>JAPSGF010000039.1:4169083-4240540 GCA_035772895.1 Perdix hodgsoniae
AAACGGCTGGAAGGCACCCCACGCTCCAAGGGATCCGGGAGAGTGTGAGATATCAGTCACGGGAGTGAGATTATATACTGTTCTGGTCCCGTGACTTATCTCCTGACCGTGATGTCCTCTGGGAAATGTAGTTTTCTTCTGTGAACTATCCATACTTTACATGATGTTGTGATGTGGAATACTAATAGCAGAATTACAAAAGTATTAAACCATGACACCAGCATAATTTACATTCATTTTGTTGTTTGTGGTGCAATTTTTTGATTAGCAGATAAAGACTTTCAGAAACATATACATGCTTGGAAAGCAGATGTCCATGCTTACACTTGTTTCATTGCCTTACACTTCAGGATGTTTCATTGCTGAAAAATATCTCACTGAAAACATGCAATTCACAGTTCCAGACACTACCAGATCTTACGATGCTCCCAGGAAAGCCATTCCAGTGGATCACAGCAGAGGAGCGTCAGCCACACTTGACTTTTTGGGGGCATATACGAGCTACCAAACCCATCTGAATTTGTTTGGCAAGGATGCTCTACATTCACACAATTTGTGGGTTTTGGATAAGTTCTCTCTCTGATCTTACAGCCATGCACAGCAGTTGCTGTTGATTCATATCAAGAATTATCGATAGGAGGTGGTTACATACACTTTTTCTAATTTTAACATACAGCTACAAGTGCATTATTAAGTCAATGGGCTGAATTCCTTTCTTGGGGACTCCTGCAACGAGGCAGGAGTTGCTCCTGTGGCGTCAGTCTATTCGCATCACCCAAGTAATGGTACAGATGTTGGTCCAGAGTGTCACTGTTGGCAAACTGACAGAATGGGAACAACCTGAAGTGCGGTATTAGGTTTTACCACCAAAGCTTATTTTCATAATGTAACATCCTCACAGCTTGAGAAGTGTTTGAACTAATCCATGCTGTGTACCCAAATAACCTCTAAACTGACAAGGGGTTTTGATGAAATAGCATAAAAAAATGCTCATCATAACTACAGAGTTAAGAAAACAATGTGTGTCTAGTTTTTTTTGCACATCCTGGAGGAGATGGGGAGAGAACAGATTTATTAGGACTGGATGTAGCTGTAACATGAAGGAAAGCACAGGGATGACAGCATAGTAGCAAAGTCTTAGGCTACAGCAGGTGAGGATATGCTCAGACATGGTAGCTGAGGACACAGAAACAAAGGAAAGAAGCTGCTCATCCTTGGAGGGCCTCAGGTAGGAGGGGATCTCCAGCAAGATACTCCCTTACCTCCACTGCCAATCCTTAAGTGAGGTCTGGGAAGGGGTGGATCCTGGTTCCACCCCCTTCTGGTCAACCTGGTTGGTCCTGCCTTCCTACCAGGTGCTCAATCAATGTTTCAGGTCATGACTTAACATTCCCACTACAGTAGCTATTATTTAATTGACACACACTGAAACAGCTGCATGGAACACAGCATGTCTCACCTTCTGTTGATGCTTAAGGGTATAACAGCCATTTAGTTCTATAGGATACCATTTGGACTACATTAAACTCATTTTTCACAGAAACTCTGAAGTAACTGAGGTAATGGTAAGTCAGCAGCAACACCACACATTCTTGGTTCCCCATCTTACGTTCAAAGATCAAAGTACTTTTCAACAGACTATCAACCTACTCCAATGTCTTTATGGAAGGAAATCAATTTTTAGCCTTTTCATCTATTAAACATGTTAAACAAGTCTCAGAGCTGATTAATAATCCCACCACACAGAATTCCAGCATTGCTCACAGCCAAAACAAACAAGCAAAAAAGCTTTAAGCAACCCCACTGCAGGTCATCCTAAAGACAAGGATAGAACAGTTTGCTGCCAACAGCTTTACAAGCAGTTATCAGGCTTATCCTCCTCAATTAAAGGCTTTTAAAATTGCTGATAGAGAACGTAAATGTTTTTCATTTAGTAATCAAATCTTTACTAAATATGCCCATGACCTCGTCCATGCAGACTTTTCCTAAGCACAGAAGGTGCCTCACCCCACATATTTTGTGCACGTACTCCAGTGCACAACCACTGAAGTATGCTTTTTGTTGTTGGGTTTTTTGTTTTTGTTTTTTTTAATCTTTACTACTTCCAGTTCACTTCCATAGGAACATCAGGGAAGAGACCAATGTATATCACATGTCAAGAACCATTAACTTCTCAAATACTATGTTTTATGAATACTCTAAGCAGAATAGTAATTACTATTCTGCATTGAATATTTATAAAAGATAATATTTGATAATTTGTGGAAAGAATTATCATAGCTCTAAAACTAAACCAGAGAGAGGAAGACAAAATTGAGATGCAAAAAGCATACTATCCTGCCATTTTGCTCTCTAGACTCTTTTCTCTCAATACTTCCAACCTCAGCTTAAGAGAAAATAGTCAACTGAATAAGATGCACACACACTTTCCCCACCACACCCCCAGTCTCCCCTCAGTGTCAAGTCAGTAACTCTTACAGAAGCTTTTGCTTTTTTAGTCAGAACTGAAAAAGTTTCCTTAAAAAGTCTTTTTCTCTTCTCTACCAGTTTTCTCTTCTATAATACAAAACCAAGTCATTACAAATTTCACCCAGACAGTATATGCTTTATAACTCTTCTACCATGTTTTCTTCTGGTGTTTGACATACTAGACATAACATATAAAGTGGAAGATGCAATCAACAAATAGAAGAGAGAACAGAAATTACACCACAAGCTCAGTCTGAAGTATTCTAATTCTATGATTTCACAGCATCGGGCTTTGGTAGTGAAAGTTAATACTTTAATTGTAACCATGTTGCTCTAGCTTCAGATTGTATGGGATGACTAAAGCCTCATTTCATGTTCTGGTACAATACTGAATTGCTCTCAGATGCAACTATAGTAAATAAAAATTGAGATAATTGCTATGGAGAAATATGTCCTCCAATCGTAACTCAATAGGAAAATAACAGGAAATAATTAAACTTGAAAAGGCATGTTATACAAAAATCACTTCCCATAAAGATATGATTTTTATTCGGTGAAGCAAAGAGAGAGGAATGTTCTCAGGCTGTTTATCACCCTCATTCTGGAGTACTGCTGTAACATTTCTTTTCATTTTACTCACATTTTTACTGTTTTTTTCCCCTTTATTTTTATTTTCAGCATTACTTCTGAAGCTGATGCACAGCGGTTCATACATCCTCTGCAGTCTTCTGTTAGAGAAAGAATACCTACTGTAACCAAACTCTGATGACACTAGCAGCTGTATGAAACTATTCACTGAGTGATACAGCCTAAGATGGAGACTCCTACTTCTAGCTGTTGCTGCTACTGCTGTCCCTATGTTTATGCAGTGCTACGCTATTAAAGCAGGCATCACTGCCTGCTACAGCCTGTGGCAGGTAGGACAGGATTTAGCTCTCATTGTTCTACAGGTCTCTTCTGAAAAGGCAGACAAACCTTTCACAAAATGGCCCACATTGGAAGGGACCTAAGGATCATAATCTCCAACCAGCCTGCCACATGCAGGGCCACCAACCTCCACATTTAATATTAGACCAAGCTGCTCAAAGCCCCATCCAATCTGGCCTTGAATACCTCTAAGGATGGGACATCCACAACCCTGCAGCCTTCTTTTCTCCAGGCTGAAACAAGCCCAACTCCCTCAGCCTGTCTTCATAGGAGAGGCGCTCCAGTCCAGAGGCGCTCCAGGGAGTCATCTTCGGGGCCCTCCTCTGGACCCTCTCCAACAGCTCCCTGCCTTTCTTGTACAGAGGGCTCCAGACCTGGACACAGTACTCCACAAGGGGCCACACAAGAGCAGAGTAGAGGGAGACAATCACCTCCCTGTCCCTGCTGGCCACCCTTCTTTTGATGGAACCCAGGATACCATTTGCCTTCCGATCTGCAAGACCACACTGCTGGCTCACGTTAAGCTTTTCATCCATCAGGACACCCAGGTCCTTCTCTGCAGGGCTGCTCTCGAGGACCACTCTGTCCAGTATGTATAAATGCCTCAGATTCCTCCAGCCTGACTGCAATACTTTGCACTTTGCTGTGTTGAACCTCATTAGGTTCACCCAGGCCCACCTTTCAAGCCTGTTGAGGTCCCTCTGAATGGCAACCCTCCCCTTCCACCGTGTCAACCACACCTTCTTCCTTAAAAAGACCACTAGCCTGCTACTCAAGAAAATCATGAAGACTCACTGCTAGATCATTTGAAAGTTCTTCCTGAGCCTTACTGGAAGCGCTGTGTAAGCATGAAGCATTACTGACTTCTAATAGACATACCAAAATCACAGAAAAAGGAAAAGCAGGAAGGTCAGTATCATATTTCCTATTTACTCCTATATTTCAGTAGTTGCTGAATTGATGGTAGAACAAGGGATACTAAGCAGACAACCCTATGACCTTGCAGACCAAATTAAATAATGCTTAAACAGCCCCATGAACTTCCCTACGTTTCTTCACCACTGAATAACTTTCTTCCCCCTCTATACAAAACGAGATATAATCTTCCCCCATTTGTGTTAAGATACACAGAGAAAACTGTGCCAGAAATGAGCCTACATCATGGACTTCCATAGTCCTTTCCTCATGTCAGCTCTCTAGACTGTGGGTTAAACAACTTCGCCATCAGCTGACAGCAGCTTGTCCAGGCTCCTGCAGGAAAGCCCAAATACCCAAGGGGAGCAGTATGTCTCAGTTTCTGAATCATCACAAAAAGTGAGTTTAAAACACTGAAGTATGTAAACAATAAAATCCAATATTCAAATAAAGCTTGGTTGTTATGCTGCATTAACTAACACTTAGCTTCCTCGAACATATTTAGAATTTTCCATTTCCTTTGGTTTCTTGTACTGCAAGAGCAGACAGTTACCTTAGATTATTCCCTGCTTGCTAAATAAAACAGCTCCTAAGAAACAACAGTATACATTAGAGAAGTGATAATTAATGCCCTCTGAAAACAAATATAAGGGTTTGTCTGAATGAGTTTTGTTATGCCCTGGTGGAAAACGCTGGAAAAAGATTACAGAAAAATTCTCCTGAAATTATTTAGGCAGTAACTGAGCACAACTTTTCTGATGATCAAAAGATAGTTCTTAGCTGCAAGTGCTTTCAATAGCTTTAAACCACACACAGAACAGGGCAGAGAGGAAACACTCGTGTTCCCATTGAACAAAACTTTACCAGCAAAAAAAAGTGAATCCATAGTATCTTAGGTAAGAAGCTAATCACAAATCACTTGTAACAGACTTAAAGATGACAGTAGTCAGAGAAAGAAGTTCTGATACAGTTCAGTGAGCTGGAACACACCGCTCCAACTCTGAAAAACTGAAAATAGAAAGAGCCAAGAAGATTGAATTAAATGTAATTGCCTGTTGAGCATCTAAGCTTAAACAATGTCTCACGTATAATGATTTCTGGAGATTACATTACATTGGAAATTATAATAAAAAATGAACTAACAAAATGAAAAGGCTTTTGCAAAACAGTTTTCTGTGCCACACCTAAAAATAACTGTGCCTGGACATCAGTTTTAACATAAACCCACAGTTTCACATGAAACAGTAGGAACAGACAATAGATGTGAACTACATGAAGAGCAAAAGGTGGATAAACGTGCACTTGATTTTACCATCTCCAGAAAAAGAACTCCATGACCTCCTAATCACATGAAAGCTGAACAAACACATCTAGTGCTACTTAAATTAGCAAACATGGCTTCAGAAAGCAATCTATCTACACCTGTGTGCCTTTAACAACTCTTCACTTACCTAAAACTTTACTTTTAACTTTATCCCAATACTTCCTTTCTTGATACAAATAACTTTCACTTCTCTGTTGACATTACTAACACAGTTAATCCTAATGAAGAGTAAGCTACTGAAAGTAAGAAACTTGATGAGACAGATGAATCTTGTTTACAAAGGTCTGCTCAGAAAACTGATATACCTGATACCTATAAGATCTCAGAAAGCAATGCAAAGATCCAACACATTTTTTGTAGTTTTATCACAGTGAGACAATTATACCCAAATCATCATAAAGTAGAATGGAAGCTTTATAAAGATCGAGTAACATTAGTGAATTCCCAGTTCTCTTTTACCTACAGAGACGCAATACCAAAATCAGCTTAAATAGTAGTAATAGCCCTACATTGAAAAGAAACTTTCAAAAACATCGAGTGAAATAAAAACCAAGTACTAAAAACTTAAGCGTGCAAGTAAAATAAGTTCAAACTTTGATAGGATGACTAAACAACAGATTTTGAACAGATAGAGCCTGTTGAGATTTAGACCCGTTGTTGCTCCATTACTGATTTGTATCAATTCTAAATGTATCTAAACATAAAATAACAGAACAATACCTGAGAAGAGGATAAGGACAGCTGTATAAAGAGGCACGCTCAGCTGATCTGTGTGAAAGCATATGGCCTCTCTAATGAGCTAGATGAAAGGAGCTTTTTGGATCACCCAAGAACAGTACTGGTCACAATTCAGTAATAACAAAGGAATAACTTACCCTTTCTGAGGATCAGGACACCCTATTAATACGAAAAGAAAGCAATCTGCAAGTAGAGACGCTTCGCCTTTGGTAGCCAGCCCTTAAATGAGGTAAGGGAAAGGTGGACCCTGGTCCACACCGGTGGTCACACAAGTGAATTGCTCACACATGTGCTCCCAAGGCTGGTCACACCCCTTCACCAGGTGTTCAATCACTGGTTCAGGCTTCGAGCTAACAGTTCCTATACAGAGCTTGTTTACTTTAAAAGTACAATCTGTTTGTAAGAAAAGACAATTAGCAAGCTTAGAACCACTAGGAAATAATTTCAGAAAAATAGAATTTCTCCCTCTAATTGCTATCAACCCACATGCAATAAAGACAAAGCCCAGAAAGCTGCTTACACATAAAAATTTTTGTACAACAGAAAGATGAGGGTGATTGCTCTGTGGGGTTTGTGAGGATCTTAAGCCCAGCTGTACCTTTCTCAAAAGTTTATCAATGCATTCATCAAAACACAGAAACCTTTTTTTCCAACAAAATTCTGTTCTACAATTACTGAACTGCTCTAGAAGTCTGTCACGTTATAGTTCATTAAACGTGGCTGGATTTTGTTGTGCTATTATTTCAGGACAGTGGTTGCATATGTCTTACTGTTTACATACATGCGAGGATCTGATATTATGAAACTTTTAAAATGGCTGCCCATTTTATCCAACACCAAAATCTCACCTTTTTCTTATTACTTGATAAATGTTTTCAGACACGTTCAAAATGTTCATAAAGAGTCAACTGTGACATAGTATTAGAAGATGTTATTTTGTGCAAAACACCAAATCTGCACTTGGTCCCAAAAATAAAAAGCTTCTCTTGGGTTTGATTTCGCTCAGTGGAGCCACTCTGTTTTACAGTCAACATTCTAGGGACAGATTTCATTCAGAGTTATAAAAGTTTGTGTAGTTCTGTCTGTTATTATTAAAAGAACTATAAATACATACAAAAAAAGAAAAAAAAAGGATTCTTTATCCATTAAGTGTCTCATAGGATTCCAGGCCACCTCCTCACACATGTGTAAGCGAGGGCTGAAAAACTAACAAAAACAAGGACTGATTTTATCTCAAGGTTATGGAAACACCATTAGACCATAAAACCATGGTGTCAAAAATTTATCTTGACGTTTGAAAGAGTCTCAGTGGAGTTAAAAGCTTATCATGTAATTAACTGTAGATAAGTCTGTTTAATACTGAGGATCAGAATTTAAAAACAGCCACAACCTTGATAAACAGCACATTAAATACACTGGAGCTTCTAAAGAGTGATCAGATAGCAAGAATGGGAAGAAAAAAAAAATCCATCTCCAATGACAGTTGATACAAGAGCAAATTGTCTACTGAGAACAGTGCAAAGCTCTAAAAAGGTACATTACCCTTCTGAAACACATTCCCATCCAGTTCACTTGATATTTTCCATACGAACTAAAAATACACTGCGCTGAAATTCTGTCCCCACTTAAAGGAATAATTTTTCACAAGATTGCACTCAAGGGGACTTAGCCTACTGAACATCACAAGAAAGTAAATAAAACTACAATTAATTTTCCACAAAGACAATAGCAATGGACAGCAGAAACTGAAGACTCTTTAGAAGAGGTTCCAAAAAACTCCTTTCACCTAAATCAGGTTGGAGAGCTTCCAATAACTATCTGGAATTTTGTCATCTCACTGCAGGACTGATTTTCTCTCGTCTTGATGTCTGTTTATTTTCTTTCTTGAGGATCCAGCACCAAACAGAATAAAAATGACCTCTGATGAGGGTTATTTTGTGGCACGCAAAGAAAAAAGTAATCCAAAAACGTTCAGTGATAGAATAGGCACCTACTGAACTTGAAAGGAATGTTGGAAGAGGTTGGGAAAACAAGATTACATCTTGAAGTCATGTATATGTAGTATTTCTTTATTCTGTGACCACACAGAGTAGTCATCACAGCTGGTCTTTTTTGAGAGTTACACTACAGCAAAGAGACCACATCAGTCTTTTATCAGAGACCTTACAATTCCAAACCCTATTTAGCTTGGGGGCTAAAAGGAGGGGGGGGAATAAAGAAGAAAAAAAGAGGATTTTTTCGACTGACACTCAGCTTATCCCCTAAGAAACACTCTATAGAAGTGGGATAAATATAATGCAACACTCATCTGACAATCAAATTGGGACAGCTGTAAATTACCACCTGAAAATTAGACAGTGACATCAGAGGACTCCAAAGGCATTATGCCTGACAAGAGTTCAAGCAAGATGCTCACTTTACTTGCAGGTATAGAATATGGTTATATTTAGTCAACAGCTCCTTCCTCCCAACAAATTCATTTGTTTAAGTCAGGTTCTTCCTTTCCATTTGCCACTTTTTTCTTTTTTTTTTTTCCAATGAAGTAACTGTGGCCATGGTAGGCCTGTGTCATTTGCCTTACCTTTTTTCCTTTTTTAGGGAAGATTGTCACACAAGCTGACTGTTAAATGAGCAAAGGAAGAAGGAAAGTAAAGGATTTCAATCACTTGATCACCTCTGAATTTATAGAATTTAAAAAGAAAGAAGCAACAACTTGAAAACTTGGTACTTTACAGTGCATTCAATAAGTTCCAGTGAAAATACACTGAGTTAAAAACATCTTTGTTTTCACATAATGGGGCAAATGTTGTCTCCATTAATTAATCATTATTCATTCTCCAGTTAACAGGATTTTGAGCTATGAAGTCCTACCTTTCATCCTGCTGTTGATCTTCTCTTGTATCACTTGAGTAAAATACACAGGAGGGAAGAGGATGTGTACATAGGCAAATGCTTGTGCATACATGCACATCATAAATTCTAAAAGCTTACATACTTTTTCCACCAGTGGTCCAACATACTGAGCAATCCTCACACTGCTTCTATGAAGTCACCACATTGTCCAAATTCAAATGTCTCTCCTATGGTTGAGAATGTATGTGAAGTTGTGAGCTAATAGTTCATTAAAAGGAAGAGTTATAAAACTTTCTCCTCCATTGTGCAACCCTGTCTCTTCTCTGCATTTGTCAGAAACAGTTTTGCTGAGTTCGCCTTGTCCCAGAGAACAAATCTGCAATTTCTTTTGATGGGAAAAATTCTTTTAGTTGGGTTGGTGCACAGATTAAATGTGGGGAGAGGTCGACCATGGTCCAGAGCCAGAACACAAACAACTCACAGGTGGTTTGAGGGAAAGTGCAGAATTCATACCGTCTTCCCACTTATCTTGTTTGGCTCACTTCAATCTAACACAATTTCACTGAGAAAAAATAAATTTCTATCAATTTCTAAGCAAAAAGAGCTTAACAATGAGCTGAAATTACCTCCACTTATCATAGGTCATAACAATGTGATTAACATCTTTGTGAGAGTCTAGCAAAGCATCATTCATTGTATTTCATCTCATACGTTCAATAACAATCTAAAAGAAATCAATGAAAGAACCATGGCCAGTATCCTAAGCTTATTGTTAAATGGAGGGCAACAACATCTGTAAACAAATTCTTCCAAGCTATAACTCAGCTTGAACCAGTTAAGCAAGGATCATTATCTGATATCCAGACTTATCTTCATCTGTACAAATACTCTAAACCAGTTAACACAGAGCACGCATTCCATATGAAATTCATCTGGCAAATCAGACATGCCAGGCTAAGACAGTAAAAGAGTCTGACCAGAGACTAGTTCTTGCATGTTGTTTTTTTTCCCCTTTAAGTATAATTCAGCCTGCACATTTTTTCAAGGAAAATTGAAACCTTAAATCATAGCAGTCCAATCACTAATAAAAATTCCAGATAAACAATATTGTTGACTGTATTACCCACAGCAAAAGAAGATTCCACTATCATGCAAACAGATTAAAAAAAAAACCTGCATTTTTTAATTTCAGAAGAGGCTCTCTTATTTGAACTAGAAGGAAAACAAAGAGTTTGATTCTTTCATAACAAAACACTAAGTAAAACTACTGAAGTGTGCATGAGTTAAATCTTACGCTGTAATTTAACAATAAGAATTTTTTAAAAATTACTAGAGTTAAAAACTATGAGCATTCTCCATATGACATACTTCTATTTGTACTGCTCAAGTTAAATTTTCTAAAGTGAAAGCAATAAGGGAAAAACAATTATATTTATCTAGTAATGAAACAAACATTTTGCATACTGTGCAAATGAATTTCAAATACTTTATCATGTAGCATTTTAGAACAGATCAACAGATCTGTTGATCAACGCGATCAACATTTTAGAACAGATCAACAGATCAGATGATCAACGTGACCCATATCCCATGTGGGATACACCACTGCCATAAACACCCATTAGCACATATTACTAAATGACAAAACAGACTGAAGCCTATCTAGAAACATAAGACGAAGGATTCTGCAGAAAATTTGTAGAACGATGAGTGATGCTATATGCTCTTCATTACCATCAGAAAAACTACATAGGTTGATTTATTCAATTGTGTGTTGTTGTTTTTTTTAAAGTTTCTTAGTTCAATGTGCTTGTTGAATTTTTTTCCCCAATTACATTAACATGATCATTTGAAAAGGGAAAAGGAAAAAAACCTAGTGGATACTACTTTCACCTTTAAGTGTTATAATTATATAAACCTACACTTTTTCGTAAATAGTGACTGAAAAGAAAAAAAGTTTGATTTTGCTGGGTTAAATATCACATTCTCAGGATGCATCCGCTGAACTCCTGCTCAAAAATAAATCAAGAACACCAAGAAAGGATAATTTATGAGTTGTCAAGTAATCACATTTTAATACTTACTTTTGTGAAGATCTGAAAAAAGTCAATTGCAGGTGGCAAGTGAGATGCATCCTGGATCTCTGCTCTCAGATACAGTTGCAAGGTATGTGCAAGGTGCCTGAGGCCCTCTTTCATTTCTTCACTTAGTTGTTCAGCATCTTAAAGAGAAAAGTATACCAACGTGTAAACAGAATCTTTCAACAACATCTTGAAAATGTACAGTGGCAGTTGTACAGTCTAGACATTTCCAGTTTTAGAATTAATCTTGGCAGAGGGCAGTTTTGACAGAGGGCAAACATTTATCTTTTCTGTGTTTTTTTTTTTTTCCTGACAACTATCTATCAACGCGAAGAAAAGTTTATCACTTTGCTATTATCAAATGATGTAAAGAAAATGGTGAGTTAAACATCAAAAGCCAATAGATAAAGCAGATGCATAAACAGATGTAAGTCATTAGTTACAAAAAATAGGCATCTAGGTTTGTAACATATTCTCCACAGATGCATCAGAATTATTCTGTCAGACAAAAAGTATTTTAGAGACAGAGGGAGTTTGGTACGCAGCTGCTAAACAGAATGGATAAGAAGGAGTATTAAGCAAATATCACCCCTATATTAAATAATAGACACCATTATTCATGCTTTGCGATATGAATCCTGAAAGAAATACAGCAATGTGTTTTCTAATGAAGAGACCACCCATGAATCAGGTCAGTGATACCATGGAAAGTGAAACTCAGCTACCCTGATAAGTCCAGTGTCATCTTACCAACTTGTTCACATTTCTCTTTTCCTGCCAGTTAGCACAAAGGAAATGCCTAAACGGAGAATGTGAAGATGGACAGGTTCAAGAATCAGTCATAACAAAAGGCTAAGAGGACAACTGTGCACCATGAATTAACTTCATCTTTGCACAACAGTCAATTGTTATTACATTTTAAACATTCACCTTTATTGAGAACAGAAATACCCTTTCACTAAGAAAAGTTATTCCCCATACTTTAGATCCAAGACTGCTGATCTCGTGAAAGGAGGACTTAGGATTCTCTTTAAAGCTACCTCTTATGACTCTTAACAAGAGGATGCAGTTACAGCAAATGCCACTGGGTTTGATTAAACAGCCAGCTAATGTTACAGTTCTCAAGCTTCTGTGTTCTATCACATCCAGCATCCCTGAACTTGAGGGTTCAGGTTGTTCTGTAGATCCAAGCAATGCACAGAGTCTCTTCACAAACAGCCTTCTTCATGTTTTGCACTGCCTGTTCCCAAAGCACTCATGCAGTCCTTGAAGATGCTTCTTACAGCAGGGTCACTGCAAAGACCTGTAGCAAACATCTTAATGTACACAGCAATTTTACGAAAAGTTTTGAAGGCACTTGTCTGGTACAGTGAAGGTACTGAGAAGCAGTTACTGCAAGAAATTCAGCCTCAAGTGCACCACAATTCTGCAAGACAGCTGCTAGAGTGGGAAAGGTCAGATCTTCGAACAAAAAGAAAACTGGGAAAAGTTTGATAGAGACCTTTAGCATGAAGTTCACTGCTAGAGTTGGTAAAGGATGAAGGCCACGTCAGTGTGAGTGTCCTGAATCCATATTCCTAGGATTGCAGAGTCTCAGATAAGTAAATGGTGGACACTTTTTTTTTTTTTAAGGGAGACAAGGGCTCTGAATTCTACACAGAAAGCCACACTGGGATCATAGAATTCATTGGGCCATAAGCCTGGGAAACACAGACAGTATCATCATCCTGATCTGGCAAACCCACAGCTGAGGTCTCAAGCCAGAATTCAGCTTCATGAGCTGTGCCAGCTGAAAATAAGCAGAACCCCTAAAGCAGCACTGAGCAGATGCACCCAGCGAGAGCCATGTTTCTACATTACAACAATGATCCAAATCTATCTTAAAATGTAAAACACCAGGTGCTCTGAAGACACACTTATTCACTGTACACCGGTGTTCAGTAACTGAATTTACAAAGGCTGGCAGAATGGTGCAGTCCTCAATAGATGACACGAGTGTCACACCTGATGCCAGAGTACAGTGAAAGTGACTACGGTGGAGCTTCCACTTTACACACAGCACACTAGCGAGCTGCTTTCACTATCTCCCATGAATCCCTTCTGGCAGAGCACTGTGTGCTGACTTGTTTACTAGAGTGAGCCATGGCTATCTACCAACCAGACACCTTGCAGGGGAAGCTGGCAAGCAACAGCAACTGTTTCCTTCCAGTTAGGAATGAGAATCCTTACCTGAAAACTCATTTGGAGCCACTGAGGACCATTCTAGTTAGCTGAAAGATGCAATCCTACCAACACACCGTATTAGAGCAGAAGTACACATCTTCATGCTACATACTGCTATTATATTTGTTTTCCATTCCAGTATGAGTTAATCCTTTCTTCAAGACCTGCTCCCATTCTAGGGTTTAGGCACTGCTATCTAAAAGCTATACCTGGGCTTAGTCAGCCACGTGCTAAGCAGGCAGGGACGCCAGGTATTATGGGTGGCCTAAGACTGATCTTCACCAGGGTCAGGAAGGACAGGTGAGCTCTCCCATAGCACTCACATTCAGCTCCTCAGAAAGTCTGCTTCACTCATCCAAAGGAACACAGAGATAAAGCTCCATGTTAACTGGCACAAAAACTACGTAACTGAAGGATTTGCTTTTTATATAACTACTTCTCTGCATCTTAACAGTGTGGACATTTGAGGGCGATCTTGCAAACCTGAATGAATGTACAAGGATAGAAACGCAGATGTATGTACTGCTCTTTCCAATACACAAAACTTCTAATATAGAAAAGCTTGAAGACTGAGTCTTCAAGCAAAGTAGCAAGCTTTTGGATGACTGGAAAACTCAAGTTTTTTAAAAAAAAAAAAGTCATAAACATACACTTGTGCTTGCTGCGTAATATTCTTTTGACACTGAAGAGGCTTTTTCTTTCAAACGTGTTATTTCAAGAGAGCAGTGAGTTTTGAACTTTCTATATGTTATTTATTTTAAACTAATGCACGCTGCAAAATAGATTGTGATAAAGAGGCAGGCATGATCCGCTTTGCTACTAGCAAATATTAGTACCTCTAGAATAGAGAACAGTAATAATCTAAGCAAAACAGCTTAAATGGAGACTGTGGTGTGGGACAGATAAAAAGAATACTAGATCCAAATGGAACATCAGGGAGAATTCTGAGAGACAGGAACAGAATGCAAATTATTCAAGCTGGACTCTGTTCAGGGCATTAGAGCTAATGGCCTCTGCAAAAAGTCCAAACAACCAAGACCTGGTTTTCACAACTCCTCATGAAACCAAGGGGAAAAAATAAATAAATAAATAAATAAATAAATAAATAAATAAATAAATAAATAAAAATGCGTGAATTGTGTTTTTCTAAGAAAATTTTTAATGGTAAAAACTCAGGTGTGGGAGAGAAAAAGCCACAAAAGGTTTACAGAAAGTTTTCTAAATCAAGCACTGGGATTTAATTACGCATCCTGACAGCTCTGACACAAATATGAGTAAAGCAGCAAAAAATCATCCAATTGCACCACACACAAACACCAGTATGCATGCTGAGTCTTGTTAAGTGTAAGCAAAGTTGATGTCTACATCATTTGAATTACCTTAACACGCAGCAAGCAAGGAAAACCAAGGAAGTAACAAACTATATGGTAAACCAGAACTAGTGAAAATCACCATACACACGGACACAACTTCTACTTAATCAGATGGAACATAAAATGAACAAAAGCACACAGGTCATCCACATTGGAAATCATCCAACTATACCAAGTAACACTGAAAAAATAATACTTCACAGAGACTAGGACAGGGTAGTGACAATAACAACTTTCAGACCTTTTGGACTTTGAAAAGATTACAGTGCTGAAACAATACTATGCCATACAGACACTTCCTGAGAAGTTGTTTGTCTCAGAGGATTAAATCAAATTATTTCCCTATAAACTTAGAGCTTTAATCTCAAATCTTTATCAACGTGATCTGAAAAATGGTAAATAGGAAGAAGTGTCATGAAATAATCGAAGTAACTGATAAAAGTATGACAGTGACTACAAGTTGTCCCATCATACCACAGCACTCTTTTGGTCCATTCTATATGAAAAACAATAGAGTTGGTTCAAGTTGTATTAAATCCAAACCTCTGAATAACACTTAAAAAAAAATGAGATAATAAATACGTTTATGCTATTTTCTACAAAAACCCTTCAAACAAGACACAGGATTCAACCAAGGATGCATTTCCTCCTCTGTGAGTCCTCAAACTTCAATGTACTGCAAAATCTAGAAATAAAAGCTTCCTACATCAATTATCAGCTTTACTGAGAGATTGTAATGAACCTCCTTTCCTACCCAAGCAGCTGAAACTTGCGGGAGCACGAAACTATTTTTTCTCCACTGAAAAGTCGTGTTCAAAGCAAACATATATCATGTCTAACTTTTAGATGTATTTATTTTTTCTGGAAGTTATTTTGAATCTTTAAGCAATAATACTATTAAAAAAAAAAATAATAATAAAACCACTAATGAAGTTTTTTCTGTATTGAAATGGTATGATAAAAGGAAGACAATCAGTTAACTTTAAAAGCTGCATCATCAAAATGTATACTGCAAAATGAAGAAAAATATTCAGACTAAATAAGGTAGAAATCTTGCTTGAACTATACATTTTTTTTCCCCGTCAATCCTTGAACATCAAATTCTTTCCCACAGAGGTTTAAACACGGTCAGTTTTGCCTTAAATTTAGATTTTCCTGCCATGTTATATTATTCTACATTAGCAGACTTTCAGAAGGCAAGCTGCAGTAGGATAGGATGGCCATTCTGTAAAACAGAAAATAGAAGCACTACCTGCAATACAGCTGGCAATTACTTACTTGACTGAAGATCTGAAAAAGAGTAGAGTCTCTCAGAAATGCATGCTGATTGCCTAAGCTGTAGAGAAAAACAGATAATTAACACTTCCACGGCATGTTTTATCTTGAAAACACTCTACGAAATTGATTATTCAGTGTGATATGCCTGTAAGATAATTAGGTAAGGGTAACTGCATCAACATAAATCTGGTCAATCTATACTTTCTGTAAACTATCATAAAATACTACTTAATTTCTGATGTTATGACACTTTCTACTAGTATATTTTCTCGACTTTGGCAGTTTGCCCTTAGTAATTTACTGTGGCCCTTGATACTGTAATTGAAAGCAATTTATGAGGTTAGTAGTCTCAGATTTCATGAGACTATAATTAATGTACTGCATTTCTAGGTACATATTTGCCCTTTAAAAACCATCATGCACACACTGTTCCCAACAATGCATAAATTAAGATATTAAATTACATTCTATCATTCAGACCCCAACAAATAAATACATTTTTATTCAAGAAAGACAGTATCATGGCAGGGTCAGGGAAAAAAAAAAAAAGCCTATTGATTTAACAGAAAATTTAGTGTGTGTAAATTAATCAAGCTGTGGGAATGTCAAAACCCAGGACTTTCAAGAAAAAGTCAGGAAAACAATACCTAATTGAGATTAAGAGAACCCAACATTAAAAGGATGATATGATGCACTCTAAAGATAGGGCTAACAGTACATGCTTCTCTTTACCAATCATATATATTTAAAAAAAAAAAAAGTTCCCACTGAAGTTGATGGATGCACCAATAACTTTGATGGTATCAAACAAAAAACAGCGTGTTCTGTACTTTCCCTCTAGGCAGAAGTAAGTTTAGGATGCTACGACAGCCATAAGAATAAAAACTTCATAAACAGACCTCTTGAGCTTAATTATGTCCATTTCAGTTCCTCTTGAACCTTTTCATACTTCTGCAAATTAATCAGTAATATTTTAATGCAATATGCAGTCCAATTTTGTTCAGCGATCCCAGTTACTTCAGCTCTCTAGCTCTTAATTACATTAAAAATGTAGAATGAAAAAGTATTAACCTGAAACTATTACACTGAATGTATCTAAAAGTATGTCACTTACTAGCTTAAAAACAATCCTGCCAGCAAGTCTGACAGAATCTGGAGGAAAATTAGGCTTGACATTCTGAAGGCACTTGCACTCCCGCTTGTGGTCCAGCCAAGCTTCTTTCTATCAATTTAAAAATAAATAAATAAATGGAAGAGAAAGAAAAACTTCATGTCATTATTATTATTGTTATTACAGATATAATACATACATATATACACACACATTCCTTTATGCACACATTTCACTGTGGAAAGAAGATAAGGAGCTCCCTACTCTCAAGATTAGAAAGGGTGCTACAATTCCCTCTGCTATCCCAGTTCTGCCAACCCACACAACACTCTAGGCAAGAGTTTACTCAGAAATCAAGAACATAGAGCCCTGTGGATTCCATCCACATCATCAAAACACAGCTGCTCTACTCTACCACAATAATTAAGTTTCGCACGTGGCATAAACTGCCTCCAAAGATCCTCCACCTTGTTGGACACTGACACCCAAGGCTGGGAGGACTAACAATAGTATCTCCAAACTGCAGAGATCTGGAGTGGTTTTCAAAACCAAAATTTACCAAAACAGAGAAAGGAATCAAGATTATTATAGTTGCATGTACCTGAACCTGCAATTTTAACCAGATGAGGTTTAACAAAAGCAAGTGTAAAGTCTTGCATCTAGGGAGGAATAATTGCATGCACCGTACAGGTTGGGAGATGACCTGCTGCAGAGGAGCTCTGCGGAGAGGGACCTGGGTGTCCTGGTGGACGACAGGTTGGCCATGAGCCAGCCGTGTGCCCTTGTGGCCAAGAGGGCCAATGGCATTCTGGGGTGCATTAAAAAGAGCGTGGCCAGCAGGTCGAGGGAGGTGGATCCTCCCCCTCTACTCTGCCCTGGTAAGGCCTCATCTGGAGTACTGTGTCCAGTTCTGGGCTCCCCAGTACTAAAAAGACAGGGATCTCTTGGAAAGAGTCCAGCAGAGGGCCACAGAAATGGTGAAGGGCCTGGAGCATCTCCTCTATGAAGAAAGGCAAAGTGAACTGGGTCTGTTTAGCCTTGAGAATAGAAGACTGAGAGGGGACCTACCCAGGTCTATAAATATCTAAGGTGTGGGGGGGCAGAGTGGCGGGGCCAGACTCTTTTCAGTGGTATGTGGAGACATAACGAGGGGAAATGGCCAGAAACTGCAGCATAGGAAGTTCTACACAAATGTGTGCAAGAACTTCTTTACGGTGAGGGTGACAGAGCACTGGAACAGGCTGCCCAGGGAGATTGTGGAGTCTCCTTCTCTGGACATATTCAAGACCCGTCTGGATGCCTACTTGTGCAACCTGGTGTAGGGAACCTGCTCTGGCAGGGGGTTGGACTCGATGATCTCTGGAGGTCCCGTCCAACCCCTACGATTCTGTGATTTTGTTTCATGGACCTCCTGTCAGCTACACTGATAATGAGAAAAAATGCTACACCAGTGAAGAGGGAGGGAAACTCCTTGTATACTAAAATATGCCTTTTTTCCTTTCTTTTTTTTTTTTTTTCCTCCAAGCTAGTCTGAAAGACAGACAACAATGAATCTTCAGCAAAGAGAAACTCATGCTGGAAGACAGAAGCAATGTCTGACCACCTTTTTTTTTTTCCCCTAACTTCTGGCTTTTTAAGCCCCAAATTCTGTTCACACTTTACAAAATCTCCAAGCTCATCTCATTAATACAGTACACCTTTACACTGTTAATATATACATATATTCACAGTATAGATCTGAAGACAATGAGCTATTTTTCAGACATTTTTATAAGCAAATTGAAAAAACAGAATAAACAGCTGTTATAGTGATAAGGACAGAGAATAGCCAAGAGCTTCTGAAGGTGACTTCTCTCACAGATTAATGCAGTGAGGAAAACAAAAAATGAAACGAGAAAATCAGTTTCTACAAGGTAACTGACACATAGGAAATGATAACATGTCTAATACAAAGCAATTATACATTCAGTAATAAAAAAAGAGGGAACATCTGTGATATGTACAAGTGCACATCACGTTACAGACACTGACATTTGAGTTATAAAAATTTCAGAGGTCATTATGCAATTTTCTTTTCTTTTAAAGCTGTGCTTATAAAGGAAAACATTTCAGGTGGCCAGGCTTCAGCATCAGTAGCACTCATTCTGTTTCACTGTGGGTTTTTCCCCGCCTTTGGCTTACATTTAATAAATAAATGGTACTTTTATTTCTTTCAGTTGCATGGGAGATTTGTGGTTTCTTTTCCTATACCCATAACTCGAGAAAGGAAAAAAAAAAATGACACCGAGAAGGCATTAATCCAAATATAGTTAGTGTCACATGCTGTCTGACAAATAAAAGCCAAGAATCTACTGCTCAACAGAAATATTCTTCTCTAGAAGAAACAAGGTCACACTTGTAAATGTCCTGATGTCATTCTCTGCAATATAATTACATGAGCATTTTTCTACTGCTTAAACTAAAATTGTTCTTCGGAGCAAGCCTTTATCTGTCGATTTTCATTCCTTACATAAATTCTGCACAGAATTTCAAGTATGCTGAATGTGACACCAAAATGATTAATAGCTTACCCAACCAATAAAGCCCTAATGAGACAAAACATACAGCACCACCCAGCATAATATGCCACACTTCTCAGGGATGCATTTCCCTATGAGAATAACATTGAGAGCAGATGCTCTCTTCTAAGCAGTGCTTGGCAAAAGCTGAGGCCAACAAGAAATTGGTGGGATCCTTCTGTAGGAGGGGTGCTGGAACAGGGACTGCTGCTCACTTCCTCGCAGCTGACCAGGAAAGAAGCAAAGCTCCAAATGCATCAAGTATGATGAGATCAGAAGTATATCTTCTTGTTATTCAGACAACACACAGAAATTACAGGACTACATGCAACTGTTAAGTCCTGTGACCCTACTTTTAAAGGCAGTCTCTAACGACACTTATTGGTAGGCTTATCTTGGTGTTCTCAGCTCTGAACACCATATGTCCTGGCTTTCAGACAGGGTTTTTATACCCCCTAAATGGCATGAGTACAGACACTGCCATGGAGAGACATGGTCACCTGGTCTGACCCTTCTCCCTCCCCGTCAGGGAAGTGCTTCCAGTTTTTCCAACAAATTTTTTTCCCCGTTAGAAATGAACACGCCCAGAAAGAAGGGAAGACAAATAAATACTGCAGAGCAGTATTATCTCAAAAACAAAATCCTTCCTTTTACCTCCTCTCAAACCAGTGACTAAGAAGGGAAGCAATTGAAGACTAAAGCTAAAAAAAAAAAAAAAAGAATTAAAAGTGGGATATTTATTTATTTATTTTAAATTAAATCACAGAATGTAGAGGTTGGAAGGGATCTCTTCCAGTCCAACCCCTCTGCCAAAGCAGACTGCACAGGTAGGCATTAAATGAAGTCATTTCAATAGTTTTTCATAATGACACATTCTGAATTCTGCCTGAAATGTCCCACTTGTCAGGAATTATCATCTACATCACTTGTTCCCAAACTGTAGGATGCACCACATTAATAAACAGTGCCAGGAGATCACAACAGCGATTACGAAGAGAAGCAAACATGGTCACTCTGTATGTTTGGAGAGACACCCATCAGATTAACACTGCTAGAAAACAGCACTGGGAAATTAGGCAAGTGAGATATAAGTAGGTGAGAAAGGAGCTGCAGAAAAGAAGTGCTGGGAAGGGGCAAAAGTAAATGAGGTCCAACGCAAAAACACATTTCAAATCAAAAGCCCTACATGTAATAGTCAAAAGGCCTATTATACGTATATTACATGATCCCCAAATGAGAATTCAGTCATAAAGATCAGCCCAAAGGATCTTTTCCAGCCCTATACTTCTAATATTTCTTTTTTTCTAAGTGTTAAAAGTGAAAGCAAGCAGCTTCAACTGGCCTAAGAGATAACAGAAAATTCTGAAATTTGACACTGTACACTTGAAATTTTTCATCTTCAACATTTTCTACAAGCTGGAAATTCCAATTCCTCTAATGTTTTGTTCAGAACTTCTTGCTCTGCCCACATATCCCCTTGAAGGATAGCATTTTTCAAGCTAAGTCCCAAGAAGATAAATATCTTTTTCAAGGGTATTTCCTCCCCTGTAGGACAGCACAAAGACACTTTTTATTAACCACTTGACACTTGAAACTAAGTGAAGATTTCTACAAAATATTTTCAGCCTTAAAAATGGCTTATTTTAGAATCATAGAATCCTTAGAGTTGGAAGAGACCTCTGAATGCCATGTAGCCCCCCAACATGGCAACAATTTTGGTCCATCCTGAAATATAAATTCCCCGCTGAGTGTGCCTGAAACTTTGAAGTACACTTTATCCCAAATCCAGTTCAGCTACTCAGTTAATAGGGGTTTTTTGGTGCCTTTCACTGTGGTTCATTTTTGAAAGTCAGATTTGTGCTTCAATTCTGATTTCATTAACTGTATTAATTGGAAAACTCCATAAAGCTAACAGTCTTAAGCCTCAGTTGAGTGTTTTGTATAGTGGTATTTATTTAATACACGTGAAAAATTAATCAAATCATTCTGCAGCTAAGTATAAATTGTAAATCCAACAGCACAACTAACATTTCTCAGCTGGCCTGTATTTACAAAAATAAAATAGTCCTGTTTTGCAAATATTCACTTTTTAAATGTGCATACTACAATTTGAGTCAGTATCCTGCTGTTTATTTTGTTCAGCAATTAGTTCAATTGTAAGTGCACATACTAATGAATTGCACTGCAGCTACAGAGCCTAAGTAGAGCACAAAGCCCTTGCCTTGGCCGAGGAGAGCTCCACTAACAGCTGTCGTAAGAAGAGCTATGCAGTAGTTCAGACAGCTTATTGAAAGAAAAATGAACTAGGGAACTCAACAGAAAACAGATCTGCTTTGTCTCAGTTTTATCTGGATCATTTGCACAGAATTTTCAGTCTCAATAAATTCACTATTTTGTCCAGATAACTGATTTTTTTTTCAATTGTTCTCAACTGCTATCTACTACCAAAAGAGACTGGGTGATAATACATTAATTCTGTATAACATTAACAGCACAAGATGCTGTGAGACAGTAAATACACAGCATGTTAAGTGCTGATTACTTACAGCAGAACCGGCCTTGTCTCCCTGAAATCAATACCTACAGCAGTGGAGATAGGGAAACTGGAGATGGCTTAAAGCATAAGAACCCTAGAGTTGGAAGCAAAAAAACAAGAACGTTCAAGATGACCTGAGGCTATCCAGTGTGACTCCTCAAAGCAAATTCACCTAATTGCCTTCCCAAAGGCTAAAACTCCGTTTCCTAGCTTTGTTGCTATTACACATAGGTGAGAAGAGGCTATTGCATCACACCTTGTAAATTCGCTTGTGCAGGTTGGTGCCAGCATAGGGACCATGGTGTCATTTCACATTAGAGAGTCATCAACAGAAGCTTTACCAATTACTCTCCTGACACATATTTGTTTTAAAGTTACCTTGCAAATAACTCTAGTCTTTCATATTCTTCAATTATATTTTCCTTGTGATTTCCGATAATAAATCTCTTTGTGGCACTATTATTGATGCTACAGTAAGCACCTAATGTACGTTGCACACATTTGCTGTACAGTGAATCAAAATGTCTTATCTTCCTCCTTTCCCTCTCCATATGTTTTAATCCCCAGAAGAATGGGCTTTGGCATGTTGAGAACATTGCAAATCATACTAAGGCAAAATTGCCTCTGGCATCGTATTGAAAAGGATCAATGAAAAACACATTGTGTGAGGGGACATGGCACACCTAAGATGTGAAAGGACCACCTGAAGGTCAAAGAATTAAAAAGTTAAATAAAAGTTAAATTCCTGTACCTGTAATAGAATGTCACTACTAGTCTTTTTTAACAATTAATTGTCTTCCTTTGTTTTTCATTACTTAGACAAGCAAACAAAAATAATCATGCAAACCTAAGAAAAGTTATGCAGGAATTAAAGGGTTGTTTATTTATTTATTTATTCAGGCAACCTTCATGCTTTGAATTTCAGGTGTCTGGTTTACTGCTAAGTCACACCTTATGCAGTCATCTATCCATGTGTGACTATTCCATACCAAGTCCTGCCAACTTCTGTGCACAAGTTTCAGTTACAATACCAGAGGAACAGTAAAGCTAAGCTTTTAGGGTTGAACACTTTTCCAAGCTGTTTCATACAACAGAATAATAGGATAATTCAAATTGGAATGGGATCTCTGGAGTTCTCAAGTTGTGAAGTAGGGTTAATTCTGTGGTCAGATCCACATTTGGTGGTTTATCTAGCAGGATGCTGAAGACTTCCAAGGATCCAAATGGCACAATCACCCTAGTGTGCCTGTTCCAATTCTTGGTCATCCTCAGGGTCAAGAAGTTTTTCCTTACCACACATCTAAACCTCTTTTCTTTCAACTTATTTCCATTGTCCCTCATCTTCCCTGCCATGCATTGCTGCCAAGTGTCTGGCTCCATCTTCTTGACACCATCCTTCAAGATACAGTTTTGTCCAATAATGCCTCTTATCTGCAAATTCTCAAATCTTTCTTCCTCTTAAAACAAATGGAATATATACTTTTCCACAATAAAAATTACTCTTGAAATACAAATGGTTTTACTGCAGAATAAGCTTAGAACCTCCAGTCTGCAACCAGCAAGCTGCAGAATCCTCCCTCTCCCTCTAAGCACAGCCAAACACCACACATTTCATCTCAGTTCTGTCTCACAAAATATAATCTTATATTCATAATTGTAAGAATAATCAAAATAAAACAAGGCAATACACTCTCCATCCACAAATGCAAACCAAAAATATAGAGGTGTGCCAATGTGGAAAATTCATGGAGACCCTGTAAATTAAGTATTTAAATGATTGTTTTTCTTCAGTACTTTATAGCTGTAATTCTTCATCTTACCTGACATGATTTACCACAGTATTTAGCAACCTTGCACTGCGAGCATCTGTGCAGATGTTCATTCCTGTTAAGCAAAAAAAAAATCTGTTAAAAATATAAATAGAGCTTTATATTTATCCTTTTTTACATAACTGGCAGTTTTCAAATATTAAAACAAACAAACAAAAAAAATTAAAAGTACCTGGAAGGAAATAAAAAAAACTATAATGCATTGCAGCCCAAGAAGAAATTGTGCATTACATACAAAGCTGTTTCCACATTCCATTACTCATACAACTTAATATATGTGGGGCCCTGAATTAACAGCAGAGATATCAAATGTGACTTTTTTGTGTGTGTGTCATACAACTATAATCCTAATGAGTTTGAGTTTTTTAGATAACATTACATCTGAATACTTACTAAGTGTCTTGAGCATTGTTTTCAGCATCAGCACATCTTAACCAAGACCTGATTGTCAAACTGCAGCTATGACATCAGATTATAACTTTATTATAGGCTCTCTTTAGGTATTGGAAGGCTACAATGAATCACTCCACAGCATTCTCTTCTCCAGGCTGAACAAGCCTAGTTCATGTTAAGTTTTCCATCCAACAGGACCGCCAGGTCCTTCTCTGCAGGGCAGTTCTCAAGGACTGCTCCTCCCTGTCTGTATGTATGCCTGGGCCTAAGAGAAATACAAATTAGAATTATTTCAGATACAAGCACATGTTCTGCTATTGCTAAGCAGCATGTTCCATCAAGGACATGAAAGACTCATTTTTAATAAATGACCCACAAATTCTTTCTAGATGTTTTGCAATTAACAGCACAGATGAACACTTTGCTGAAGCTAGACATTTCAAATTACTGAAAGATGACACGACAAGAATTTCAACTTCTTTACTTATTGCTTTGTTCTTCCTATAAATCTGCCAGTGAACTTTTCACAACACATTAATCATAGGCAATGCTATCACCAAAAAATCTGCCCACCAAACTGTGAAATAAAAATGAAAGAAAAAGAGATAGAGCTCTGGTATGCTGCTTAGGTGTTCACCTGCACAGCTGTAGTCCTCAAATCTGCCACTCTGCAGTGTGCCTGTGCTCTTTGCCATAGATCTGCTCTATTCAGCTTCACAGAATCACTGACAACATGAGGGATCTTTCAGCCTCTCCTTTTCTTTAGTTCCACCATTCTACATCTAGCGGACTCCATCAAATTTCTCTTTATCACCTCTTCCTGTAGAATGACAGCAAAACATTTTCAAAACCAGACTTTTTTTTTGTTCTAAATGCCATCCACCTAAACAAAATGAGTTAGGGCTTGGCTAACACAGCCTTAGCAATTTCGGTGATGTGCGCATTAAAGTACCAAAAAGGCCAAGCATCAGCATGCAGAAGACAGATTCTCAAAGCAGAGTAATTATAACTTTCTAGAGACAGATTTTAAAGGAACGGATGCCCATAAGTGCTGGAGAACTCTCTCCTACAGATTCCACACCCTTCCATCAGTCTAGATCTGACAACCTCAATAAACCACAAGCACACTTTGCTACAGTCTGTTTTTCCCAAAAGATGCCATGGTTTACTGTAACCACTGATGAAGTCATCAACACAGGCTTATTCATCTTGTAAAAAAGAAAAAAAGAAATGGACCTTACACCACAAAGCACCAAGCTTCTTCTGCACCCTCTGAAGTTTCAGTACTTCACAGGATTAGATTCCTTGCATCTTTCACCACAAAAGGTTAACAATTGCTGTAGTAACAAACAGATATACACAGAAATCTAAGGACTATCAATCTAAGTCTGTTTGTTGTTTTTTTTTAAACTGACACTACCAGTCAGATTACTTGAATAAGATGATCCTTGCTGGCAGTGTATAACAAATTAACAATCTATTCATTTTTTGGGTTCCTCTGAGTGACAAGTAGATGACACCACTTACAGACCTGAACAGCACAGCTACAATGAAACGCTTGTTTTTAATTCCAGTTCTCTCCCTCCTGGATGAAAAAAAAATTCCTTTAGACTTATAGCATCCATGCATCGTGCAACATGGCATTTTAAATGTAAAAAAAAACAAAAACATGATTCAACACACTCTGAATATAAAGAATTAAAAAATAAGATTCATGTATTCGTGTATATATGATTGATGCATCTTAGGACATGTTTAAAAAATGAGACTATTTGCCTATTTTATTCCAGTCCTGCATATTTTATTAACATTACAGAGTACTGAAACAAAGTCACTGTCAAATGCAGTATCTAACTGCATCCCACCCAGTGCGACCCACCTGAGTCACAGACTGCAAAGGCTGCCCAGGCAGTACCAGCACAGTCGGATGCTACCAGCACCACACCTGCACCCTTACAATATGCAAAAGCTTGCCCTTCTGAAAGCATCAGATGAGCAGTTAATAAGTATAACCCAACAACAACAACCCAGTGAATGAAAGCACTATTGTTTGCTGGTGAAGAGCCTAATACAATTATAAAACACAATGAAACCCAAGCAAACACAATTAGGTTACTTAATTTATAATGGAAATGCATCCACACTTCTCTGGTGATTGCAGGCACTTGACTTTCAGCCACTGCTCACCAGATGAGCACAAGATGTAACACAGTATTTGATTACCAAGCTGTGCTCACCTCTCCTTGCTGTACAGTTTATTCACACTTCTGATGCTGACACAGATTGCAGGATGAAAGGGCAATCTCACATGAATTCCCTACTGCATTTTTGTAGTAGATACTGCTTTTCAGTTAATAATCCAGCTCTGTAATATGTGCCACAGAAGAGGTGCTCTTTCACATGCATATCATGTAGAACTAATTTCCTGTAAAAATTCTTAGGCCTTTTATTCAGTTGAACACATCAAGTGCATGATGCTTACTTGGATTTCTCTGAGTGTGTGCATATCAGACCCATCACAGAGTGAAGAAATCAATACCCACAGCAAGCAAACATGCCATTCATCATTTTGCTAACACAGTTTGGTCTTCCAATAATAAAAGTAAAGATGCTTACAACAGACTTCATTTTTAACTTGGTTGATCTGTGAGCAGTGTGTTACATGTGGTGCAATGACCACGTTCCTTCCCACCTCCCAGCAGATGGAGAACACCACACAGCAGCACAGCTGCTCATATATGTGGGCACTAGCAATGCTGGCGGGCATCTGCAGCACACCGAAAGTGACAGCACAGCTCTGGGGATAAAGGCAAAGGGTATCACAGGAGGATTTGTGCAGGGGATAACATGCCCAGGGCCTGCCAAGCTTCTGCACCTCCCAAATCCAAGTCCTTGGCAAGTAACAAGAGCACCTACCCAAAGTCCAGACACCAGTGTCACATGGCTCCGTCTAATCCAGAGCAGCTTCCCTTCCCGTTCTCCCCTGGCCCCAGACATCCTCAGCCATTACAGACAGGTTGGTGGACAAGGAGCTGCTAGTTCCCCTGTCATCTGGTCCTCTCCATACACAAGTGTTGGGTCCCAGTTCACCCTTTGAGCTTACACAAGAACGATGTGCAAGAAGTGTTGGAAACCCATGTTCTATAAAGTCATACAAAAATGCCCCATATTTTCCACTTGCACGCTTTACTGTGTTGAAAAAGCATATAAATTACTTTTCTAATGTACGAGTAGCACTTGGGAGAAGTGGCATTTCAAGGGGTAGTTAGAACGTCCAATATTTAGAATTAAAAGGCAGTAACCACAGCTAACCATCAGACTGACTTATTCAAGTGAAAACTAAGAGAGATGTTATATATGAGAAAAAAAATTATTTCCAATTACAAGCATAACCTCCTTTACCCCTGAAAACGCTTCAGAAATCGTACTGCATTGCTCAGGAAAGAAAGAAAACTTGTGGCAAAAGTTCAGACATTTGTGCTCTCATGTGAACTACCCAGTAACACAAAAGTACAGTTTGTTTAGCACACCAAATAAACCTCCCACAGCTTTAGTTTTGGCTTCAGAAGTCTCACATGTCATCCCGAATGCTGCAATTTGCAGTAATTCTTGTTACATTCAGCCTTGTATTTAACACCTCAAAATGTTTCTGGCTACATTCTGCAAGCAATAACCAGAATTCAGTCAGATGAAGGAAGAGAGGATCCTTCGGCTTAGAATGATCCTCAGTTCTGTTCAGATCGTAGCAACTATCATCTTTACATGCATACTACCTTCTTTTTTTGTTTAAAAATATACAGTAAGTAGGTGATAAATGTGCCAAGGCATATTACTTGAGTTAACTGGGAGTTCTGTGATTTGCTTATTATCTCCCATAATTGGACTCTTCTGAAGAATAACTGGCCCAAATAAATTTCCAAATAAAATTTTGTTGTAGTCTATATAATTTCTTTGTTCCACTATGATGTTTTCCTATAAAATTTATGTTAGATTTTGTTTTTTCTTCTTTGGCAGCTTGCAGGAATCAAGGCTGAAGCAAGGCTGCAAAAACAATAAATAAAAGACATCCATTGGATAGATTTTCACTTATTTTCATGTAGAAACTAGTCTTTCTGTTCATGCATTACATTGGCAACATTAGCAGCGTCACTGAATTGTGATGAGAAAACACTTTTCAAAAACTTCATGCTATTTTGTAATGATATAAACTGTTAAAATACCACACTCACAGAATGGTGCAAGAGCACTTGTTGAAATTGAAAAGTTATCTAAAGCCACAAGTAGAAAATTCTCCTTCAGATGCACTAGAACAAAAAATACTTTTTTTTTTTTAAATTACAGCTGCTGAAATAAGCAGAGTAAGCAATAATTTGCTATAACCGAAAAACTCATAACTGAACAATGAGCTGATAACTGATAAAAAGCTTCAAATGCAATCCTTTCCAACAAAATGAAGGAACTTTTATGTACAAACACCTAACAATATGGACCACAACAGGAAATAGATTTACTTTTGAATTTTATCTCTTTGTTCAACATTTACCTCTGATCGTAACCAATGCAAGAAAGTACAAGAAAAAGTAAAGAAAACCAAGAGAAGGCTTCAGAAGTAATTTCAGTAGTACAAGGCCACATTCTGTCCCCTTTACCCAAAATTACAATTCAGGAGAAGCATTCAGCATCTCCCATAAAAGTCCTTATTTATACTAGAGTATAAACTAGCTTTAACATAAAATACCTTCCACATTTTACACATGCATACACACATGCTACCACTTTACCAGCGAGACTGATGAATTAAATAAATGCCTCCACAAACACAGTTGACAGTTGCATGCAAGTACTGTGATTATCCCCAACTAAGAGCAATGATGCAAAACTACAGGAAAGTTAGCACGTGAAAGTAGGCAACTACTTAGGGTTGTATCCTAAACCTACTTGCTCTGCAAAGCTACTTGGGCACTTTCCCTCAAATCAAGACCATTTTTAGTGCTTGCCTGCAGACAGTATGCCAACATGCTTTCCAAATGTAAGGTTTAAACAAATTAGCTTCAGTCACACAGTACCTCCATGGCACCTTGGGATTTTAATCAAAGAAAAACTATGAGGAAAACCACAATATTTCACAGTACTAAAAGATCATACATACCACTTAAAAACATGCCCCCCAAAAATTGACATGCAATACTTCAAAAGCCTTGTTTCTTGAACATGTGGTTACAAACCAATGAGGCCATACTACAAAGTATCCCACCTTCTATACTCCCTGTCAAAAATAACAAATGCACTGTCCCCAGGTCAACAATCCACGCGCACACACACACACAAAAGCTGTTACTTTGACATATCATACTATATTGTGAATGTTTTCTTCCAGCTAGCACTTGCCTACATCTACAATTTTCAATGAAGTTTAAACTTCTCTGACCCTCCCATAGAGGAATACCTTCACCACCTTTTTCTTTGTTGGCTCTTTTCTCTCTTGCCCACGTTTATATTTGCAGGGCACTCATTTTTTAAGAGTGTCTGCAATCCTCATTTAAATATTCCCCTTATTTGCTTTTCCATTTCCAAATATGAACCAAAACATCCAAAAATCCTCTCATTCCTAATGTAACACAATCTGGAAAGCACTGAATAAAACTAAAGACTCCAAGCAAAGAGCTCATACCAACATGGCACTATAGCTGGGCTCAATATGGCATACTGTCTCTTGAAGATTTCAAATTTGGCAAGAATAGAAACCAAGTTTACTTCTTTAAACCTGGTTTTACTTGTATGTTGAGAACTCACAAAAGTTAAGATCTAAACACAGATAATTAGAACACAATAACAAAGTTCACTCATGAAGTCTGTTTACTTATAAGATGGAGAACCTGAAAAGCTAGAAAACAGAAAGAAATGCAAGCATATTTCATATCATATAGCAAGAAAGATGATGACAAAGAGAAACATGTTGACCCACGTATGGACACAGCCCCAAAGAAAACATCTGATTTCCTCTCTGCTCAGGGATCATCTGAGATGAGAGGTCTTGCAGTGTCCAAAGGATTCTTGCAATGAACTGCATTGCTCAAAAAATATCACTACAGACTTTTCTAGTAAAACATCAAAATAGCTCCTGACAGCAGAAACTCCACTTCCACTTCCAGTCAACCCTTTAGGACAGAATGGCTTTCTATAGTGGAACCGGCCAAGATGCTGCAATGACTGACTCCAGAAAGCCTCTGCACATCTGCATTGCTTATACTCCAAAACAGATAGTCAAAGAGCCAGAAATCAGCTCCACATCGCTTTATCACACAGACTACTCTATGTACTCTGGTGACATCCTATGGTTAAAAGTGTAATAGATGTTTCTTCAGTTGCAATGATTAATCACTGTAGTTTCCCTTTTCCATTTAATCAAGATTATAAAAAGTCAAAATAAATGCCTGTACAACTATAGCGAGGCCAAGTTATTTTCAGGAAAAAAAAAAAAAAGAAAAAAAAAAGTAACCATAATTTGACAGACAAGAGCACTACTACTAAGAAGCCCAAACACACTCGCCACCCATCCCATATAGCAATTTGACAGTAGGGAAAAGCTGTATAATTTTCACGTCTTCCAAATGTGTTGATCTTCAAAAGAAAAGCTTAAAAAAAAAAATCAAATTCAGATGTGTACTTCAGTGTATTTTAGAACACAAAGTAACCACTAGCCTCAAGACAAGCCTTCCTTGTTAAGAATTAACAGTTAGACCAGGAGGGCATGCAACACTGGTATTCAATCCAAAAACCACAGCAGCACTAAGTGATACACTTCAAGATGTGCACACAAATATACCTGCAAATGGCAACCTCCCCTCACAAACTGTCTTTCATTAGTACTGGTACATTTCTGACACTAGTCAACATCTACATAATAGATACTTTTTCCAGGTATGGAAGTTTCAGAATAATTTAGTATCACTCAGAAATTACTCCTCCTTTTAAAACCTGACCATGGCTTTCACTTGGAGAGGAAGAATCAAGGGAAGGGTGTTTTTTTTTTGAATTCTGAAGCAATTATTATTACAGGAATTCCAACATACAACATGCTTCCATACATATAGCCATTGGTTCGCCTCTTTTTCCTTACAACGTTATTTTATAGTGAACAATGAAAAAAGAAGGAGCTGCAAAGCCATAATATCTGTCATGAGAGATTGTCCTCTACTTGCTTACTGAGTTGGCCCAGCCACAACACATCAGCACACACACTGTCATTTCAAAAATTGCTACAGGTATGGAAGGCGTTTCAAAGAGGAATTGATACTTCAAGGAGGTTTGAGCAAATATGAAGAATTATAAATTGATGTGCATTGACTGTTGGCTCAGCATGATTATTCAGCTAAAACTGTTGGGTTGGGTTGTTTTTTTTTTTTTGTGCGTGTATTTATTTTTTTTTTAAAGCTCCAGAAATTATGTTTACATCACTATAAATCTTCAGTTAAATCTCATTTTCTCCATGGCCAAGAAATGTGAGCCTTTAATCATCGTAGCTTTAGCAACGGGTCACGAGTGAAATCAGATTACTTGTTTCAGTTCAACAAGCATGGAACGAGACTTTGTAGAGTAGGGTACAAGAAAATGAGAAATACATTTTTCCCTGTTAATAAAAGGAGAGACTGAAGGTTTATTGTGACACGCAAAAACTAGAAGATCACTACAGGTTTTTTTTAACGTATAGCAGAACTGATATGGCTTGCAAATAATAATGTTAAAATTTAAAGCAATACTGTGTTGTGCAGAGTAAGAGAAAAGATGGAAGCACCTGTGTGAAAAATGTGAGCCTTCAGTAATATCAGTAAAGTGAACCATGTCCCAAACCACTGTAATGAGAATGTCTCTTCTGTGGGAGAAGGAGAACCGAGGCTGACCCCCGCCAACCAATTCATTACAAATAATAATAATTTGGAGGAAAAAGAAAGTTTAATAGGCCAAGGACTGAAGGATCAATCCTTGCCCCAGCACATACACTTTTAAAATGATTTTTCTGCATCCCCATTCTAAACCATGTCTTAGGTGACAATCAGCAGAGATTCATCCCAAAAGAGACAGCAGAAATTCCATCACCTACCTATCACCTACCTAACTGGGAAACTGGAAAACTTATGTTCATGAAGCTTCCATAAATTTGGGGTGGAAACCTGGATTATTCAATTAGTTCTGTATTAATCATTCTTGTAAAACTCAGAAACTTTGAAAATGCCTGCAACTGAGCTACAAATACTAGTTTGTGTTGGCAATGCTCAAGACAGAATTACAAACAGATGCTCTAGGTTTGCCTGAAAAACTAAGGGATGTGGGGATAAAAGTTTTCTTCCGAACAATTAATGATATTGCCAGAATAAATAAATATGCAGTTATCTGCTAACATTAAGTATATATAAGCTCAAAACCCCAAACCAAAGCATACATTCTATGAAAACATTAAACAGATAATAAACTAGGCACTGCCAAGCCAATTGTTTTATGTCAGTAAAAGAATATGCTATGGCTATTTTACAGCAAAGAGATGATATGCTCAATCACATCACATATCAAAAAACTACATGTGGGAAGAGTACCACTGAGACATGAACTCAGTAAAATACTCAAGGAAGAATGATCACACTATCAACACATTTTCATACTACAAAAGGTGTCGGGGACATTGACTTTGAGAAGAAAACGAAAATAAAATAAAAAGAAGAAATGCAAACATTTTCTAAAACTGGAAAGAAAAATTCTTCTAAATTCAGTACACCATTACATTTAATTTGTGGAGCATTAAAATAACACTAAATGCACCCCAAACTAATCTCAAAAAGACAAATTGGTCATACGATGCTTAACTAGAATTCTTTTGAATAAACCAAAAAGCAGTTGATGTGCATTCCTGTATGGGATCTGCATATTTTTATATAGAAGTTACTCATTCTTGTATCTCTTCAACACTTAGAATTTGCTCACCATACAAAACGCAGCAACTCAGCTATGTCTTGAGGAAATCAATTAAGTTTCCAAATATTTATTTATTTTATAGTTAAACTGTTTAGGTTTCTAAGATGACAAAACCTTTATTTATGAAAGCATAGTTAGGGTGCATGTATCTAATCATTTACACATTTACAAAGGAAAACATTTATTGGGTGAGTCAACAGCTGCAGTAAAAGCACCGACAACAGAAATTATGTAAGTGAAAGGAGGACAACCATAAATTTCTGGGAACTAAACTGTTGTGTTCTCAAACACAGTACTGAAGAGAAAACTTACAGTGCCATACAGTGCCATCCTCTTGCTTGGCAGTGGATGTCTTTTGTACCACTGAAGTCTTTGACATTTCTGCCAACAGTGACAGCATACGGTGAAGGCAGTAATAGAGAAAAATTATACCCCTGGGTGAGTTTCTTCCAGTGAAGAAACTGCAACGCCCGGTGTTCACCATTGCAGTGAGAGGACTAACCCCAGCAGAAATACTTGCATGTCACATTACTGAAGCACACACGCAGGTAGCCTTTTTAGGCTTTTCATCTCATCTAATTTGTATGTTATCCCATAATAACAAAATTTGGCAAGACAGGCTTCCATCAAAATAACAGTTGTGCTGTGTTTACACTCCCTGTAGGAACGGCACAAAACCAGTGCCCTCACTAATGTGTATAAATGACTGCCTGATGGCTGCACAGATGTTCCACTGTGTATTTGTATGGGCATTGTGGTCATTTTGGAAAGCTCTTCCCCAATCTGTCACAGAGTACCTGTTCCTAGTTTCCTGACCTGGGGAATAAGATTCACCATCACATGGTTTACTGATAATTGCCACACGCTCAATCTGTTGTGAATGAAGCACACGCTATTACTGCCTCACTTTGAGGAACAGCCGTACATTAAACAGTTGGAGAAGCGACAGTAGTATTTATGCTGCTGATAAGCACTGCAATTTAATACACCTTAGAGCTTGCACTTAGGTCCTTCTATACAAGTCATGTGGCCTTTAACAAGTGATATATATTTTCCCCTCTAATGTGGCTTCAACCATACTGCCTGTGAGTACTAATTACAGAGTAATTAGTGACAGTCCAAACTCACCTTCTAAATGGCTTACAGAGAATAAATAACAAAAGGCTATGGCAAACAGAAACAGATTTCCTTAGAATCAGTTTCTGATTTTGAATATAACTGCTTTCTAACAAAGATGACAAGACATAATCCACTTCAGAATTCTTTTCTCTCCTTAATCAGATAGAAGAACTGGACATTTAATGTTCACATATAAAGAGGCTGAATGCCAGGGTTGCCAAAGGTAACCTTGATGTAGCAGCCAGATGATGGATGATCATGAACAATAAAAAGACATTTCAAAATTAAGATCACAAAGACAGACAACTGTTGCACATCACTGCTATTTAGACATGACTCCTTTTGTGTGCAATGACATACTGTGACGCAGGAGTCAGCAGGTCAGAAGCACCAACTATAACACACAAAGCTGTTCTGTGTCACTCCAATATCACATAAAACCATAATAGCAACCATGTCCAGGAAATTTTGTTTTAAGACATCCTTTTGCTTAGTTTCAAAATCATAAGAGCTGTTAAAAATATACCTTGAGCTGTTAACAGGAGAAAAAGATGAGACAGTCTCACTGGTATAAAAAGAGAACTAATTTTGAAAATGAATTTAGAACAGTAACATTAGAAAACACTATGAAGTGTCTCATGGTATATTTTGAAGATCAGAAATATTCACGGTGGAAAATTCAGTTCTGTGATGGCACTCATTGCTGAAAAATACTGTTCAGCTTCTCTGCTTTTTAAATATCTTCATTATAACTTTTCAAACTTCATACATTCAGGAGTTTCTGAAAACAAAAATCCATGCACAACGAACCTTTTTCAGAATATTTCACCATTTAATAAATTATTAAAGCATCAACAACTTAATTTTTGGTTCACTCAACTGTCAACGCAAAAAATGTCCTGAATACAACAATCTCAAAAATAGAAAATGGTATGAACAATAAAATGACATGACAGCCATTTCTAGTTCTTTTGCGGCATCATCTGCTCTATTCCCACTCCACTATGACCTCAACTAGAGCTGCTGAATACATTACAACCATGGGGCAGCTTATCTCATAACAAGCATAAACCTACCACTTGTTCTACCTCTGCTATGCATCTGTGAGGCCCCACTTGCTGTCTAGCATCCAGGTCTGGGCCACCCAGCACAAGAAAGACACGTTAAAGTGGGTCCAGAGGAGGGCCACAAAGATAATCAAAGGGCTGGAGCACCTATCCTATCAGATTAGGTTGAGGGAGTTGGGACTGTTTAGTTTGGAGAAGAGCAGGCTCTGGAGAGACCTCACTGTAGCCTTCCAGTACTTGAAGAGAGCTCATAAAAAAGGTGTAGAGTGAGTTCTTACATCATTTGATGCTAACAGGACAAGGGGAATGGTTTTAAACTAGAAGAGGGAAGATTTGGGTTAGATGTCAGAAGGAAATTGCTTACTCAGAGGGCCTGGCACTGCTGCCCAGAGAAGCTGTGGCGCCCCATCCCTGGAGGTGTTTAAGGCCAGGTTGCATGGGGCCCTGGGCAGCCTGAGCTGGTGGGTGGCAACCCTGCCCATGGCAGGGTGTTGAGGCTGGACTGGCTTTGAGATCCCTTCCAACTCAAACCATGTTATGATTCTATACTTGAAGTTAGCAAAAACACAAAGGGTTGCAGTGACACTGAGGAAAGACAGAAATCCCAGTGCTTGCTTACCAGGATTTGCCCAGCAGCTATGGCCTGGGCAGCAGGATGTTGACTTGCCAGAAGGAGCACTGCACTGAAAAATCTGGAGGCATCAGCCCATGGAGGTGCAACCCCTGCCACTGTGGGATTGCAGTGATGCCTACTGTGTGTTACCAACAGCAATTGCCCCTGGTCCTGCAACTGCAAATTAAAGTGGCTGAACCTCACCTCTCCATCGGTTTCAAGAGTCACAAAACCTGACCCAAGCCAAGGAACAGGCTTTTAATCCTGTTTATGAAGCAGATGGCCACACAAACTTGTTTTAAATGAAAACAAGATAGATTACATCATGCATTTCACAGACTATTACACTACACCTCCCTCATCATTTAATTTTTCAGATGCTCTGTCATTTCATTAGCATAAAACTGGAGAGGAGAAAAAAGAAAAATAAAAGTCTCATCAAACAACCTTGACAGCTATAGTTTCCTACACCACTTATTTCAGTGACGTGTTCATTACCCTGTCACTGTGTCCAGCAATATCATTTAAATAGCAGTGGGCATCAAAGAACTTTAAAGGCAGTGGAGAAGGGCGGGCAAGTCAGCCCCAAAGCAGGTCAGTGGACAGGTGAGGGAAGGAGCAGGAGCAGCAGACTGCAGTAGGTCACAGTTCAGAGCCATGGGTACTACAGTAACAAAAGGGATGGGAACACACAGAGAGGAAAGGGAGAGGGAAGGAGTAGCAGCATCCTGGCACAGCAAAACACCAGCAGTCCTGCTATGTCCAAATGATGAACAAGGAGAAACCAGTCTCAGATGAAGCACCCAGGTGTCCTGGTTATTTTTCCTTCAAATCTATTCGGATTTCGGTTCGGATTTCACAGAAACTGACAATGAGTCAGCTGCGTGTGATAGAGCCCAAACTTTTGTGAGAAAAAATAGGCTGATGATGTCACCATCTGTCCGAGTACTGAAATGACCCGCAATTAAGTTTTCAATGCAATTAAAATAAGTACTCAAACACGATACAAAAACTGTCTCAGAATGATTTAAAAAAGAGACAAAGATTATTTACATATATCTAGATCTTGTGTGATTTTGTTGTATTTTTTGACATTCAATATTTTAACTCATTGGCATGTAAGAATCTTTCTACCATTCAACATAGTTAGCCAGAAACATGTATGTGTAAAAGCTATAAAAACAATTTCAAAGGCAGTCCTTTAAAATTGCCATTGAAAATGATGCACAATTTGATGTCCTCCTGCTTCTTTATCCACCTAAATACAAGACTAACAGGATAAATTGGCTCAAAACCCAAAGACCAAATGATATGACTCATTATCATCACACCCGTTAAACTTAGAGTTAATGAGTTCTGGATGAGTTATATGGTACAGAATAAAAAGTATGTTACATTCCTTTATTGCTACAGGGATTGCTACTACGGTAATCTCCTAGTCATACAGTATTCATCAGCTGTAAATATCAGCTGCAGGAACAGACACTCTGGCCACTAGCCCCAAAATAAATCAGCAGTTTTTTCTTTTAACTTTCAAACTATTTTTCAAGGGGAAAATGTTGTGCCTTTAGACTGTAACTTGAACTTTTTTTTTTTTTTTCTCCGCACTGGTACCAACAAGTAGTCATTAATAGTGTAGTTCTTGTAGAAAAAAAAATAAAAAAAAATAAAAAAATAAAAAAAATCACAGCCGTCTCAACATTAATATACCTGTTTTATTTCTTCTCAAAGGATTTTCCTCCTTTTTTTTTTAGGAAATCGTTTGGCAGCAGCTCAGCGAACCTACTAAAATATTTAATATGGTGTCTCACCCAGAAGGTTGCAATTAAGGTGGGATTCCAAAGACTCACCAAATAGAGCACTCATTACTTAATAGTCACTAGAGGAGGTCGTCAGACAACCATAGTGTCATGGTTTAATACTTTTGTAATTTTGCTATCAGTATTCCACATCATAACATCATGTAAAGTATGGATAATTCACAGAGGTTCAGCTCGCAGAAGAAGACTACGTTTCCCAGAGGACATCACGGGCATGAGATAAGTCACGGGACAAGGACAGTATATAATCTCACTCCCGTGACTGAAATCTCACACTCTCTCAGATCCTCGGAGCGTGGGGTGCCTTCCAGCCGTTTCGCCTAGAGCTTACAGTAGGCCTTTCGGTTTTTGGGACTCACTCTCTCTCCCTCTCTTTTGCTTAATTAAAATTATATTGTATTATATTGTATTATCCTGTATTCTGATATAGTATTTAGTAAATAAGTGTGCCTCCTTAGATCGCTGCCGCTGGTTTCTTTTCCCATTCCCTTTTCCCCTTCCCTTTTTGGGCCAGCGGCCCTTTTGGGCCAGCTGCCCCCCTGTCACGGGCACAGGTAGATCTTGCTTAACCCGCGACACATAGCCCAGAAGAACAATACAAGGCAATTTATTGAGCTTTCTAACAACTACTAATCAGCTACTTTGAGGCAAAATTAGGCAAGTTTCTAACAGTTATTAAGCACCATGGATAAGGGTACTTGGCATAGATGTCATTTCCTTCTACTACTTCACAGCAAATTTTGGCAACAGCTACTGAAGAAAATCAATTCAAAGAACAAAGAGAAGAAATAAAAACAGAGAAAGAGAGATTTGAAGACAGGTATAGTTCACCACTCTTGGATCCAGTGTTGCCTGAAGCCTGTGGTCTTGATCTGGGTAAACATGTGTGTTCCGCATTATATAGTCTGGTTGTCTGGGACCGCCCTTCAGGGCAGCACCCTACTTGTGTCAAAAAGATTCAGGAATTTCTGATTAGTCTCTGGTCATCATGGACATCTTTCTCCCTTTTCTGATCTTTATAAACCATGAGGGGACATGAAAGGAAGTGAAGGTAAACGTACGCCCATCACTGCACCTCTGCAGAGTGAGGTTCCATAGATGTTACAAGCTTCCAACTTGGGTCCTTAAGACTCCATTCTTCCACTCTCACCATTGTTAAGCTTAGTTATTGTTTGAGTCAACAAGTTCCTTGTACAGCCCTTAAGGCTCCATTCTCCAAAGCTCCAGTCTGTCTCAGACCTATGGCATTCAGAAAACACATAACTGTCTTTTGTTGTTGTTTTATTGATCAGTATTAATATTAATAATAATATAATAATATAATAATATAATACTATTAATATTAATAGTATTAAGAAAGAGCACACTGAGTAGAAAGCAAAAGTTCACTGATACCCAACTAGGTTTTTTGGAAGAATTACTTGTGAACTTAAAATCACCTTGAAGCTTATAAACGTCTTATAAGATTGTACAATCAAATCTTTCTAAAAGGGCAAAGTGCACAGTGACCACTGTCAAATTAATTGTTCAATCAAGAAGCAGTAAGTAAAAGGAGTTAGCTCTGTTCTGCTCCATTGCATACAGTTACATCTTTGATAACTGCCTCATGGGAGTTTATGGATCCTCCATGACCCCTGTAGAAACTCAATTGACTTCTTCCCTGCAAATTCTATTAGAATCGGTCCCTGCATCGCTGCTCACAATAATCAAGAACAGAGAGCCTGATTTATGGATAAGCATTTCATTTTAGTCTAACTCAATAGAATATAAAATAGATAAGGTTATGAGATGGCTGTTTAAAAAAATAAAAAAAGGAAAAAAGTCAACTACATCCCATTCTATACCATATGCTACAAAAGAAGTTTTAAACTAAAAAAAAAAAAAAAAACACACCAAAAAAGCCTACACTGGAAGTCCTCCAGGAACATGGGGAAGGTGAAAGATGAAAGTGTTTCGCCTATATATTGGCCTTTTCAAAATACTAAGATCTGTACACAGAAGAAATCATAAATGACTAATAGTCACACTGTTATAGCATCCAAACATTCTAAAGTTCACCTACAGCAAGAAGCATCTCTTTTACAGAATGTAAAGGTTCCCAGTAGGAGCAAAACTGATGAATTTACAAGATGGCACATGCTGTTTACTAGTAAATTTAACAAGCTTCATGGGCTAATCCATCTTCAGAGATCTAGAAGCCCCAATCAAGGACACAATAGTTATTTTTCATTTCCTTAAAGTTATAGACAATACTCAGCTATAAATATTTAGCACTATTCAGCTACTCAGTACAGTCTGTAATTTTAAGATGTTTGAACTGACCAAAGAACATAAAATATTTATAAGAATAACAAGACATCTCATAACAGAGAACACTGGCACAGCAGAGGCATTAATTAAACTTCAAATATTTCTTTTTTTATTATCACTTTGCTCCAAAATTTCTATACTTTGGATCCTCCGCCAAGAAGGATCCAAGTTGTTTCAGGTATAGAAACTATTTCCATCATTATAAAAGCTGGAACAAAATCTGCTGGGAATAATTATCAAATGATGAGCAGAACAAGCTTATAGAAAATTAGCAGATTAAATTACTTAGCCTAATGTCATACTTGTAGCACGAGGGACAAAGAGGGAAAAAAAATCTTTTTTTTTTTTCGTAGTCATGAAAGAGTGACTGAAGGTAAACTACTAGAATATTAAAAGTTTGGGAAGTTACAATAAAAGTTTAGACCTGAAGATGGGTCAGCTTAGGAACACTTATGCTTAGGGAAAAATTCCTCATTTCAGCGCACTTTGGAAATGGTTTAAGGCCATACACAGATAATCAGACTTCAAAGATGAAGATAAACACATGAACCAACAACAATTCCAACAGAGAAACTCTGGAGGAGTTCAGAAGCCAACACAAAACCTGAAGGGAATTTTGAGAAGTCAATGCACCTGCAATGCAAATCTACCCGAGCTGACTGGAAGAGCCTTCTGTATGCTGACTCCCCTATCTGATGGCAGAATGCCTGTACTGATTTGTTTTGAATCCATAAAGCCTAGCTCCTCCAGCACATGCATTAGCTACCTTGTAATTGTGTCCAGAGCAACCTATCTCCCCACTGTTACAGAAAAACCCACATACTTCAGTAAGCTGGTAATTATATCTTTACTGCCACTAACTTGACCACTGAGCCAAGATGAGTCTTGCAAAGGCTTTCTTCACTGCAGCTTTACAAACCCAAAACTCATTTCTCAAAGTTTATTAGACCAATCTAGAACTTAGATTAAAGATGTCAAAAATGAGATTCAGATAAACATAGACTGATGGTCAGAAAGCCACACATTCTCAGAGTTTTTCTTTAAGAAATCTTAGATGAATTTATTAGCAAAATTTGCAGTTCCCATATAATTATAAGCACACCCATCTCAAGAATTTGACATTTAGCCTTCTCATGGTGGTACAAAAAAGACAGATAGACAAACTCATTCTAGGACAATACTGCAGCTCATTCCTTCCTTTGGCAACACACAAAGACCCTGCTCTGTGTGAAAAGCTTTTCTTGGATGAAACACTTCTCTCAGTACATGATCCGTACAGGCATTTGCATCATGCCCATCCAAACTACACCCACCACAGCAAAGCTGCAGCACGTACAGCCAGCAACCCACCCCATCCCATTCCAAGAAGTCTCCAGGGCTAATTTCTCCACCTAATGCTTCTTCTCAGCAATTTCAAGTTGTGCATTCCAGCAGCTGTGTGGAACAGAAGGGCTTTACACACCCTGATCTGGCAGAACACATCTCCACGTCACAGCACTGGACCAAGCAATTAACAAAGCTCACGTGTGCATTCCAAAAAGCAAGCCATATTCTGAGAGGAAAAAAAATAGCTGGAAGAAAATCTACAAAAGTAATTAAAGTTTGCAGGCCCTAAAGTAGAACTGTAGGAACTTACAGAAGTCCTTACATCAGCATGTTTTTCAGTCCATGCAAGGTACGTTTAGTGAGACTGACTGCAAGTGAGATTAGAATGGGAAAACAAGAAAACCGTACATATTTTGACATCTTCATGCATCTTCACAGCATTAAGCATTCGGGTTGGATCATTCTAAACAATACTAACAGCATGTAAACACAAGGTTGCCATAGACTGGGGGTAGGGGAAATCAACTCATATTTATTTCAAATCTGTCTTGCAGAGAATACTTATGGGAGCTTGTTAACCACATTTAGGAAATACACAGCTGCCAAGCCCGTAGCATAGAAAATATTTAACATATTTGCAAAGTTTATCATTTTAATCAGGATAAAAAACACAACCCCTAAAAATAAGCTGAGATCATTTCATAAGAAAACTGCCCAGTGTCTATAACACTATTATTATTATAATCTTTAAAAGAATATAAAATTGTTCTAGTTCTAAGACTTCCTGGTGCCCTATATCAATTTATTTCAGAGAGTTTATACAACGGCAGTAGCAGTACCTGAATGTCTGTCATAATTTGTCATTTACTGTCACTGACACATTTTAAATAATTGTTAGAGTGATTACAAGTTTAAACCTGCCTTGTAAGGAAAAAATCCTGCTTCGGTGAAAGAATTCTAGATTACATTGATTATAAAGTCAGTCGTTATGTTCTCAGAAATATAGTTTTCTTAATCAAAGGAATTAAAGGAATACTAGATCTGAATAATTTCATTACCCCAGATTAACACGCTTCACTCAAAACATTGTGATTTTTTTTTCCTACTATGATGAGTGCTCCCTTGAAAGTTTCTCCACTTGGAATGACAGATGGCTTTTCATCAGGAATTACAGAGTCTCAGGTATCTTTTTTTATTGCAGAACTGTATTTGAAGTGACAGTTCCATAGCAAAAGAAATTCTAATCCTTCGGTATCAAAGTTTAAATCTCACTCTTTCAAACTAAATATATCTTAACGAAGCAAAAGCTACTCATGGGACTCCAAACCCACCTTTTCCCTCTAGTGGAACAACTCCCATAGTTCCACGTAGTAAAATCATAGCATGGGGCAGCAGGGCTGCCTGTAATCGCTGAATAAATTTGCATATATTTTTCACTGATGTCATAGAATCATAGAATCACTCAGGTTGGAAGGGACTCCAGGATCATCAAGTTCCAACCACCCTGCCACAGGCAGGGCCACCAACCTCCAGAGGTTCGGATTATTCTACAGGAGACAAAAACATAACAGTTCTACTAGGTTTAAAACAAGATACACCTAAAAACACCTCAAAAATATCATAACCAATTCTTGGAAAGAAGGAACCATGCAGCATCAGATACAGCTAAGGTAGTTGTAAAAGGAAACACCAATCAAAGCACAGGTTCAGGACTATTTGCACTTCAAGAAGCACAAGGCCAACATTTGACTGATTGAAAAACCAAGGTTTAAGCTCCAACAAAATTAAACAGGGCTTCTTTTATGTTTTTTTTTTTTTGGTTTACCATTAGCTATACCTGCAGTTTCTGGATGAAAAGGGGAAAGCTTTGGATTTTTAACCACACTGTATCTGAACAAAACAAGAATTCATCTCAGCTTGCTTCTGGGCTGCCAGCTGTTGCTGGGCCATGACTCACATCACAGTTCTTTAGCTGAAGTTTCTAACCCAGTCAAAAAAAAAAAGTCTCCTTAGACCTCCCTACACTTACATCCTTTGTGTAATTTCTTCATTTCTCTAATGTACACCAGTACTCTAACCACATGTTGCTGCTTGCTATTCTCAACAGAATAGGATTTGTTGTCTGTCACCATAGAACATATGATGCTGTATCTTATTTCTTGATGCAGAACAGCCTGAGGAGAATGTCACTGCGGGGTAAAAAATAGCCCTGAAATGCAAAACAGAAGCTCAATAGAAGCTGTACCCTTCTCTGTGGCATCCTACCAATATTTTTTCATTTGGTTTGTATGACAACCATGAAGAGAAAATAGCTAGAAATGATACTGAACTGACTTCGGCAGAAGTTAGGACAGAACTGTTGTAAAGTTCAGTTCCCTTAAAATACATACATACGAGAGATCTGCCAACAGGCAGGAAAATAGCTAATAGACTTTTTTTAAATCACTTTTTTCTTTTCTACAAGTGTACATCACACAACCAGATCACTGTCCCACTGTTGTACTCTATAAACTTTAATTCTGAGCCATCAAAAGCTTTTCACAAAAATCTGTTTTCTTGGAAATGCTCATATAGACATGAACAACATAAAATATTCAGTTATTCACAGCAACTACAGCTGATATCTATAGATTTCAAGCACCACCTGTTACAACTGAACAGAATAGACTGCAATACTGCCATTTTTTTTTTTAATAAGATCCACAATTTAGATACCTTTGAGGTCCATATTATAAGAGTATACGTAAGTTTTATGTTCCATACCACATTTTCAAAATGAAGCAGACTTTGGTTTTAATTAAAGTGGAATCTGCACAGCTTTTTTAGAGCCAAACTTAACATTCATGTTGTCAGTTCTTCATCAGCAGTCTGTTTGTCATTACAGTTTCATTTCTTGGCTGGTAAGGTAATCATCAAAAGCATCAAGCCCCAGTATCGATACAAAACAAATACAGATTTCTTATACATACATACACACAGCTTCAGACTCTAGCTAGCTTCTACAGAGCACTGTTGAAGAAAGCACTGTAACCAAGGACAAGATTAACGACCTGATCCACACTCATGCCAACCCACAAAGGAGCCAATAGACCTGGTTCAACCTCAACCACTGCTGACTCTGGGCGAACATCCTACCTGCAGTCCCTGGAAGCAAACCAGCAGGAATTGAATACTTTTTTCATATTCTGTTTTAGAAGATCGTAACAGTACTTCTATACAATCAGACAGTTATCATTTAAACAAAACTTCAGCTAAAATGTGATTGACAAAGTTTCAAGAGAAAATTATTGAGAGCATGATGGAGGATATGCAGAGGGTATCTGATGATCATAGCTTATTCTCTTCCATCACTGAAACCCTCGCAATGCTTGGGTAGTCAGAAAAACACTCTAATGTCTTCTGTCACCAAAAGTGCTCTAAATTTCCTTCTATCACAAAATGTTCTACAGAAAAACTCGTAAGAAAAAAAATTAAGAAAATGAAAAAAAGCCAAGAAAAATTAACATGCCTTGAATGCATGCTGCACATAAATCAGGCTTTAACACCAAAACTTGATTTTTTAAGCATCAAAACTGAACTTCCAAGTCCAAACTTTAACCAAAAGTAATTTCAGCAAAGAAATTACGTAATACTCCGGTGATTCTGAAAAATGCTGCAGGCTTACTGCTTCAGATCTTCTGCAAATAAGAATGAGGGAACAGCAAACAGGCAAAGGGGCTAAATTAAAATGTAATAGCACAATAGATGGAGATCTAAATTATTTATTATCCTTGTGCTGGGAATGTGGATTTCAAGTAATTTCACAGTGCTGTAAGAGATGTTCTGAATTCTCAGGTACTCTTAAAGTACGGTTTTCTAATTACCCACATTTGTTGGAAATGAAACAGCAATTGTATGCATTCAATTTCATGAAATCTGAGATCAAATCCTGTCACAAATAAAGAGAAATCCAATGAAATAAGGCACCTTTTCCACCTTATGTCCAATTCCCATTCACTCCAACAGGCATGGATACACCTCCCTACCTTCTAAGATCAGACCTTGTGTTCACAGCAGAAGAGCTACAAACATAAAATCACTATGCAACTGCAAACATCTCTGAAATAAAATATAAATTCAAATTTCAGATTAGCTGATGTACATGGGAGACATCAATCAAACTTACAAGTGTGTGCGGAACCAGCCCCCATTTTTTGCATTCCTGCTGCCTAAAAAAAGTAAAGCTAAAGACAGTTTAATTCTGGTAGTTTTCACTTTTTCTGCTGCTACCGGGTATTTCTTAACTGAGGACATAGACTTCATTGATTATTTTGTCTTCTTCCTCTCTTTTTAAAACTCAGCTATCTATGCTCACTGAGAGAAGCTCAACACCCATCAAGAAAGATGGTGCTGTGTTGTACATCTTGGGTCTTACAATCCTAAGTAATAGATCAGTCACCAGCTCACATGAGGAAAAAAAATCATAAAGTTTATTATAATAATAATTCTATTTATATATATAGAAGCAGTAATTGAGGTAATAGATGAAAACGTTAGTCTTTACATCAAGAACAGCACTACCATAAATGTAACAGCTTCTCCTTGAACTATAGTAGTGTCTAAAGATCTGTCTACTAACTGGACTTTACTACACATACTATACCTTAAGCACATACAATGTACAATATGCAACAACAACATACTGACACTTATCTAATGCTCTGCTCTTCCCAAATACAGTCCATCAGCAGATTCCTAGAATCCTAGATTTCTGATAAGATCAAAAATATCCAAATAATTTAACACCACAAAAGTGAGTGCTTGTTCTTCCGATGCAGCTTTTTTATTACATAGGAAGCAAACACGCATAAAAATGGAACAGAAATGAACAAAAAAATACTTTCTTGGAAATCAGTAATTCTACTAATTCTTATAATTACTAATTCTAGGAGACATAAGAGAGCATTTCTCTGTCTTCATTAAAAGCTCTGAGAGCAGATAATTGCAGGAGTAAATGCACAAAGATTTTATTCCTCCCAGTTGGGTACTTGCACCCTCAGCAGTAAACACAACATGTTCATATGAAGGACAAACTTGTCTTCATAGGAACAAGTCTGGGACAAACCAGAGGTCATTTATTTCCACCAGTCAGAACAATTAATAAAGAACTCATCGCAAGATGAAGTTAAAAATATCTGCTCACTTAAAAGCTACTGAATATTTGAGACAAAACTGGAAATATTTATCAACTATAAAGTTTCTAATCCCATCTGCTTCCAGAATGGGGCAGGATGGCAGTGGAGGAAGCTTCTGTTGCAGAGACGACTTGCAGAGTCTAGGATGACATTGCTAAGTCTGCAATGACTGATTAAATGTTGCCTTAATGACGAAAATTCTACACAGTGAGCTTACATGTGCATTACAGTTTGTAGTTACGTTATTCTCTGCAATAAACAGGTAAGCATTCATTAGGTTCTGTGTGGAACAAACAACTGGCAAGCTATTTCATACCTCAAAGAATTTATTGCATAAGAGAGAAGTAAACACACAATGCAGGTGACTTTGTAGCTGGAAAATAAAATGAATACTTAACGATGCTGTTCCCATCCAGCTGTACAGCAGCTTAATATTGAGATGTCCCAACAAATGCAGTTTTAAAAACAGATGCCAAATTCCCACGTGTCATCAAGCAGAACTGCAAGTGTAATCTTTCGATTAATAAAAAACAGATATTGCTCTTCAGTACAAAATAATTTTTTAATTAAAACTGAGATGAACATAGGAGAACGAGCACCAACAGCGTGCTTCACAAGCAGCCCTGACTACAAGGGTCATAAACTAGTGTGTGCACAGACAGTTAGAGCTTGTAAGGCTCCATGGGGGGAGGTTAAAAAGAAGATAAGGAAATTAAAAATTAATAACTCCACAGTAGAGTTGTTCTGAACAGACATACTCCCCAAGTCACAACTCCCACGGCAACCTCTAAGGACAGTGCATTTGGCTCCATAATTATTTCTGAAGCACTTGGGAGTTCTGTAAATTATTTCATCTGTTCCAAAGCAGACAAATAGAAAAAGGAAAGCTGGGGGAGAAAGTGACCAGACTCTTAGAACAGCTCTCTCAAAAGAGAAAGCTAAATAGCTCTGTATTTTGCATACACAAAACACTGACACTGCTGCGAGGTATCCGTTCAAAAGCAGAACACGTCTTTTAATAATTCAACTCCTCCTGGCAGTCAGAAAGAATAGGCTAAAAAAAATCAACTCAGAAGCTGGATATTCAGTATCATTGCTAACACTGACATCCATTGCTACTGACCACTATACCCACATGCTCTTACGCCAATAGAAAGCATAAGTGGATGCTCCCCACAATCAGCCCCAGCGCTGTGTCCCTACCTACACCTCCAATTCTCGTGCTCCAGCCCACAGCTTCCTGCTTCCCACGTAACACCTACATCAGTCTGCACACAAGTTCTCAGAGATCGTTTCTAGTAAGAAACCATGTTCATTTTATATGCCTTTATCCTTTCCGAAAGAAGCTTCTCGGCTTCAGAAAACTCAAGCAGAAAGTAGAATCTTTCCAGAGCTGTATTTTCCACTTCCCTTTTGTTTTTGCAGATGCTCCCGTAAGCTACATGCAGGGGCTGAGCACAGTCTTGTCAACCTCTTGACTCCCCATGGGAAATGCAGATTGTACAGGACACCTCAGCTGAAGTTTTACACATTCAGGCAAAAAATCAGATAGCATGTTCCATAACCCTTCGCACCACGCATATGTTGTTACTTTAGCTTCCAGCCACTGACACTTGATTTAGTGAGCACTCGGTATCATCAGCGGCAGACCAGCATGTTTAAAAGCTTCCAGGTTCTTCTTTTTTGATCAGTTTTTCCCTGAGGCATTTAAGATCTTCTCAGCAGCTCCCAGGTTGTGCCTACTGAGCCCATTCCAGGTAAACAGTTCTTCCCACTGACATTTCCTTCAGTCCATTCTTATTCAGATCTCTGCCCCCTTCTCTATCCTTCTGTGGGATCAGTTAAACCTCTTTCCATTCCACACATGCCGTTTTTCCTTGGCTTAACGACAAGTAAGTTTCACAGCTTTTGAAACTGGAAGGAACCCTCATATGATCCAGCACAATAACGTTCTGATCTGGCAAATTGCACACACCATAAAATTTCACACAGCAAAGCTTTCAGCTCTGGAAGAAGTAGGACACATTTTAGCAATTTTTAAAAGCTCCATTAATTCTAAATGTATGAATAAACCTGTTGGTGTTTGGACTTTTTCCTACTGGTATCAGGAAATTTACAGCAGATTTGCCTTCTGTTGCCTATAATCACTGTTTAAGATGCTCACGTGGGCTACAGATTACATGCTGCCCATATGGTGATATAATATACATTTGCACAGTTACAATATTTTCTATTTCATGTATGAGTCATCAGCAGTTTCTGAGCATATAGGTGAACGTCATAAACATCAAACATCTCTCTCAAATCCATAAGCCATGAAACACCTTATTCAAATTCACAGATTGAAGCCTGGGACAAAACAAAGACTAACTCTCCAGACATATTTCCGAATACAAGGCCATCCCTCATCTGTTGCATCCCTCTTGCATCCATTAAAACATACCTATCAACTGAAAATACTTTCAGCTTTACAGAAGAGCAAGATCAATTGAGAAGATGAACATTACCACTTGTCGCTTCCTCCAAGCTCTGTTCAAAGATTGTCTATAAAGGCTTTGCCTGGTGGCAGAAAGGGAAGAAAACGACATCAACCCTTACAAGTGGGAGATTTTACAATGGTCTCTCCAGATAAAAAATACAAAACCAAGCACAAGGGCACTGAACATTGCCACATGAATTTCCATAAGGGTGGTAAACAAAAACAAGAAGGGTAAGCCCTCCCTGAAAAGCAGGATAAAATAAACATCATAAAAATAAAACTTGTCTTGATAATCCTAGTAATTTCCTACAATGCAATGTTAGTTGAACATGTATTTCAGTACAGATACACACAACTTCCTCAATAATTATTTAATTTTAAAATGAATTTGTTAGTCCAGAATCCTGCAAAGTGGCATTCACTGAGCCTGTGTTATACTTTATATACGTACAACAGGATTTTCCAGTCACGTTTTTCAGGAGAAAAGTAAGTCCAGTAAAACAACCCTACCCAAATTTCCACAATGTCTTCAGAGGATTCCAATTATTTTACATATAATGCTCAGCCCATCACATTCCTTTGAACATTTCACCTAAAATCTAACTGAAGTCGTTTTGGCTTACTGGAACCTGCCAAACTACCTGAGCTACCAACCACATCAACCGGGGCAGTTCCGTGAAAATGACTGCCAAAGCAGCAAAGGCCATTAAAGGGCAGCAAAACACACATGTGAGCAGTACGCATACTGACTGCCTAACAAAATGATAGGTCTCTATTAAACACGGCAAGATTAACTTCTTCCAATAAAGGGGATGCTAAGGACCACTGTAACTGTCTTCCTAGTATTACGCCTGACAACAACTTTATCTAAATCTGTCATCATGTGTTTAGTTTTACATAATATTTAAAAAAAAAAAAGTTTCCACACCTATTCCATCTGTTGTAAATCAACAGCAATTAATAAGACAATTTTAACATGACAAATGGCTACTAATCACAGATAACCAAGTAGTCGGTCTCATTTGTTAAAACACAGTCATTTAGGAACTTAAATCACAGAAGACAAAGTGGTCACCTGTGCCACTTCAATTTTTCTTCTCCATCTTTAGTCTGGTTTTGCTCCCGCAGAAATCTGGACTAAGATAATTCCAGCAATCGGAAGGACTTGCAATCGGTGCATCACAGAAGTCAAAGAAAGCTACATAAAGTGTTTACTTTATGTAACTCATAAACTCTATGTGACTCATGGCAACATTCAACCAATTCTTTCAATACCTGTACCAGAGTTTAATCCCCAAAAAATCTCACTTTTTTTTCAAAGGAAATTACACTGCAGTGCAGGAGTGTGGCACAAACCTCTCTCACCCATGAGATGGTTAGTAAAGGTTCCTAGCACAATGACCTGCAAAATAGCACCTGAATTTACTCCCAAAACAATGTTTTAGGTACCCAAGAACACTGAGTACAATGTGAGGAAGGGGAAGTTGCAATGAAATGGGGAGGGTAAAATTTATCTCTCAAAATCTGTCTAAACATTGGTAGTCTGCATCCTTCTAACCTTCATTTCTAGAAGCATTCCTCCAAGGGTGAAGTTTCACCCTGCTGTAATACTTGGAAAGCACTGAGATTGACAAATACATTGCTGTTGCTTATTGCTTGTCTTCAAAAAAGAATGGCACTACAGCTTGAACATGTGTGTTAAGGTGAGCTGCTTTCAAACTTTTCTTCATTAAGAAATAAAAACAGGTTTCTGGCCACTGAATTACTTTACAGAGGAAGCATACATAGTTTATTTCACACTCAGCTTTAACCAAGACACAAATGTTTGCTCCTTCAGGGCAATACTTCCTCAAAAATCTCATCTGAATTACTTTCATTATTCTGCTGGGATCCTTCCCACCAGCAAGAATGCCCCCACCACAGAAATCATCTCTTCAGGTCACTTAGCACACATTCCCAGCAGTAACATAGGCCCAACGTTACTCTTCCAAATTATAAGAACAGGTGTAACAAACGTGTTTGTACTCTCTCTTCCTTCCCAAAGACCCTTGTGTTCTCCTCTGCATATCACTCACCTAAGAGGTCCTTGTGGACACACCTGCAGCTCTTTCATCCACTCACTGGCACTAAGTGACACAGGCAGAGCACTGTCCCACATGAGCACCCAGGCAAGCCTTACCCAGTAAAGCCAGAAGTTCTATTTCCTACCTGCTGATGGCAGGATCAGCTATTAAAATGCACAAATGTCAAAGGAGATAGATTATCTACTTCCAAAAAAATTTCAGTCTTTAATTTCATTTAAGCTTGAGCAACCAAGCTAGTAACAGAACTAACCCTGAGCTGAAGGTGGGCAATAGTTAAAGTAATAAACAGAAAAGCTCAGTATTTTGTGATCAGGGCATTACTGCTTGAGTTAGCACAGGAATTATGCACTGATTTTAAACAACTGTGCCATTTGGCACCAGCCCTACAGTCAACAGGATGCTCTTGGGCAAGAGACAAAATTTCATCTTAATCTCTAAGATCTCTGTTCAGCACAGACACAAACTAAGAATTACAACCACAGGGATTAAACACGGGCTCTGAAATCAGTAAAATCAATGGCAAAAAAAAAAAAAAAAATCATCTCATGAAAGAAACTCCCATATAGCCAAGACATTAATCAAAAATAATAATTTCCTTGGTAATAAGAAATAACGCCAAATGTCTGCATTGTTTCTTCCACTAAACTGAAGCTAATGGTAAGAAATAGTTCTGGAGTAGCAAAACACACAACAGAACACAATACAATAGAAAAAACACAATACAATAGAAGGAATAAATCTCTGGGTTAGCCAGGGCTGATCTAGACCAGAAAGCAAAAGAATCCTCCCCACACTAAAAACCCAGCTGGTCCTGCACTCCTCAAAACCCACCTTCTCTTGCAGACAACCATAAGAACTCAGAAATTCCTTTTCTGCCCCTTTTAAGGTTTCATTTTCATTTCAAGCTACAGCAGACTAAAGGTAAGCCGCCACCACCACGAGAAGCAGCTGTGACTGCCTGACCTTCCCCTTTCCCTTCTGCAATCCCTTCGGCTCCTTTCCCCCACATGCAGTATTTTGATCAAAGGATACAGAAACGTGTTTATATATGTTTAGTAAGCTATGGCTTATGTCAGTTCAGTTCTCTGTACTAGTGTTGTATGTTGTATGAGACAAAAGCAAAGCTGACAAATGGAGAAGCAAAAGGATGATGCAGCACAAAGGAGAAGTCCTTTCTAGCCAGCTCATCAGGGAGACCACCATGTAGACCCATAACCACATCCTGCTTTAAACCCTGAACAGCCAAAGTACAGTCATGTCAAAATTCTGTAAGCCTCACCTATGTAATTTTGAATAACCCAAAACAACTGCAGCAGCTGGTTATGAACACAACTGTAAGTGCTTCAAGGCAGAACAGCATCACCCCCTTCACTTCACAAGCACACAGTGGCTTTGGAGTACAGTCACAATGGATGCAACCATCAGCTATTAATAAACTGCAGTGGCTACAGGCAAGGTATCATTAAGAGCTCTTAAAGAATTTAAATAAGTTCTCCAATACAGTGTAAAACTACCAGCAATTTTTGCAAAATGAACAACAGCAACAACAAAAATCTCCTCCTCGGGAGATACATAGTAACAAAATTAGTCTCAGATATTACATTCACCTGAAGTCATCCATATTTTAATCACTTATGTATTCCCTTATAGCACTAGTTTTAACTTTGTACCTGCACTTCTACATTTTAACATAAGAAAATGAGTACTAAAGATAATTCAATTTACAAACTCATTTTGGTGGCTCTCATTTACCACCAGCAGAGAACATTCCTGTGGAGGAGATTATTTAAGAAACTAATATTATGGGCTGAACTATGCAGAAATGAAATATAACATCAGGTGTCCAGAGCAGACACATAGTGAATTCGGAAGGATTTACAAGACTGCAACTTAAATTGTCAGTCGTTGCTTGACAAGACAACAACTGTTATACAGCTTTGAAGTTACAGATCTGTATAAGCATGAAAACTATACTTGTAGAATCACAACTTCAAGATCTTTACAGACTTTTAAAGCACATCTAATCTTGAATTTTGATATTCCATAAATGACAGACACAGCAATACATGTTTGATCTAGTCAAACATTTTTAATAACACCTCTCTGTTTTCTATTTCTATTCTTATACTATGGACAGGATCCAAGCCAGGTTGGCAGCAGAAGGCAATCACAGCAGCCTTGGCACTGGGGGTGAAGGGAAGGACATGGGCAATGAGTACTGAAACACTGCCAAAAGTAAAGGAAGGTTTACAGCAAACAGAACACAAATGACATTCCCAAACCACATCTCTAAGAGGTGGAAAAACAAACCAAACAAAAAACCGTAAGACAAGAAAAAGGCAGCCCACAGGATGTGTTTAACGAGAGCATGAGAAACTCCCTGGCCACCCTGAAGGTTGCTGAGGGAGGCAAGCAAAATCACAAGGCGAGCCAAGAGTTGTTTTCAAGGAGCTAGCAGAGTCTCAAAGCTACTTCTCACATTAAGCAGTGGTGAAAGTAGTTTTTGGAGAGAAATCAGTAGGCAGCTCAGGTGCTATGGCCTCACACATCAGTGAAAGCATCACATGTGCTTAATTTCCATCTTCTTCTATCCTTGAATGCTTCCAGGGAGGGGGCATTCACAACCTCACTGGGCAACCTGTTCCAGTATCTCACCACTCTCACAGTAAAGAATTTCTTCCTAAAATCTAAATCTAATCTAAATCTACCCTCTTCCAGTTTAAAGCCATTTCCCCTCATCCTGTCAATACACGCTTTTATAAAAAAGTCCCTTCCCCACCTTTCCTGCAGGTCCCTTCAGGTACTGGAAGGCCACTATAAGGTCTCCTGGGAGCCTTCTCTTCACCAGGCTGAAGAGCTCCACCTCTCTCAGCCTGTCCTCATAGGGGAGGTGCTCCAACCCACAGATCATCTTCATGGTTCTCTCACACTGGATGATTGTGATAATACTACACATCACAGAAATGTTTCTGTTTTCCTCCTAAATTGACTTCTATAACAGACTGGGGATAGATTTAATACAAAATCCGAAGGTCAGACTACACAGTGCCATGGGTACCACACATCTTGGGGAGAAGTCAATCAGCAAGGACTAATTAAACACACACAGGAAGGAAATTTTGCCAAGCACAGAGATGCCACTTCTGCATTCACTTCTCAGATAAGGGAAATCTTTGAAATCAACATGAAGATTTAACAACCTGAGCAAACTAGCACCATCAAACCAAACGTATTAAACTCAGGGATGATAAATCAGTGCACACAAGCAAACCTGGCAATGTTGTCTTCCTACATTAAAAATCAGTACTGACTTGTGATTATTTTGTTAAATCAAGAAGTAATGGGCAATATCCAGACTTTAACAGAACCTCTAGTCTGATCAGCTATATAAAACAGATTCTAATAAGCCATAAGATTAAAGAAAAGATAATATTTAAAATAATAGCAACTAATGGAAAAAAAAATAGGCCAAATTAGTCTCTGCCATTAAACTTAAAATTTGGGTAGATAGTTGAAAACATCGGTGTTTTCTGATACAACCTATAATTTCATGGGACATTAACAGCAGAACTCTCAATATACATATAAAGCACTCCCGTGCTTGCAGTACTTCCATTTTCTAAGGAAATTAAAAATTTCCATCATCACACCCACTTGACTATAGTAAATCTAAGCCTGGCTTCTAATCCTAGTAAGACAATAGACTATAATAAAGAATAAGATTATTAATCAATTGGATGAATAAAGCCTGCAAGGGAAAAGCAAGGACAGCTCCCATGAAGGAACAGCTTGCTCAAGTTTTATGAGGACATCCATGCACAGATGAGTACATAATTGTGCAAATGCTAAGAAATATCTCTGTTCCAGACAGAGGGGAGGGGAAGTCCTTTTAGAGACCGATAGTCAGGTAAAGGACACAAAGGGGGAAGTCTTAACGGTCAGTTTCCAAAAGAAAGAGAAGTTATAAAAGTTTCCAGGGATCACTGGCAACTAGCCTTACTCAACATCTTTATCAGTGTCCAGCAGAACAGAAATCACAATGAAATCCTGTGGTTTTTTTTAGATGAAACTGAGCTTTCTTTACATAACTCCATCCCCTGCTATAAATCTGTATTGAGCAGTAGTGTCACAGAATCCACCTAAGAGAGACATGGAAGAAGCCATATAACAAATCTTTGATTAAAAGGAGAGAACTAATCTTTTCTGTTGCTTTCCTCAGCAAGATATTGGAAAATGATGTTGGCCAACCAAATCTTTCCAGACGTCTATAATGGCACAAAATGGCATATCTGCAGCAAGGCATCACCCCATCATGCCACAGATATTCTTTGGCAAAAAGCTATGGTCATGCAACACTATGTCATCTGTGCTCCTGGGACACATTCTGGATGGACATGCTCTGCTCAGCAGCTCAGCCCCATGCTGAGAGGACCGAGACAAGGCCACAAAGCACATCAGAGCAGTAACACAAGTCTGTGATCCCATGTCCGTGGCAGACCTTGCTCCCTCCACCCACACACTGCAGAAATTAGACACTGCACATAAACATTAATCCTTAGCACTTCACATAGCCAAAAGCTGCAGTGTCATATATATATTTAACAATACACATAATAATAATAATACAAACTGGGGCAGAACTGTTCAGAGTGTTCAGTGTCTGGTACGATGTTATCCTTTGGTTCTGGGAGAAAAACAATGCTGATAACACATAGAAGAAGCACCATAACTATTATCTTTTTCCCTTTCTCTACCTTAGTAGATAGTTTTGTCTCCTACTTTGACTTTTTTTGGTTATTCTCTCCCCAATTCCACTAAGAATGAGTGAATGACTGTGTGGTACTCAGCCACCTACTGAGTTAAACCACAACAGAGACAGAAGTCAACATGGAATTGCTCTTCATAGTATAAGGATTGTATCATATGAGATTGATAAATGCTAAATCATTTTCAAAAGAAAAAAAATTTTTTAAGTCATGTTCCTGTACTGCCACCTACAGATCAGAATAAAAAGTATAAGTTGTACCCAAAGTGAGTTACCTGCAAGGATCATAGAATGGCCTGAGTTGAAAAGGACCACAAAAATCATCTAGTTTCAACCCCCCTGCTATGTGCAGGGTCACCAACCACCAGACCAGGCTGCCCAGAGCCACATCCAGCCTGGCCTTGAATGCCTTCAGGGATGGGGCATCCACAGCCTCCTTGGGCAACCTGTTCCAGTGCGTCACCATCCTGTGTGTGAAAAACTTCCCCCTAATATCTAAACTAAACCTGCCCTGACTTAGTTTAAAATCATTTACCCTTGTCCTACCAATATCCACCCTCATAAACAGCCATTTCCCTTCCTGTTTACATGCTCCCTCCAAGTACTGGAAGGCTGCAGTGACGTCTCCCTGGAGCCTTCTCTTCCACAAGCCAAGCAAGCCCAGTTCCCTCAACCTTTCCTCACAGGAAAGGAGCAATTAACTGCTTTTCTCATACCTAGCTTTCATAAGATCTCACTGCTTATTAAATGCAAACCAGACCTATGAAACGTTTCAATTCCACTTCACACTTCAGCAGGTATCGTCATTTCCCTAACTTCCATGTGTTTAAAAAAAAAAATAAAAATGAAAAGGACCGCCTACGTGTGGATATTTGTATCAGTAACCGAGTAAGAAGCCTTTGCCTGGACACACAGGAAGAAAGTCAGCTTGCGCAGTTCTGATCCACAGACTTTTTCCAGCCACTACACATTGTGAGTGGATGCAAGAATAGTGAGAAAATGCCTTTTACCATTCTTAGCTTTTAGTTGACCTCTTAATTTGTACTGATTCCACGCTTTCGTAGATAAATATATACATATATTTATTTACTTTAAAGACAAACGAGGAATCGCACGACCGCCCACAGCACCTCAGCCGCCAGAACGGCCGTTCCTCCCCACAGCCCTGAAGACACGTGCCGGGCGTCACCGAAACACCGGCTGCATGTTCGCGTTCTTAATGCGCTGAGCTCAGATGCCAGCGTGCCCGGGAGCACGCGATTCTCTGGGAGAAGGGGGTTCTCACCGTCACTGCTTTAAACTGCAGCTGAGATGTGCTGCGAGGACGGGAAGCGATGTTCTGGGAACGCGTAAGCATGACGAGAACCGAACACTTGTTAAAATGCAAAGACTACTGAGGTTAAATTCCTTCTTTTCTTTCTAAAATCCTCCCGCGCCCACGCTAAGGACCTGCGGGAAGAGCACTCACGCACACCCGCCACGTGCTCCCCCCGTAGGCGGTACCGACGCACGCGACCCGCACGCACGCGACTCCTCCGTCCCGCCCCCATTGAGGCGGGACGGCGCACGATGGCGCTGCCGCGTTCCCTTGCCCGTTCGTACCTCCGGAAGCATTGCTCGCATACGCAGCCCAGCTGCTCCTTGGTCACCACGTAGGCGAAGGGTTCGGCTCGGTAAAGCAGCTCTCCGGGCCGCACCCGCCGTCGGGAGCGGAGTCCGCTGCCCTTGCCCGGGCTGAGGAAGCGCTCCAGCGCAGCCGGCTCCATCCCGCCGCCGCGCCGCCGTCGAGAGGAGGGGGATCCTGCCACCACCACGTGACCCGGCGCTGCCGCCGCCATCTTAACTGAGGGCAGGGGCGCCCTCTGGCTGCTTCTTCGTCGGTCTGCTGAGGTTAACAGCGCGCGGTTCTGAGGAGCCCTCGGGGACAGCGGGCAGCGCTTTCTCTGGGTAGCTTTCCTCCATTTAACAGTTCACCTGCGTTACATTGCGCAGGTGAAATGCGCTGAACACAGGGGCTGCACCTGCTCTTCCTCGTTGTGCCTATAGAGGGAGTGAGTGCTGCTGTTCTGGAAAGGAGCGTTTCACCAAAGAATTCTGAGAAATAGGCCTCCCAGTTCTGCTTTTCAATTCTAAAATGTGCTCTTTGGTTCTCAGTAACAGTTGTTTTACTCTGCAGACGTTTTAATTCAAGCTACAACAGGGGGCTCAGAGGTGATACACCCGCACAAAATACTGCTACTGTGAAGAACCACAGCAGATCAAAACACAGGATTGCTACAGAAAAACGTATCTATTTAGACTAATACACTTAAATGCTGCAGTGATGTAATTCATTACCAAAAGAACTGACAGCAATCTGTGGTTTACTGAATGTGAATGGCTATGTTTACCTTTAGTTTCCCAAGCAAAGCTGGAAAAAAAAATAGTTCTCAACAATTATTACAGTATTAAGTTATCACCTCTGCTTGTATGCATTACTCCTTCCTCTATTTCAAGTTCCATGTTTCCTTGTATATGCTGTTTTATGGAGTTTCTAAACAGGTATTACCCAAATCCATAGCAAAAGAACAGTAGTAACAGAAGTGAATTTCTGCCTGTCAGAGGGATAAACTTAAGAGATGGTCAACCAAAATAAAGAATGAACTTCAAGTCTTACGAACAGAGGAAGCACTCAGGAAGGAGCTAATCTGAATATACAAGATGTATTTTTCATTATTTCCCTGTTTTCCAATTCAGGTTTTCTCATTCAAACATCCTGTAATACAACACAGCTACTGTAGCAGAAACCCAGGGACGAGTAACTGAAGAACAGGACTCTCACTAGTTTGGCATAAGCCATACATGAAATAAACAACAGCAGCCAAAAAACTTCTTTGATCTGCATTTCAATTGATAGAACAATGAGAGAATAGTAATTGACATTCTGTAGTGTAGGTAAGTTCTGAAACACAGCGTGAATTATTTTACTGATACAGTGATGGATATGTCGACATAGGCTGAAAAGCTGTTTCTGGATATCTGTATCTACAGTTTACACATAGGTTACCTGTACAGGGCCACTCAATGCTCTTAGAGCAGGGATGAAGAACTGACTTCAATTTGGATGCTTTTGGAAATGCAGTCAGTATTTTCCAAAACGCATAATGATACTGTGGCTATAAATGGTAATTTAGCACTTGACTATGTTTAATTGAATTAATCCCTGTTATTATTATAGCTTCTTTTTTTTTCTTCCCACAAGACCAAGTCATCCACTGAGCTAGACAGGTCAGACTTCCCAACAGCTGTATGAAATGCATGACACATTCTGCACAGTTGCTGCTGCCAAGGCACATACTGGAGACACTGTTGTGGGACATACCACTTAATTGTGGCCAATGCTTCTGAATTAGTCATACTTCCTTAGCACCTGTAGATGAGACTTTGTAACACAAGTTCTTTATTCCCTCTCAAGAATGAATTTACAAGAAGAATTGCAGTAGTGAAGTGATATAGGCAGCTAAACAAATTCTGTTATTTAGTCATTAATATGCAATTCCCATTTCAACTGGAAGGGAAAACTGGATTTTCTTTGAGTCAAATACAAAAATATTAAGTTATAACAGTACAAAAACTGTTATCATTAAAGTTATGGAGTAAATATCAGATTAGTTGAAAGCCTGTAAGCACAGACAGATCTCTTATGAACACAAGAATCTCCTGCTGATGCCTCTTCTCTGTTTAACGCTGTCAAAATAGTTAAAAATTTATTCTGAAGTATAACATTAAAAAAAATTACTAATTGCAAAAGCACTTCATGCACAAATTCATAATAAATTCTACTCACAGGCAGATTGATTACCTGTTGATTCTCTATTATGAGCTTCACAGTGTTTCTACTTTTATTTGAACATTCCCTGCCTCAAACACATTCACTTCCCTCAGATGAAATAACAAGCTTCTGAAGCTCATCTCCACATAATTTCCTATCAAAAAGAAAAAAGTTGTAAGTGTACTTTATATAAAAAAATATTTCACAGCATAGTTACACACAAAAAATGTAATCTCCCGTTTTTACAGAGAAGAATGAGTTAAATGGTCCTTAAAATAGTTTTGTCCTGCAATTTCTGGCAGAAATTGTGGAATATTAGTAAAGTCTTCCAAAAACCCTACATACAGCACTGCAAGCCTTTGAAACCTGAACTTTGTATTTAAGCTGTTCTAGTACAAATGGTTGAATATTCCTGAGTTGATTTACAGATCACTTGCTGGAGATCTACACAAAATCAAGCAAAATCACTGCCAAGTCAAACTGGCTGATGGCTTCCTCTTATCTTCAGAGTGTGATTCTGCAGCAGAAAAGTAAGTCTTTGCATGTGTCAACAACACTGCAGCTGAAAACAGGGAAACGCTACTGCTAATGGTGACATCAGATGTTTGCCAGCACTATAAAAATAACGCCCAGAAAACAAAGACCAAGACAATACATTTCTGCAGGATTGTTACAAGGAGCAGCCATCCTGGAAAGATAACTTACAACACATTCAAGCGTATGAATCATTCCAAAGTCTGCACAGAAGTTTTAAGTAAACAGATAATGCTGAAGGTCTGCTTAGTGCTTTATCACTGAAATTGAGTGTTAAAGTCCTGATTACTTTATGAGCAATTGGCTGTTCCATTTGCTGTATGTCAGCTACTCCCAATTTCACCTAGCTTTCCTGTGGTTGCTGTGCCTTGTGATCTATCAGCTGAGGATAGCGTGTGTCTATTGTTAGCAATGACCTGTAAAACAGCAAACAAGGAAAGATGCAATAACTATTGAACCAGGATACAACATGTGTGAATAAGCACCTCCCACTGACTTGCTGTCCTTGGAAAAGTCACTTGTTATTCCCATTCTCTCATTATTATTATTATTATTTATTTTTTTAGAAGGACAGCTTTGTTAATTAAAGGCTTACAAAACTTAAATGGAGTTTTCAGTCTTCAGCCCCATAGATTGCGTTTAGAGTGCCAGAATAATTAATTCAGCATCCTTCTCAGGAAACTTCAGGTTCTTTCTATCACATGTACACTTCTTAAACTGCATTAGCAACCTATTTCTGGAATATTGATGCTTTCTATCACTATAGTCATTATCACCTACAAGTCTAAGCTGTAATTAGAATCTCCAATGCTGAACAGGCCTAATAGCCAGCATATACACATTCCACCTTACTGACCCCTTATCACATCACGTCCTGTGTTAACCAGAACAAGGTCAGAAACCCTTCTCAATCAAAAACAAGCTACTATCAAATCCAACTTGACTGATCTTAGTCCTTAGTCCAAATGTCAACATTTCTCATTAACTGGGTGGCATTAGAACTAAGCTTCTTTCTTTCTGAATTTGTGTGCGCTGAGATTTTAATGTAGTTAAGTAGTAAAACTTCAAGCAATTACTATTCTGAGATTTTCTCTACAGGTGGGTGGGCAGCACAAATGGGGGATGGTAGGAAGGACTTACTGCCCATGAAGTTACAATCAATATAAAAAGAGATACATTGATGCCTTACTGCGGTATGCCAAAAGCCCTTGGTCTCCTCCTCTAGTAACTAGTAGTTGAAGAGCAGAGGCAATACCTAAATTGTTGCACTTGACGGATGTCTCAAGTTTTCGAAGTTCAGGAATTAAATCAGTCAGCAATAAAAAATGATAAAGAAAATTCACACAGCACGGGAAATAACTGACTTTCAATTACGTAATGTATGTATGTTGTAGCCATCAACTCAAAGATCACAAGTTCAAAGACAGCAAAATGTAGGAAGGAATCAGTCTTCCCCAAAAGCTAGCAGTTAACTACTGTGACTTTTGAATCTATTATTTTCTATTTATATAAATTGCGTCGTAACACAAAACTATATAAAACAGAATTGTGCAACATTTCCCAATGTTAGTGCAAATTTCAAAATACTATTTATTACTCAATGTATCTGGCATGAGAATCACATAGTAAAGCACTTTCAGAGATGGGAAACTTTGCCATCCCATCATGATAGGAAAGCTGCTGCTCCCATTCAAAATCTAAGCAGTAATGCTCATTGAAGATTTTGAGTTCAACTGGTACTTGAATACCTCTCTACCCTGTGCCATTTCCCTTGATCATTTATATTCTTGTATTCTTAGCCCACCTATGCTATAAGAGTACAAGTGTTTAGCAAGCAAAATATGAAAAATACCCACAAAGCAAAGAAAGCAGCCTGGGCTGTCTAAAAAATGCTGAAATAACCCTCATTACATATTAAATTTAGTGTCTTTAATGCATAGTCCCTCTACAAGTGAGAAAATCCTTCTTTACAGACGCTAGAAGTGAAATTTCATCTTCACACGGAAGAATGTAGAAAACAATAAATCCAAAACTATTGTGCACACTGAAAAGCTCAAAAACATTATTTAATCTCTTGATATGAAGTAGTTTAAACTTTTAAATCAGAAATCTTATTAAAAAAAAAAAGAATAGTGAAAATATTGCCTATAAATTTCTAAACTGTCAAGGGGATTTGTGACCAAATCACTGAAAACTCTTGCTTTGCTACTGAACATGAAAGGAACACAAGTAGTACAGGCTTAGTTAAAAGCTGTAACAAAATGAGCAGCTTTCATGAACAATTAAAAGTTTCAGCAGAACTTTGCATTCAGTACTTTACTACAGAAACTAAAAACCTCCAACACTAGGAATCACTGAGCATATAGCATCAATAACCCAAATCCATTGACACCCCCATATTCGGTCACAGTTCACTAATATTCTTCACTTTTTCTACTTCTTTGAGCCACTTTTGTAATGACAGTCATTGCTCTCTTCATTTCCCATTTGTGATCAAGATAAAACAGGTTCCCATTTACACACTACTCCATACACTTACAGACTCCTACTGTTATTTTAGGAGGCTCTACACTGGCTGTGTAAAGGCTGTTGGTCTACAGCACGTAAAAAATAAAATAAAAAAATTAAAAAAGTGAATCATTTTCTATCTAGATAATAAATTTATCTAGATAGCAGTACTCTTATATTTTACATACCAAATATTTTCCCTGGTATGTTGCTGCAGTAAGATATAAACATTTTATTCAGGGAAACAAAAATAAAAATCAGGCCAGGAGACACTGCATTCCTGTTAACCACTAGATAAGAGAGTTACCATCTACTGAAACTGATAAGAGGTAGAATTGCTTCTGTTAAAGTCAATTCATAATGCAAATTATCTCAACTACACACTAAGATATCTAACCAGAAAAAAGCCATAGATCTTCAAGATCTACATCATAACAGCAATATTGTCCTAAAACAGAATGCAAATTAAGCTTTAGCCTTTCCATTAGTTTCATCATACGAACCTGACTCAAGACAGCAGCTTAGAACACATACCTGAAATTGTAGTAGTGCAGTAGTGACTAGCAACCTAGCTAGGAGAATGAACTGAAGCTCCCTGAAATTGGTTTTTCTTCTGCGTCAGGAGCTACAGGAGGAAAAGCCTTTCAGAGCTCTAAAAAGAAGTGAATGCCTGGCACATATGCTTCCAGCTATACTTAATAAATACATTTCTCTGTTAGCATTGCTTTGGTTGTTGTTTTCCAAATCCTGTAGATAGTGCCCTGAAAAAGCATTTTATTCACTCAGCCTCCCAGACGAGACAATGGAGAAAACAGAGCCAGTACAGCCTGTCAACACCATCGTAAAAGAACAGAATAATCATGTGTCAAAACAATAAAGGGAAAAAGAAACAAGTTGCAGTATGGAAGAGTGTGGCTAAGAAGACAATTTTAATAGCATGTCATCTTAAAGTAAGGCTTTATATACACATAATACATATTAAACAAATTTATATTGCAAAGGTTGCAGTTAAGAAAACTCTTTTTCCCAACTGTTTATACAACACTGAATGAATTGGTGACTTGGATTTCAGACCAAAAATAAGATAAAGCCCATCTTTATACGGGTGCTTGCATTAATGGTAAACTACAACAGACTGCCCAGCGTTCAGCCATTTCAAGTTTTCAAAAGAAGAAAAAGGTTATTTTGTTTTACCCAACCATAAATATAACAATTTTATTCAGAACTCTGTTGATGTTTTACCATGCTGTCATTACCTTGTATTTATTAACCCACCGCTTTATTATATTATTATTTTAGACTGCAAGGTTTTCAGAGCAGACGATAAAAGAGATCCAGTGGTTATACAGACCTGTGTATTTTGGGAATCTGTGTAAGAGCATTCCAATCACACGCACCAAAATGCAAACCACACACATCACTGTTTGGTCTGTTATTTTTTCCAAGTGCTATAAATACACAGTAGCATAGTACTAAGTTCAGTTTAAGTGGCACATCCAAAAGCAGCAGGTCACCAACATGCTCCCGGAGAAGATGCAAAGTTTGTCCATTCTGGATAGGATTGTGACCAAGTTAATTGTAAATCTCATAGTTTCATCACATATTGAAGGGCTCTTTTCACTTGTTAAGTTTATTTGCCTGTTTGGACAGGAAGCCATCTAGCTAATAATACCTCGATTTTATTCAAATCATTTCTTATCACAGTAATCTTCCAGAAGCAATGATGATCTTCCAAAAGACAGCAGCTTTAGATTCACAAGTTTATGTTCCTTATACTTTCCAAGACCTCATCATGGAACCAGCTTTCAGTGAACACACTAGAGTTTTGCAAAGCACAAAATAGACGCTTGTAGTCTTCTGGGTATACATTACCCGTTTCCATGTATTCTGGAATTTCTAGAGCTTTCAATAATTTTTCAGCATTGTCCAAGCTCCATGAACTGAAACAAACAAAGCAAAAGATGATCACAAAGGAGCACTTACTCCTGTGAAAAATTAAAGAGCAAGAAGCAGTATCTGAAGATCAATGTCATCCTTCCACAGCTTTGAGAAGTTAACAATTTCTTCCCATAAAATATGTTATTACACAAGTTATTTTCAATTCATACTGCAAACAGGAAGAAACTCCTACTAAGACAACATGCAAATAACAAATAAAGCACCCAGCAGACAGAGAATAACAAACAACATAACCCACCTCTATCTCAAGCTGCCTGAATCAGTAACAGGCATTACAGAAAAAAAGGGGGTTACTCTTCCATGTCTGAGAAATGAAAGCCAAGGTCATTTTCAAGGAAGTGCTTTGATATAGCATGATCTAGTGCGGATTACACCTCCCAGGCATTTTCTTCTATATATAAACAGATCTATAAACTGTTTCCACATCATTTATATGAAAACTAGACCTTTAATAAAATGTGCATACACATTAATTATTTCCCAGACAATAAAAGGTATCTAAATATACAGAAAATGCACATTAAAAGCCTTCAAGGTTAGCTTCATTTCCTGGCTGAAAGACAGAGGGGAGAGCAGGTACATCATTGAGCTTTAAGAAGGAAATCCATTAAGGCTTTTTGCACTTGTCTATGCTAAATTAGTTACCGGAATTTATTAACTTTTTTGTTTATCCCCCACAAGACCCATCTAGAAGCTTACATCCATAAACCCCTACTAACAAGTGAAACATGTTATTTTCATCAACAAATGAACTCAGTACTTTAGAGAGTGCAAACATGTCTCACTTATGGGAACAGAAATTAGTGACCATAAAGCAAAGCTCCAATGTTGTATCAAAGGGAATAATTAGAGAGCTGCATAACTGGTAAATAGCCCTACAAACTGATTTTTTAATTCAATGACAGAAAGCCATTTGAGGACGTTCCTACTCAATCTTCAATGACCTTCAGCTAATTTTATTATAAGAAATATAAAACAATGCTAATCTAAACGTCTTCTTCAGCTTTTTAATTTTTATACTTGCAAAATCTTGCTTTTTTTTTTTTTGTCTAAACAGAATGAAAGTTGCTTGCACATCTATGAGCTCACTGACATTTGAAGAACAGATGCTTAATGCAAGTCTGTACTCTATGTACTTGTTTACCTTCTTGCTCAAAATTGTGAGCAAAGACTGGGAATAGTACCCAAAATAACGTATTTGGGCCTGGAAAGATGAAATTTTCTATTCTGTGTATAGATAATTAATAAAGAGGTTCTTTATTTCAGCCACAAATAAAAAAAATAGAAAGTGTACAGAAACTGTATTTTTTCCATACTTACTTTAATCTATCAATAAGTTTAGACCTGGGTTTAGTAAGACACTGCTTCACCATGAAAATAAAGGTAGCTGAATTAGCAGGCTTTAAGCCCCCTGTAAATAGGTTTTGCTGGGGAGTGAGTCGTACCAAACACAAATGGTCATTTGGCAGCCTCTGCAAGAAAAATGAAACAAGTCACCGAAAATAACTCACTTTTAAAACAACTCTGTCTTTATCTTAGATAAAGTGCTTCATCTGTACCAGCAGTAACATTTCTGAATGACTTTTACAAGTCATAGCAAGGTAGTTCCATTGGATGCCAAAGCTATAAAATTTCATTCTGTAACTAAAACAGCTTTACAAGAAAGGAAGTGAAAAATCAGATACGCTACGACTTAAGAAATAAAGATTGAATTTTCTTAGTGGAAACAGACAACACTTCTGATGCATCTATCTACATGCCACCTGTGACTTTTAACTAGAACACTTGTTAAAAAAATAGTTCGCAATCAAAAGCAACCTGTGTGATCTGTCATAAAGTTATTTTTAACCTATATCAAAGTGGTTTAACTGGATCTCTAGAAGAAAAAAAAGCAATATAACGCTCTTACCGTGCTCTTTGGAATTGCCAGTCGCCCATTTTTCAGATTAGTTAGAAATGATGACCAAGGTTCCTTAGAGAGGGAGCAAATAAATTACAGAATTAAAAGTGCTTTGTGACAATTTAGAAAAACATTTATCATCAATACTATCAAATTAGAAATTTACTTCATTTTAAACTTTATTCAACAACTTCACTCCAGAATCAGCTTTAAGCACATTCAAGGAAGACAGTGTAAGAGCAGTGCGTGCCTACATAATAGGTCCTTAAGCTCCCCAACACATTTGATAAGGTATGGTACTTCTCAACTAACAGGAAAAGCAGGTCACTTCATGAGAAGCAGAGAAACAGAAAATATTTCTACTGAAAACTGCTCAAGAAGGCAAAAGCATGCATGAAGGCAAAATACAGAGGACATGAAAAGCAGACTGTGAGACTGGAAGAGCAGTCTGAGTCACACACAACACCCAGCAAGGCTGAAAAGACTCTTCTATACCCCAGTCTTCAGTTGTTCTCAGACTAATCTAAAAGATAAATTAGCTTCCGGTCGGTTTACAATAGCAAAAATGGTATAAATTCCTTACTGTGTACACAATTACAACATTAAAACATGCTCAGTCAGTACAGAAAACTTACCATGTGCAGTAGCTGAATGTCACATCCCGCTTGCCAAAGCACAGAAAGTGCTTGGTAAATTCTCAATTCCCCAGGCTTTGCTGTTAATACCTAACAAAACAACAAAGCAAGAGCATTTTAATTTCAAAAAACAAGATTGCTTCTTCATCTAAGAAAAATCCTTATAATTTTAACAAGTGGCAGGAACTTCAGAGCTGAATCTAAAATTGCAAAGTGAAGTCACATTAGGCCTCAAATCTGTGCTACTTTATTATGTCCTACTAGAAAGCACAATAAGAAAACATTCTGGCAGCCTAAGTATTTCTTTGCAGTAATTATTTGGATCGCTGTAGGAATTTCCAGCTTGTACTGTACAAGGCACAAACAAGTTTCATGCAGAGGAGAAACAGGGATCATATTTTGTTTTAAAACTGCAATGGAGGTGAAGTTTACAGCTTAAGTTCTTTCACACTGGTCGGAGAATATTCCCAATAGAATACACAGAATATATTCTCAAAAATCATTTAAGAAAACTCAAAGTTCTTTGCTCAGAAGTCTGGCCATTAGAAAGATAATACGTTGCTATTTCAGTAGTATCCAAGCTGTCATTTTGCAAATAAATATACTCAAGAACTTAATTTTTTTTTCCAGTAGGGTGTTAAACAGAACACAGCCTGTGTAGGCACACCTCGAAGTCTTTCCTTACTTCAAGCAATCAAAGTATAGTGCTTTATGAAGCTGTTTCATAAAAAGAAAAAAGTAGCCTGGAACTAGAAGTACAGTTCTGAAAGATGGGGACAGCACAAATTATGAACACATAACCCAGAAAGCTACTCTCCATTTTAGTGTACACAACTTTAGTAAAAAGGTGTGCAAATCATTCACATTTTGCCTCAATTTTTTGCAGTACTGCATGCAAAGCTGGCTAAAGAGGACATGAAATTCAGCTTGCTATTTACTAATTCTGTATCCTCTTCAAGAGGCCTTTTGAATTCCCTCTTCATTGACTGTTAGCTCCTTTGTTGCAAAACCACCACAGACTGTCAACACCTCAGAAGTTACAACAAAAATCAACTCTGTTGCCGCTGCACATCCTTCACAAGGACCAACCTTCACATTTGAAGGATTTATATTTAAGTGACAACAGACCTTTTCTTTTTTTTGCCTGTGTGTTATAAATTCATAAAGAGAACAAGCAGGAAACAGACAAGATTTAAAAAAATTCTGGCAGAAAAAAGAATTCCCTAGCAGAAAGGTTGACTACGCAATGTTTTGGTGTTCTCTGAAGCATCACTTACTCTCTACTACCTTTAAAATCTCTTGCACATACCTTGTATTCTTTTTCACTTATAAAGATGTTGAGTTCTACTCTTCCATATCTGTATATGGAACTGCATTCATACAGGATAAAAAGTAGCCTCCAAAGTGTGTTCCTCTCCTTTCTTTGTGGAAAGATTCCAAAAATTTTCACAGGTACATCTGTTTCAATAGTGTGTAAAAGTGTCTTTAAAATTTTACAATAGGTACCAGACAATCTCATTAATACCATTGTGTAGGTTACAACACAACTAGGAAAGATCTGTGTGCTCACTTCATTCAAGAACGAATAAAATCCAAGCTTTATTCAAAGCTAAGCCCTATTAGACTAAATCTTTATCATGACAACTAATTGAGACTTTGTCTTGCCATTTCTTGAAGCTACAAAGAACCTAACTAAATAAAACTGAAAATTAGGAAATGAGCAAACAATATCCACAAATCCAACAAGTATGTTAAAACAGGACAGGTACCTCAAGAAAGTCCCAAAGATCTTGCCAAAATGCCTATGCACCCTTCAAATGTATTTGTAACGTGTGATCGTATACACCTACCTGCTCCCCAAGGAACTGCTGCTATACCCATGGCTTCAAAAAGTTTGTCAGAACACACAGCAGGTGGTTTCACTGCTCCAGTAACCAAAGGATCCAGTCTGAAGAAATCACCGTAAACTACTTTTAATTGTCCATCCAGGCTATTCTCTAAGGACTAAACCAAATTAAGTTTCAGTTGAAGAAATCTGAATGCAGTAACACTCAGCTCAGACAAAAAAATTACTCGACCGCTACAGAAAATAAATATCCAGTGAGAAAGAGTCAGGTCTCAGAGCTGCTTCTTATAACTGACAGACAGAATAACTTCCTTTATTACACAAGGCATTTTTGTGCTGCTCAAATAGAGCTCTAAAACCCTCCCCAGACGAGTAATAAGTATTAATCTGCATGAACCACTACATTTAAGTGATTTACAACTGAAATCTTCATATATGCAGAGAATCATGCATAAAATATGACTTTAGAGCACGTTTTAAAACAGATGAGAGTCTTAACTCCTCATCCCTATTGTAACACAATCCATGCAGTGCAAATTTTAAGGCTCTGTGTCTGAGAACATTTGAAAGCATGCAATGCCAAAGTGAAGAGGCAATGCCTGTTGAAGTTCCAGTATTGCCAGCCAACAGCAGGACAATAGATTAAATAATACTGTGAGATAATAACCAACACTATCTTCATAAATTTTTGAAAGCTACATGCAGACATTCTGCCTAACCACACACTGCTACAATGATTTTGGTGAGCGTTAGCCTCTACTTTATATATGGAACTATTCACAGGGAGACGATAAACTCGAATGTGTACACACACGTACAAGATGTCAGATGAGCAGGTTATAAAACAGACCCTTACTAAACATGCGGTGTAAAACCAAACAATACTTAATAATACTCAGCATCATCTCTGATGTTTCAAGTAATGATTACTAGCTAGTTCCTTTTTGATCCAACAGTTACTATGCATTTCTTAGTTCACGTCTTACTTCCCTCTTAGGTCTTAGATACAGGATACCGTATCAGATACATACCTGTAGTTTTGAGAGGAAAGCTGGGTGACTTTCTAGAGCCACCACTCTGATACCTGCATTGAGCAGAGTACGGGTCAAGACTCCAGGACCTGAAAGGACAAAAAAATATATATATTATTAAAAATTAAAAAATAATTAAAAATTATTTTTTGAAGTGATTTTTCTTGTGTTTTTCTCAACACAGCCCCTGGATCACATCACCTTCAATAGAGATAGCTCACATTACCTAAGCATGCTTCAAATTGGTTAGAAAACACATTTACACACAGCCTTCCTCTGATCACTCGCTGCGTTACACTGAGGGAACATCAGGCCTATCTCAAGTTTTCCTGCTGCTTTTTCTTTTGCCAACTGAGATGCATTTTGAAACCTCATGCCCATTATCCATACAGGCAGAAAAGAACCACACAGTCCTTAGGGTTGGAAGGGGCCTCTGAAGGCCATCTAGTCCAACTCCCCCACAACGAACAGGGACACCACAACACTCCATGGAGCTCGTCACGTCCCTCCAGTGAGGGGAGGAAAGGGCTGACCAGATTTGCAAGGTAGAAGCTTTTGGTAACTGCGGAGGGTGAGCTCTGTGAAGGGCCCGCAGGCTGTGGCTATGCAGAGGCAGCGTCAGCCTACAGGACTTCAATCCCCACAAGCTCCCCCCGAAGCTCCATATAACCCGAACGCCACATCCACGCCCCACGAGCAGCCCGGCCTCCCCCGTCGCCCGCCAGAGGAGCGCACACGGGAACCGGGCAGGGAGCGGCGGGGCCCGCAAGCCTTCCGCGGCCCGCACCGACCCCGCAAGGTCACCGGGACGCGCCGGGCCCCAGCAGCGGCTCGGGCGGGAGCGGCGGGCGGCTTACCGGGCGCGCACTCCAGCACGACGGGCTGTGGGCCGGAGCCGGCC
>JAPSGF010000039.1:4240940-4494752 GCA_035772895.1 Perdix hodgsoniae
GTCCTCCTGGCCGCCGTCTTCTCTACGGCGGCAGCCCAGCGCGGCCGGCAGCTGCGGAGCGAAACGGAGAGAGAGAGAAAGAGAGAGAAAAGGAGGACCCCCGGCCCCCCGACACACCGCGCTATGCCGAGCGCCCGCTCCTCGCCGCCCTCAGCGGGCGCCTGAGCCACAGCCGAGACGAGGTGAGCTGGGGGGGCTCGTCCCCGGGAGGAGGAGCAGACAGACAGACAGACGGACAGACGGGCAGACCGGGAGCGGCGAAGGGCGAGCGTCGCCGAGGGCGGGGAGAAGCCGCCGTCTCGCCCGGCGCAGCGCCCGGCGGGCGGAGGCGGCGCGGGAGCCACCGCGGAGTCCCGCACGGCCACCCGGCGCCGGGAGGGGAAGCGGGGAGGCCGCCGCCGGGCGTGCGGGGGGTGCCCCGGGCCCAGAGGAGCCCCGCGCCTCTCCCGGAGCGGTGCCGAGCAGGGCGGCCCGTTCCCGGTGCGCGGCTGTGGTCGGGGGGCTGCTGCAGCCCGCCGCGCCGGTAGCGCGGAGCGGTGCGTGCGTGTGTCCGTGTCCGTGTCCGTGTCCGTGTCCGTGCCCCAGGAGCTGCGTCTCTCGCTCGAGCTTGTCTCGGCGTTCCGACGAGGCTGATCCCCGCGGTCGCAGCTGAGCGGTCAGCCCGGATCCCGCAGCAGGTGCACCGCGGCGCTGCTGAGGACGGGCCCGGAGCGGCCTCCCCGCTCGCTGTCCGCGCTCCGGGCAGCGGCGGAGGTGGTAATCCGGTGGCAGCGGTGCTGTCCTTGCGCCGGTTTCCCGAACGCTTTCCTAAAAATGTGTGCGTGTTGAGTGGAATCATCGCATCCTGCCTTCGCCTGTGGGCAGGTGGGTGACCGTGCGAGACACGGAGCTCTGGAGGGAGACCCACTGCGTGTGGGTCGTGCAGGAGGTGACAGGGATCTGCGACCACAGAACAGAGCGGTCTTCAGATCAGTGCTTCACAAACAGACATGCTGTGCGTTGTGTGCAAGTTGTCCGTCTTCACAGAACCACAGAACGGCCCGGGTTGGAAGGGGTCACAAGGATCAGGAATCTTCAACCCTCCTGCCACACGCAGGGCCACCAACCTCCACATTTAATACTAGACCAGGCTGCCCAGGGATTGTCTTCACAGATCTCATTTCCCTATTCATAAAATAAGAAATGAACACTCATCCACTTACTGAACAAAGTGTCATTCTGTATGACATATCTCCTCCCCACAGAGCTTGGGACACAGAAATGTAGTTTCCCTATCTTCTGTCTGCCAGATGTGCACCCAGAGGCTGGGCTGTGATGGGTGAAGCCTGCAGACCCTTTGCTGACTGCAGCGCTTCTTCCCGTCTGCAGTTTATTTTTAAATACTCTGCTGTTTGCACTGAGTACTATTTAATAGTTTTCCTTAAGGGAAATGGACGGGATGAGGGGATAGACTTCGATCCATTTTTAAACTGGACTTTGTGTTTTAAATAGCTTTTTTTCCTCTCTTACTAATTAGTCTGTTAATTCTGTAATTTGTAGGTCTTTCAGAACATCAAAGGAAACTTGGTTTTCCTAGACAATGTGGTTAGTAATGGCCTAATTCAGCATTTCTTGTTGAAGTTTCATGGTAAGCTATGGCTTACTGTAGTTACTATGCCACAGCATCGGAGACCAAATAAAGAATTTCGGAAATATCTGTTGCCAATTAGCTGTCCCTTTGTACGTATTACTTGTGAGACCACACCTTGGATGTTGTGTTTGGCCCCTACAGAAGGGACATTGAGCTGCTGGAGTGCGCGCAGAGAGTGGTGAGGAAGGGATGAGAAAACAAGGCCGACAAGGAGCAGCAAAACAAACAGGAGCTGTTTAAATCTGAAGCTGAGGGGACTGAGAGAAGACCTCACAGCCCCTTACAGCTGCCTGAAAGGAGGTCACAGTGAGGAGGGTGCTGGTCTCATTCCTCGGGTGACAAATGATAGGGCATGAGTCAGTGACCTCAGGTTACACCAGGGGAAGGTTAGATTGCATATCAGGAAGAATGTCTTCAAAGATAGAGTGGCCAGGCATTAGAAAAGACTGTCCAGGGGGGGTGCAAGAGTCCCCATGCCTGGAGAATTTAAGAGAAGTGTGGATGTGACACTGAGGGTCACGGTTTGGGATTCGGTAGGTCAGGCTGATGACTGGACTTGATGACTTTGAAGGTCTTTTCCAACATAGATGTTTTCATGATTCAAATCACCTGGGAGCATTAGGGTCTTCTTTGTATGGGCTGGTCATTGTCATCCTTCTCAAGTGTTTGCTAAGTGAAGCCCAAAGCTATGCCCTGACATTCTTTGTACACTAGAAACTATTTGTTTTTCTCCATATTTTCCTTTAACTTAGCGTATTACTTGCCTACATTTAACCACAGATTGCTACATTATACATTTATGATTGTCTTTTTTTTTCCCCAATAAAGGAGCCTACCCTATTTAAATATACCAAATCTTGCTTGCATAGAGGACTGCGTGACTACCTCTTTCTGACCTGGTTGTCATCCTTGAAAAAATACTGAATCCTTAAGAAAATGGTAAGCTTTGTACATCTCTTGTTTAAAATTACAATGCAGAAAGTAGTTTAATACACTAATGTATATCCCAGAGACATTTCAACAATCAAGTTGGAGTTATTTGTAAGTTAACAGCTGATCACATGGCTTATATTTTCTAATCTAGCTATTACCACAAACAAATATTTGAATTTACGTCATAGGGCCATATGTCTTTGTAATTTCAGATCACTGTTGGTTGCTCTGAAATTGTTTCCTCCTAATTATTGTTTTTTGAAATAGAGAACAAATAAGAAGCATTCCAGTCTGTTTCAACCTAAAGAGTTCATTACTTCTGTAGGTCAGAAAGATCAGTAAACAGATGCTCTTCTTCTCAGTGGTTCTAAATGTCTTTTGCATTTCCTTTTGTCTCCAAGCAAGGTTTTTTGTTAATTTGTTTGTTTTAGTTTTGAAGAGTTAGTCTCTTAGTGTTATTTTGCTTTGTCAATATTTACTACTCAACAACAGTAAATATTGACAAGCACTTCTGAAGGGGAGAATTGCCATAGTATAAACATACTGATCTCGGGCTTTTCAAACTCTTATGCCCACACTGTATATACAAATTCAGTAGAACTTCTGTCTTGTACTAAAGCAATACATACGTTAAAGGAAGTTTGCATGATCTTACTTTTCTTATCTTGATAGCGACACTCATCATTTGACTCTCCTGAGCTCAGAATACAGATTGTTTTCTAGCTTTATTTTAGAAATTTTCTGGTTTATTCATCATGTCACATTTTGTCATTGCATCATTGTAAAATGCGATCTTAATCATATTAGCTTCAGTAGTGTGAAAAGAAATTAACTTGCTGTGTGCTTGAATTCACAGAAATAACTCTGTGCCTTACTGAGATGCAGAGTTCACAGAATTATTGTTTTCATTTGCACTTTACCTGGTCTGTTTCATTAACCTTGTTGTAGTAGTTCGGATGGTGACCAAGGAAAATGATAGATGAGTGGTAAGAGGTATCTTTAGAAGCGCTCATCAAATGGCAAAATAGTATCAAAATTTTGGAAATAAGCCATAGGAATATATATATTTAAATTGTTGTGTAGTCTCATTATTTTGTCATGTTCTCTTGTCATCACCACCTCTCCATTGCAATACCATATATGCATCAAAAAAGGTCCCAGCAGATGCAGTAGCATTTAATTCTGTGCCACAATTTAGTTTAGAATACAACCAATGGGTAACAAAATTTGTGTTGAAAATCTTCCAATTAAATGAAAATTTGTTCCTTATAATGAGCTCAGTAATTTTACATTTGGAGCCATTATGCTTTATAAAGCTTGACTTATTGCTATTGTATGTGTAATCTGTTGACAGTGAAAGACAGCTGGGCTCTGATTTGAAGGATCCAGTTTTGGATTTGGTTTTTGTTTGCTTTTTTTTTTTTTTGCTGTTTAGCCAAATTATTAGTAGTATGAGAAGCAAGAGTCCAAGGTTCCTTAGAAGCTTGCCTGCTACTTGTGACAGCATAGCTTACAGATGGTAATGCTGCATAGCATTACAAACAGATAAAACCTGATTAATTGGGAATTATTGACCTTTCAAATGAGCTAGATGAACTATGCAGATCACCAGAGAGTTCCTAGATACTAATTAAGTGAAGCAATTAAGTTATTCTGAGCACTAGGTGCACGATCATGTATGTGACCATAAACTTCCTTGAAACAACTCTGTTAAATCACTTTTCTTTGGTATTTTTCTGTTGGAATAGCACCCTATTTAATAACTGTTTTCATACCCAGTTCAGTTTGACTTTTCAGCCTGTCAAACAGTGCAGCAAAGTTCACAGCTAACAACAGAGCTATTCAGCACAAAAATAAACATTTTTAAAGGAGCTGATGGCTTGAATTGTCCCTGCAGATGTTAATAACAGCATCCACATCATATTTTGCCTCATAATGAACACTAAGCAGCAATATTTTTAACATTTTCAGTGGCATAGCAAAGGGTTCTGTGGTGTGAAGACTGTTGCATAAGCTGTGTATTGTATGGCATTCTGGCGGGGGTACAACTTCTCTCTCTGTGCTATATCTGTTCTCTGTATACAGAGAAACTCAGTCCCTAGGGCTATCAATCTGGCTTCTTTCACCCGCATTAAGTTTACTGCAAATAGTTTTTGTGTGCATGCAAAAAAAGATGCTCTAAAAACCTTTGCAGACAGGAATAAAACATTCAAGTAAGTGCATCTACTGCTTACTTATCTCAAAATTCCTTGTCATTGAATCCTGATATGTATACGTCAACACATTCTGCACTCTCAGATTCACCAGACCTGGTTTGTGCATATATATATTCTCATAAGTCTTTAGTTTGAATACTATGACAATACTGTCTTGCTCATGAGTTTGTCATGCTGAAGATTTTTGATACTTTGTTATTTATATTTTTATTGTATAGCTGTGACATCTTTGAAAATGCTTTGCTAACTTATAAACAAGTGTAGAGAAGAAATGATGTGAAATGATGTAGTTGTTAAATATTTCTATAGACAAATTTGGTGCGTTACACACTTGGTTTTTAGGAACAAAATTTCTTAGGAATATTTTTTTCTGCTGTGGTTTCAGTACACTGCTTCTTCTCTCCAAACAGAATGACTACCAGATGATCTTATAATATCAGCTTTAACACTACTTTTCACTATCAGTGGGGCAGATTCTTTTTCTTATGAAAAATATCACACTGCAGGGAAAATTGAGATTAATTCACAATACTTTTGGCATTAAAAAAAAATAAGGTATGGTATATATGTGCAATTACAGCATCTGTTAGAAAGATTTTTAGGTTTATTTGAGGAATGTCATTGAAATTGAAGTGTACATTTTGGAAGTACTTTCCTAATGGGTTTAGAATCATAAGATCATGTGCTTTACTTTTGCTTTTAACACTTCAAAGGAGATAAATTTTTCCCAAGGCAGTAGCAGTTGCACATGTTTGTACAGACTTTTAAAATTGCTGCAGCAATGAGAGTTCTCCATCTTCCTACTCTCTTCCACCACCTTGATACCCCTAACGTGTTTGGGTGTTTTGCTGTAGACAAGATAAAATTTAACACATCAAATCACAGAATCATAGGGGTTGAAAGGGACCTCGGGGTATCGTCTAGTCCAACACATCTGCTAAAGCAGATTCCTTACAGTAGGTTATGCCCTTCAGATATTTGCAAGCACTGATAAGGCCTCCCTCTCAGTCTTCTCCAGACTGAACAGATCCAGGTTTCTCAACCTTTTTTCATAAGGAATCTCCTTCAGGTTCCTAGTCACCATTCTAGCTAATGGTGAGGTCCCTCCTTATTCTCATGCATAAATAAAACCTAGTAAAACTTGAAATCCAGAACTTTTCACACACTGAAGGGGATAATTTTGTATCTCAAGTGCTGAAAAAGCTTGCTTGGAATCTCACATGTTCTAACAACATATTATTCATGCCCAGACAAACCTCTTGTATTTGGATGGTGACTGAGACATACTCTTGTAGTAATAGTACATTTGGAAGAGTAGATTATGCCTAGCAGCGTATGTTTATCATTGTTTACCAAAGCTGTGAATAAGCAGTATGAATGGGAAGCTTAGAAGTTGAAAATAGCATGTAGAACTTCCTCTCAAAACCACATTATGCCAGCTCTTTTAAACTGTAAAGATCATAGAGTGGCTTAGGTTGGAAGAAACTAAAGATCACCTCATTCCAATCTCCTTGCCATGGGCAGGGCTGCCACCCACCAGATCAAGCTGCCCAGAGCCCCATCCAGCCTGGCCCTGAATAGTTCCAGGTAACTTCTGTAGGCATCCTGTTCCAGTGCCTCACCACCCTCTCAATAAAAAGTTTCTACCTAACGTCTAAGCTGATCTCCCTTCTTTTACTTTGGAAAAGCTTCCCCTTGTCTTATTACCATCAGGTAGTGTAAGAAGTCCATCTTCTTCTTGTTTATGAGCTCCCTTCAAGTACTGAGAGGCCACACTGAGGTCTCCCTGGAACTTCTCTTCCAGCTCCAGGCCTGGATGCAGTACTCCAGTTAGGGCCTCAAAGGGACAGAGTAGAGAAGGACAATCATCTTCCTCTCTCTCTGCTGGCCATCTTCTGATGCAGTCCATGATACTATTGGACTTCCAGGTTACAAGAGCACATTGCTGGCTCACATGCAGATTTTCATCCATCAGGACTCCCAGCTTCTTCACAGTGCTGCTCTCCATGATTACTTCTCAGTCTGCAGAGATATCCAGGATTGCCTCAACCCTGGTACAGTATCTTGCACTTGGCCTTGTTAAGCCTCATTAGGTTCATGATTGCCCACTTTTCCAGCCTGTCCAGGTCTCTCCAGATGACATCCCTCCTTTCTATTGTATCAACTGTCTCACTCAGCTTGAGTATTATCAGCAAGCTTGCCTGTGATGCACGCAGTCCCACTGAGTGTGTCATTGATAAAGATGTTAAAGAGCACCATACCCAAGACAGACTCCTGATGGTCATCACTTGTCACTGACTCCTTCCTGGATGTAGATCCCATTGGTCACAACCCTCTGGCTTCAACCATCCAAGCAGTGCTGAGTAATCTCTCCCCTTCCCAAATTATATATTTCTAATTTAGAGATGGTTAAAAATGGGGATGTGGTATGGAACCATGTTCAGGTTCTGCAGAAGTCCAAGTGGACATCAGTTGCTCTTTCTTTGTCCACCAGTGCTGTCACTCCATCAGAGAAGGCCACCAGATTGGTCAGACATGATCTTCCCTTGATGTAGCTGTGCTGGCTGTCTTAGATCCCCTTCTCACTTGGCAAATACCTTAGCCTAGTTTCCAGGAAGATCTGCTCTATAATCTTCTCAGGCACAGACATGAGGATCATCAGCCTAAAGTATCACTTCAATGTCAGAATGTACCAAACTGCTCAAACTCAAGCATTTTGTAAACTCAGATATTAGATAAGCCACTCCTGCTTCTGTATAGAACTTGGAGAATACTGGAATTAGCATGTTTGAAGGGAGTGAGACCTCCTAAATCATGAAATAGAAGAAAAAAGCATATAGGAAGATAGATATTTTCATGTCTAGTACCTTATTTCTAATCAGGACATAGGGCCAACTGAAGGAAGTTAATGAGATTCTCTCAGACAGAGGCTATCCAGTAATGGGATTGTACCTAAGGCTATCCTGTGAAATGGTAAACCACTAATGAGCCTGTGCTCACAGCATGGCAGTATTTTACTGCAGGAATGTCAGGCTGTAAAATTGAAGTGTTTTTATGTTGTTTTTTTTCCCCCCCTTTCTTTACAAACAGAAGCATTCCAACCATTAAATACTGTACATAAAAAACAATGCAGAACAAACAATTGTAGAGAAAAGGCACTTCCATTTTCTCAAAAGAACTAGCTGCTGCATTGTTTCCCCTCCCTTCTTACATCTTCATTTTATAAATGAATATAATTGTTCATTAAATAAAAATCAATCACCTTACATGCTGTAATGGGATAGAAAGTACTGCCTGCAATAATAGAAGGGTGGCAAAGGCTTTGGCTAGAGCAAATGTCAACAAGTCCAACTGAGCAGCCATGGATGCAGAAACAAAGGAAAAGAGCTGCTTACCTTTGGAAGGCCTCAAGTAAGAATCCCCAACAAAATATGCCCTCACCTCCACTGCCAACCCTTAAATGAGGTCTGAAAAGGCGTGGATCCTGGCTCCACCCCTACCAGTCACTCAGGGGTATTGCATACACCTGAGTTCCCCTGGGTTGGCCCTGCCTTCCCACCAGGTACTCAATCACTGATTCAAGCCCTGACTTAGCATTTCTGTTACACATGCATGCAAAAATTAATTTACAATAGTAATAATTTCTAGTACGCATTTCATTTTGTATTGCTATTCTAGTTTTCACATTGGTTTAGATTAATTTGTGAAAGATTGTTGTCAACATGAAATAAGATAGTAACATTTCAGTGTTGTGCTGGCTCTCACAAAGATCATCATGTTTATTTTTCTTTCAAGAGATGAATAGGTTACATTTTGTCATTCTTGAAACTATACATTTTCTGCTGTTTTCCTTTTTTTTATTATTTTTATTTTTTTCAAGAGGCAAAAGCCTTAACTGTAAAAAATACCATATTTCAGCAGAATCAAAATGATTTTTGTTTTCCTCTAGGACTTGTTAAGCTGTTTGTATTAAAAATAATAAAAAATATATATGAAAGCAAGAGACAAAAGCCTTGCAACAATAAAGAAAATTAAATTCCCTTAATCCTAGGTGCTATCTCTTTTTTTCCTGTCCTCAAAATTAAGTCTTGCTTAATTTCTTCTTTAAGAAGATGGTAAACCCACATCTCTAGACAGCCTGCTTTCTTGTTCATATGGCAACTTTTCTAGGCTGAGTAACTGTTACCACCTGTTGTGCTGTCCCTTTTTCTCTAGAACTTTTACCTCAGATCTTTCTTTTTTTTCATCCAATCATTTTTAAGGTAATGTTTCCTTAGTAAGGATTGATGGAAGGAATTCATGGTACACATACACAGAAACGAGCTACTAAAAAAGTTGTTGGAATTATAGGAACCACGTGAGAGTGAACACTGAAGAATATGGCCTCTTTAAAATGGAAGTTGATTTACTTAAATAAGAAGTGTGCACCAGGATAATTCTACAATATATGTACTGTCTGTATTCAAGCAAACATATAACTAATTTCTTCAATTTAGATTTTGTCTTTTAGCCACTTGGCAAGTATTTTCCATCCTATTTTTATTTGCACTACAGTCATCATGGTTATATGTCAATTGCCTTAATGTGTGTAACAATTTGAATTGAAGCACTTTCATTCATCCTCTCTTTTTATTTGAGGTCAGCATGATTCTGCCCATTGTTAGCTTCTATGTCATAGAATCATAGAATTGCTCAGGTTGGAAAAGATCTTCAAGATCATCAGGTCCAACCACAACCTAACCATACTTCCCTAACTCTAACAACCCTCCACTAAATCATGTCCCTGAGCACCACATCCAAATGGTTTTTAAACACATCCAGGTATGGTGACTCAACCACCTCCCTGGGGAGCCTATTCTAGTGCTTAACGACCCTTTCTGTAAAGTTTTTTCTATTATCCAACCTAAACCTTCCCTGGCACAACTTGAGGCCATTTCCCCTCATCCTGTCATGTGTCATGAGTGAGAAGAGACCAACCCCACTCTCGCCATAAGCATCTTTCAGATATCTGAAGAGAGCAATAAAGTCTCTCCTCAGCATCCTCTTCCCAGACTAAACAGCCCCAGTTCCTTCAGTCTCTCCTCACAGGGCATGTTTTCCAAGTCCTTCACCAGCTTTGTTGCCCTTCTTTGGACCTGCTCCAGTACCTCCACATCCTTTTGTACTGAGGTGCTCAAAACTGAACACAGTACTCGAGGTGAGGCCTCACCGATGCCAAATACAGGGGCAGGATGACTTCCCTAGTCCTGCTCACCACACCATTCCTGATACATGTCAGGATGCCATTGGCCTTCTTGGCCAGCTGGGCACACTGCTGGTCATGTTCAGCCGACTGTCCATCAGAACACCAAGGTCTCTTTCCATCAGGCAGCTTTCCAGTCAATTTTGGACAGACAGTAAGGGGAGGAAGTACGTACTTGGGAATCATAGAATCACCAAGGTTGGAAAAGACCAAAGAAGACAACTTCTTTTTTTCCTTAATATGTTTTTGCATACAATTTATTTCAATGGCAAAACAGTAAATAGAGTAGCTGTATGTTAATAGTCTCTTAAAAATACTTCAAATAACTAGTAGGTTTAATTCCATTTTTGTAGTAACAGCAAAATAACTTGGAAATGTGTTGAGCAAGGAGGAGAAAGTGGAATTCCTTCAAAAGTTCAAGAGCTGAACTAATCTAAATTATTTGACCTAGCTCTTTTTGGGTTTTCTCTGAGCTGTATTAAGTAGATTTTAAAGGTTGATTTTATTTGGAATAGTATTGTGTTTCAGACTGTAAACCAAAAAAAGTTGTCCTGCATTGCCTGCAAAGGCTGTCCAGTATCTCAGCTGGAGGACTGTCATTTTAGCCACATGTTAAAAGGAAATGACTTAATATTCTCCATGAAAATGTTAACTTCCTCTGTATAAAATGTCATTTGTCAAAAGCATCTTTTCCTCATTTTGCAATCTAGTAGGAAACACCTTGTTTCAATGTTTCTGTTTTCCTAGTGATAGGTGTTGAAAGGAAGAGCAGTTGTCTACTAACAGATACAAAACAGTGGTAGAACATCACAGGACATCCTGGTTTTTAATTATTGCTGATAAAACTAATTCCTCATTGGCTTTGGGCAGTGCACTCTAACCTCTTTTATTTGATGTACCATTCAATCCATGAGCTGAGTGAGGCAGCAATAATTACTGTTTCATGTGCTAGGAAGAGTAAGAATTAAACCTCTCAAGTTTAATGTGGTGTTTGGGCTTTTTGTTTGTTTGTTTGTTTTTCCAAATAATTTAGAACAGTTACCATCAATAAATGTTACTTTTGTGTGGGTATCTATAACAAACATGTTCTGGTTCTGATTCTTACAGGAATAGTTAAGTTCTGTTCTCTTAGCTTTTCTTTTCATGTTTAACTCTTGAAGAGAAAGGGCTTGAATAAGGAGCATCCCTCTTATAGACAGATACATTCTTCAGATGGGCATCTCTTGAGATCCCTTGTCTTTCTGGTACTTAAGGGAAGCCATTTCTCTTGGTAGTTTGACAAAGGAAAATGCAACTTGCATCTTTCTCACTTCAGTGTACAATTCATTAATCTTGTAGACTGAGTTTTGTTGCTTTTTTTTTTTTTTTTTTTAAGATGCACATATGTTACAGGGAAGGCAGTAATTTTTGTTGGACAGGTATGGCTGGAAATGGCTAACAAGCTTTTCAGGTTGGTAGCAGTAAATGAGTTGTACCGACTTTGCTTTTGCATTGCCCAGCTGCTGGTGGCTCATCAGCCTCTGAGTGCTTACAAGGAACTCTTAGAGCATTCTTTCTGAAAACAACATGGGCACCTGGCATACAGTCATTCCAATTCCTAACCTTCACAGAGCATGTGCTGGTTTTAGTATTATCTAAGGGCAGGTGTAGCTGCCCGTGTCTTGCCACTCCTGTTGAACCTGTAGAACGGTATTTGATGGAGTGACCCAAGAATACCTGAGTGAAGAAGTAAGCTTCTGCTACTAAAAGTTATTTTAGCACACTTCCTGGCAGCTTTTATCTCAACAAAATGTACGTTCTGTTAAAAAGGAAGTGTTTTAGAAATAAACTCAGAAATGCTAACAAATTGTGTCAGGACAAGCGTAGAGGACAGTCACAGAGGGACAGAGTACTTGATGTAGTGAAGAAGGAGGAATGGATTGGTTAGGACTCTGTCCAGTTTGGTTTTGAATATCTCCAAGGATGGCTACTCCACAACCTGTTCTGGGTAACACCTTTCCAGTGTTCAGTCACCCTTACTAGTGAAACTAATTTTTATATTTAGTTTTTCTTATATTTAGCTTGTGTCAATTACCTCTTCTCCTTTCTCTCAGAAAGAGAGAGACTCTGAGACTCTGAGAAGAGTCTGACACATCTCCTTTACTTCCTCATTTTATATTTATATATATATTTAAATATATAATGATGCTCCAGACTCTTAATCCTCTCTTTGGCCCTGTCCTGGAGCTGCTTCAGTGTGTCCGTAGTTTTCTGATAAAGGCAAGCCTAGGACTGGACCCAGTAAGATGTATCTCACCAGTGCTGAGTAGAGAGGAAGGATCACCTCCCTTGACTTGTTTATCATAACGCAGCCCAAGATGCTGCTGGCATCTTTTCCATAAAGGCTTCTTGCTGGCTGATGATCAACTGCTGCCTGCAGGGACCTCGAGGCCATTTTTGCAGGCTACTTTCCATCTGAGTGACCCTCAGTCTGTACTAGTGCATGAGGTTATTCCTTCCTACGTGCAGGACTTTGCATTTTCCTTTGTAGAACTTCATTAAGTTCCCATCATCCCATTTGTTTTCAGCCTGTCAAGGTCCTTGTGAATAGCAGCACAACCTCCCACTGTATCATCATCAAACTTACTGTAGATTGACTTTCTTATAACCCTGGTCATTAATGAAGGGGTAAACAGTACCGGCTTGGCTCTTAGCTCCTGGGTGTACACTGGTCACTGGCCTGCACCAGGACTTCAGTCGTCTGATCACAGTGCTCTGTGATCAGCCAGTTTTCAGTTCTCCTCACTGTCTATGTAGCCCCTTTTTTGTATTTTTGTCTATAAGGATGTTATGGGAGAAAATGTCAGAAGCCTTTCTAGATTCAAGGCAAATAGTATCCACTGTTCCTATCTACTGAACTGGTCACATCATTACAGAAGACTATCAAGTTGATTAAGTGCCATTTATCCATCCTAAGCCCATGCTGAGTACTCTTTCTGACCTTCTTGTGCTACACATATTTGAAAACGATTTCTGAGGTTACCTTCTACATCATCTTACAGCAATTGAGGTGAGGTTGAGCAGCCTGTAGCTGGTTCCTTCTCCTTGTCTTCTCTAAAATGAGAATGATGTTTTCTTTTTTCTAGTCCTATAAGCAACTACCAAGGCTACAGAGGAATTATTTATTCTCCCTGGCATTTTTTCTTTTTTATTCTGCAATTTGAATTATTCTAGCAAATACAATGAAACAATATCTTGCATATTTAGTAAATGTGCATTTTAGTTATTTCAGTTGTATATTCCAGAACACAATACCTAAGAATTCGGTGAAACAGTTTTCCTAAAATGCTTTTTCCTTTGAAGGAAAGGATAGGAAGCTAACTTATGGACCTTGTCGAAGCTCTTCCGTACTATAAGAGTGCTAGCCATTTTTTTGCCTTAATTTTTAAAATATTTGTGATAAATGTAATGAGATGTATGTAACAGAGCTGCATTTCATCTACAAAGTTGCTAAGTTAAACCAACAGTATTTCTATGCTTCTAAAAGCTGAGGAAACCAAATAATAAAGTCCTCTGTAAGTACCACATAACTCTGCTAGTAAACGTTATGCTTTTTTCTTGTAACTGTGTGCTTAATTGCAGCATTGATTAGAGCCGTGTGTTCACTAAAAGGGAAAATTGACCCCTGTTGAGAGTAGGTGGTGGATTTTTTCTTTTTTTTTATTAGCAAACCATCTGCTTGTGTGTATACTGAAGACACATTGAATGTTCTCTTGAAAATAAACTGACAATCTGAGTCAATAAACAGGTTCTATTTGCATCTAGATCTTGTAAAATAATTAACCTATCTACAAGTTTGGTGTGGTGCCATGAGTGACAGAAATGAAAGCTGTTTGGCTTTTGTTTCTTCCTGGTTTATTTTTATTTCAGACAAACAGTGATCTTATGCAAAAGAATGTTTTTAATTTAGCCATGGATTTAAGTGGAGGTGGTGCTTTTTGTTTATCTTTTTGTTTTAATTCTTAGTTCAGTTATAACACTGAGCACTGCTGTGAAGATCAGCTATGCTATTAGTCACGTAACTGGAACCAATAATAATTGCATGAAAATACAAATTTATGGATCACTGTTGTATGTAATTAGCTTTGCTTTACAAAACTTCCAGCAGGGCAACAGGTTGCTGTTTGAAAGAATTTCCCCATACCTTTAAACTATATCACTCTGCTAATGTGATTCTTTATTGACTGGAATTAAGCATGAGCTTAATTATAGTACCATTTATAAATGCTTCTTCTGGTTTTGTATTTTAGGTCTAAAAATATCTGGAAGGGGATTAAGTGGTCAACAAGTAACGCTCTGATGGACGACAGAGAATTTCCACCAAATGATCTACAAATAGACTCAAAGGACAGTCTTCCTGCAGACTATAGGGTAGAATGCTTGACCTCTCATTTGGTTTCTTCAGCTGACGAAAATGAAAATCAACTTGACAATGATGGGAATGAAGTTCTGACCAGTAGTAGAATTGCTATGGGAAGACAGGATGAAGGTGAGCAGGACAGCATCAATAATAATGAGAATATGGACAGTGGAGACTGTACCCCAGGCTGTAAGGAAAGTGAGACTGAGAGGAGATCTGTGAATGTCCATATGGACCCTCAGCTGGAGGAAAAGCCTATCACAGAAAAACAGCCAGGTGGAAAAAGAAGTCCAAGAAGCAAAAGAAGCTCCAGTAAAAAATCTAAAGGTACTTTCTAAAAAATATGTTTCTGTTCTGTTTACTTAAAAAAAAAAAAAAAAACTATAGTTTTAATCTGTGAGCTAGTAATAAAGATAGGCTTTATGTACCATACTGTTTTTAAAATTCATTTAGTTTTTTTTTTCTACTTCAAAATTACTAAATCAGATTCAATTCTAGATGTATGTATTTTAATTAATCATCTATATAACAAATGAAACACATCATGGAAGAATGAGTCGAGCAAGTATAGACTTTCAGTATGGAAATCGGGCTGACTTCCAAATCCAAGTGGCCAGAAATTCAGGCATTATGTTTTTGCTGAAGTCTTCATGTGCAAGATTTTCGTGTCTGGATACAGAGTCAAGATTTTAAATCTTGGTATGAATAATGTCTAGACCTGTTGCTTTCAGAATTTAAAGCTTGGTATGTAGTCTTAGGATGTGCATTTCAAGTAATGAGTTGTTTAAGTATGTTTTGATGTTACTTCTCCCTTAGATTTTTTACATCTGAATTGGGGAAGGAATATGTAAAAGTTTATTACATGTCCTGTTTTGAGATGTTTCTTCCTTTTCAAAGGATTAGGATTTGTCTTCATCAACATGTATATTAGGTTTGTGCCATAGATCATAAAGCTTATGTGACATTGTGCTACAAATGCATTAATTAAATTCAGTGTATTTAATCCCATCAGTATCTTTGAGAGTTACTTGGAACAATTGAGTCACTCTTGCTTTTTTTCTTTTTTTTCTCCTTCTAAAGGCTGAGAAGATGGGGAATTAGGGGAGTAAAAATAATAGAGTACAGTTTTACAAATGACTTGTGGTTTTATGGCCTAATTCTGAAAAATGATGATCTGAAAGGGTTGCAAAATATGTGGAGCAATGAAAAGGAAGTTTTGTCTTCCATGTCTTTTACATACAGGCAAGATCTAGAAGAGAAAAATTATGTTTTCTAATAAAGATAAGAGGATACAAAATATGTCTTTGTGAGGAGAATTGCTCATTAAGTGATGCAGAACATCAGTGAGTATATCTTTCAAGTGTGGATTTGATATTTAAAAAGAGAAGAAAATAAAACGAGATTGGATGAAGTAATTGGTGGCAGCAGGGAAATTAAAAAAAAAAATGTAATGCAGATATCTGGACAGAAATACATGAAGTGTGATGAGAGGAAGAAGAGGAGGAATTTGCCTGAAGACTAAAAGCTATTCTTTATATGCATTTTGATTCCATTGTTTTGTACTCTTGCTGATAAATGCAATCATCTGATATAAAATACCGCAAAAGCAGCTATGCATAGTAGGTGGCACTCCTAAGGTAAAAAGCAGAAAGCTGAAAAATTCCTGAAAAGGCACCTAGGGATGCAGAACACAATAGAGAAGAATATCCTGCTTGCAAAGCTTTTATTTAAGAGTCTGGCTGGGAATAAAAAGTGAATCTCTATGAAAAAACACTTAATATTTAGACTATTACAGTAGTAAGATCAAGATACAAAATTATATTTCCCATTGACTATCAGATAATGTATATTAAGCTTTCTAGTTATCATCACATGATGGTTCTCCTGTTTTCACATAGCACAGTGACTATGTCACAGTTTCTTGATGTTGCAAATATTTTTATTTTGGTGAGAACCTTCCTTTTTAATTTTTGCCATCAGCTATTTTAACCAATTTCTGAGTATCCTTCTACATACAAGAACCAAACTAGCTTTCTGTGCTTTATGCCACCTCAGAGAAAGAACAATCAGAAAGGAAATGCCACCTGAATGGGTGACAGCAGTCACACAAGTAAGTTGGAATCCCAAAGTAATACTTGCAGAGCATGTATTATGGTGATTTTTTTTTTAATTTTTATTTTTAGGTATTGAGAGGTCATGGATGAATTGGCTTTGAGTCACTGATACAGAAGAGATCTCTCTTTCAATAAAAACAAACCTATTATGGTTGCTGTTAAACATTATTATTCTGAAAAATGTGATTTTTGGCTTAAAAACTTGTTGTCTGTATCTATCTTGCTCGTAACTAAAGAGTGAAAGTGGAGTATGGAAAACCACCTTCCATTTTTTCAGGACCTTTTCTGAGCAGCAAGTTGGTGATCATTAGAGAAGCCAATCTTCCTCTCTGAACATACGTTTTTATTTTAGAAGAGCACGTACATTTGCAGTGTGTTTGAAGTTCTCTAAATATTTTCTTACAAAGAAAAAATAGTTACAGCTATTTGATTATTACATTTCTGTTTGCAATGTGTAGGAACAAGAATTATCCTAGTTTCTCCTCTCAGTAGACTGAGATGCAAAATGAAAAATTACTCTAGCTTTTTGAATATCCACCTTCTTGAATTTTCTGTCACTGAGAGCAGTCAGTAGAGGGTGGCTAAGAAAGAGCATTAGGAGAAAACAAAGAGACTAAGCCATGGACATGGTTTAGTGGGGAAATATTGGTGGTGGTAGATGGACAGTTGGACTGGATTGTCTTGGAGATCTTTTCCAACTTCGGTGATTCTGTACCCATTCAGGGCTTCCCCAAGTGAGAACTGATAGAATTAACAGCTTACAGTGAATTTATCACCTGACTTGCAGTTGTTTTTTGAGTTTACATTGGTGCCTTGGAGTTCCAAACTTTACTGTGTGTTGTATTAAGAAACAGCCTCCTTCTGTTGTCTTAATGCAGCAGTAAACAGTGAATTGACAAGTTTATTGCTTCTAGGACCTGGTTTTTTTATCACATTTGTTTGGATATTAGTATTAGTTATGAATAAAAGCCTATTTTAGGAGGCCACTGATGATCAAAGATGTGATGTAACTTTAAACTGACAAGTTTAAAATTTGGTCATTATTCATTTTTAGGTTCCATTTGCTGAATCGTGGTAGGTCTAGTGATTTAGAATGGTGATTTGTGAAGTGTGATTTGCTTCAATTTATTTTTGTAAATGTGGATCTTAAAGTGTCCCTGTTGTCTTAAAAAATATATATAAAATTTTCCAGAAGATCAGCCCTGACATAATTGGTTACTGCATATTGTATCATTAACATGATATAGCATAACATGGTGTCTTGCATTTGGTCATTTTTCCCAGTGTTAAATCCTGCAACACACTCTTTTCTTGTAATTATTCAATTTATTTCACAAAGTAGCATAAAGATGAGGGAGAAAGTGAAGTGGTTTGGATGGGTTTGGGGTTACAGCAAATGAAATATGTGAATATCAAGTGGTCAAATTGTAGGAAGGGCCATGCAGTGTCATTTTACTTGTTTGTTGTGATAAACACGATTTTGAGCTCACTCACCTATAGTTAGATCTTTAATGATCTGTTCCCTTACAAAATGCTCCTGTCTGAAAAAAGCTCCTCTCTTGAAAATGAAATATTTGAAATGGAGAATAAGTAAATGAAGAGGGATCTTAGCCCATAACACCTTTATGATAAAATAATGTTACTAAATGTTGCAGCCTCAGGAAATGTTCTTGGTTATGTTGTTACTAAGGCGCAAAATATTGTCTTGTGTTTAAAATAAAGCGAGGTAGAATTAACCTGAATGACTCTGATGCATTGTTTTAAATCCAACGTAGTAAATCAAGGGCAGAATAGGATTCCAAATGAGTGGCAGCTCATTTATATGCAGGAACAATATGCAGTGTCTAACTGTGTAGTAGAAAAAGTACAACTACAATAAACTGAAGGGGTTTCGTGGCAGTTGCTATTGAGCATGTTTCATGTTTTGATGTGACAGCTGATTATTAACTGCTTATTAAAGTGTATTTTAAAGCTACTTTTTTCTCCTGAGATAGGTTTGCTAAAACTTCTGTGTCCTCTTTTTGTGTTTCATGACCATGTGCTGAAAAAATGTATGTATCTCTTCTTAAATATAGCCTTCATTCTATCTAAAAACACCTGGTTTGTACCTTGCACCCAGTTATATCTCTTGTTGCATTTGGCCCATAGCAAGCACAAGTAAATATTGGAAAAGCAGAGGCATACATTAATAATGAAAAAGCAATGTTAAATTACACCCATATTTTGTCTGGCAATAAGCCCTGCAAAAATGGCCACCCACAGAGATTGTTGGGACTCCTGACCTGGATAGTTTACAATAAAGAGTTTATAAATAACCAAAACTAGAATGATGGAGCCTTCCATGGACATTCAGTGCCTTTCTTAAGCTCTAAATCTTAAACCTGGATCATCACTGTAGAGTTTCAGTTGCATTGAACGCAAAGGAACTTGGAATATGCTGAATGTTTGAGCTGCAGAAACAACACATTCAAAATGGTTACAGAAAGTGGAGCTTACTGCTGGGAAGGGCTTAGCTTGACATGGTGCCCCCCTGTCTCCTGCCTTTAGCTGATGAGTTCTCAGAAATGGGTGTAGTTTGGGAAGAACATGCTTACCATAGTTTGAGTTTATACAGGTTTATCGCACAAGTCTCAGTGTATTTGAGTTTGTCTCATCTATGCAAGTTGCTTTTTGTGTTTTGCCTAATTAATTTAATTTCAAGAACTCTTTAATTTCACATGCAATATTTGCTGGGACTAAAAATAGTCATGGTGCTGTCGCTGGGTTTTTGCGGGGAAGGTGGTGGAGCTTTTGTGTTTTTCTTTTCATTTTTTCTTTATTTATTCCTTTATTACACTTTACTGCTATCAGTTGTTATGTACAGTGTTGGGCATTTCATTAATCAGTAGGATACAGTTTTCCTGCAGCAACACTCAGAATGTTTTCTGAGTAATAGCAATATTTCTGGGGTGTTTTTTGCTTTTTTTTTCTTTCAAACCGAAAATGTGTTTCACAATTTCTTCCCAAATGGAATTTGCTCTTTTCAGAAACTCTTGGGCTGAGTGTACTGCTTTCTAAGAACAAGATGCACTGTTATATGGAAAAAGCAGCGTCAGTCTTGGCTGACTGTAATCTTTAACAACTAATTTTAGCTTTTACTTTAGGCCACTCCATACTTCATTCATAACATGGACATTATTCACTTACAGCAATGTCACATTTGAAATAATGCTGATATTTTAACAAATATCTAAACTTTGTAATTTTGTAAAATTCTGTCCTCTCTAAAGATATCAAATACATTTTGTTATTATTGAAAAAATATTGAAAGTTTGTTCATGAATTGAGAAATCAATTGTTTTAGGACTGGGTAGGCACCTACTCTTTACTAATACAGTATGTTCTGTAATGGCAAAATAGCCAGGTTTGCAAAAATAAAGCCAAGCTCTGTGCTAAAACTGGTTCACTTAAAGGAACAAACTTACCAATGAAAGCATTTCACAGAGCTTTATGATAGTATAAATGTGTCTGCAAGAGATCCTATCTCTTCATACCCCTCAGAAGCTGTGTCATAGCAAAACTTACGGCACAGCCCTAGTCTCATTTTGTGGTGTAATCAGTTCCTGAACTTTTTACTGATTCTTACAGGAGGAGATATTTAACAAATCAAAACTGCCCTGACCGTCCACTTAATCCAGTGCCTTGTCTCTGATAGAGGTAGTGGGAGATGCTATTTAGGGAGTGTATGCAAGACTGACCACTTTCTGCAGTCTGTTCCACATACTTCCACATGTTCTACAGTTGTATTATGGATATTAGTGGGTAAGCCTCTGCCTACTCGCTTTAGTACCCATTTATGAACCTTTTCATTATCAATTTCTCCTTTTCAACCTACTGCAACTGTTGGCTTATAGTTGTTGGCAGGCACTTTAAACTCCCACTAAAAGTATCTTGTGCTGGCTTACCCAGTGCAAGGTTGACATACAGTCCACTGTTCTGCCTCCTCTACCTGATGAGTTAGGTATTCCCACTCAGCTTCTTTTCTCTAAGACACAGAGTCCAAACATAATAGTATTTCCCCATGAAACATTACTGCTGATTTGCTCTGAGCTTGTCTCTGTATTTGCTGTAAACCTCTGTATCTGTCTTGAGAAGGGAGTGGAACTGTGCACTACCAAAAAGTCAGCATTCCAAGTCAGAAAATTTTATCCTCAGTTTAGTTCTCAACAGTCTGTCTGGTCATGCCCAACTTTTATTGGGGTTTTTTTGGCAGATGATGCTTATATTCTAATGATTCCACAGAGCTACCAAATGACTCTAAGGTCTTTCCTGAATTTTATTATCTGGTTTTGAAATTGGAATTGTACAGGCAATAGTTTAGTTTTACCTACACTGCAGCTCATCAGCCACCTTTTTGTCAGCTGAAGTTCTTGAGGTCCTTCTGGAGTTCATCATCATTCATGCAATATTTGACTGCCCCAAAGACCTTTGTCATTTGCACAGTTTGAGATTTCATTGGCCATCTTTGACTTGGAGAAGGAAATGAAGATACTCAGTAAAAATGGTCCATGAGTATCCCACCACTGACTTTTCTTCATTCTGAAAAGTGACCATCAAGCCCTACTCTTGCTTCCAGTCCTTCAAGAACCTCTCCTCCAAGGCACTGGTAATTTTGCATTTCTAAAATAAAATATAGAATTTATGCCTTGAATTTTTTTCCTGCAATATTTTTGTACTGTCGCGCTTTACATTATACTTCACATACACTGCCAGTCATTCACCTGCATACCTTCCTTTTTTACTTCTTTAAAAGTGGTAAACAGGCAACAGTGGATTGGGAAGTACTGGTTTCCTGCCTAGACAGAAATTCTGTTCATTAAGTTCCTTATGTCGTTAGTGCCAAATGGGATCATCATTACTGGCTCATCTCCTGAACTCCCAAACAATCTTGCTATTGAGGGATGTTCTTGTTTTCACTCAGCAGTACAATTCTTGCTAGTATCAGTGTCCCACAGCAGAATTCCCACATCATCTGCTTCTTTCTATCCTTTAAGTTCCTGTCATCACTGTGAGGAGACACTGTGTTGTCATCCAAAGAACAGGTTGAATTCACCTTCTCAGCAGGAGCCCTTCCTTCCCTGGACTTCTCCCTTTACAAGCTCCTTAGCAGGCATGAAGACGCCAGCCAAGAGCCTACATGACATAGCCATTCAGTGCATTCTGCAGGCATTTGTCTCAGCAAGCCAACAAAGCTCTTTCCTGGAAGTAGAGTACTTACTCAACACAAAGCACTCCCTGCCTTTCAGGAACACACAGTTTTTTCTTTTCTTCTTTCAGTCCATTCAGAACAAAACTTTTCACCTGTTTTAAAAAAATTTGGTGTCTTGGGTCTGAGCTCCTAAGTGTTGATTTTAGCTGCTGGAGATAACATCAGCCACAACACTTCAGTTTGGATTCCTCATCTCTTTTTAATCACTCTAAAACAGTTTAAGCTAGGTGATTTTTTTTTTCATGCCAAGTTAAAGTTGAGTCCCAGTTAGTAGTGTACAAAAATAGCTGATGTGTGTCATTGTGTCTTTCCAGGTAGGTGAGCTGACATTGAGACAGACCGATCGCAACTAATTTTGACAAGACCAATATTTTATTTACTTGCAGGACTGTTATTTAAGATAATAAGATTTTATTCACAGCTTTTGTATTGAAATTTCCTAAAAATGCAGCTCAGCGTATTTTTTTGAATCCTAACCTGAGTACTTGTTCTTTTTAAAGGAGTTCCTTCAGTGGGAACCACAGCAATCAAGGAGGAAAACACTCTTGTAACACATACAGATTCTGTGCATTCTGAAGGTGCTGTTGAAGCAAATGAAAATTCTCACCAAAAAGAACAAAAACAAACGTTGCAGTCCCTTTTCTCTTTGCTCCGTGAAGAGGTTGAGCAGATGGATTCAAAGACACTGCCCCTGTGTCTCCATCAGGTACTTCCTATGATTCTGGATCGCTGCACACAACTTTGTGATTGAGACTTTTTCTCAGTAGGAAGAAGATGCATTGATTCAACATATGTCAGTATTCATATCTGGACAGTGTATTTTCAAGTTTTGCTGTTTAACAGAGGATGAAGGCAAATATGTCCTCTCTAATATATATATATATTAAATTATAAGCTGTCTCAGAGGTACATTCTGCTGTTGAAGGAAACTCTTAAAGACAGGCTTTGCATGATATGTAGGACACTAGTGGAATATTTAGGACACAGAAATGCAAGAGAGCTGATGTTTAAATCACATTTTGTACCTGAAATTATTTTTGCTATTGCAGAATTCTTTCTAGCTTGAACTTCAGGTGTGAACACTAAAATTCAAGGTTTCTGAGTATATACTTTTTCTAGCACAGTCACCACATCTGCACTAGCAAGGGAAATACTGTGTAATTTGAAAAGCACACTTTGAAAAGTATGTGGCTAGGCCTCAATGCACTATTAATGCATAGTTCTGTTGTGTTGGACTAACAGTGGGCTGGAAGACATTTCGTTTGGCTGGAGTGACTCATAGGCTATAGAGACATGGTAGTGTCTGACTTGACTTAGTTATATTGTCCTTATTGTGGAAAATTGGACCACTGTAATATTTTAAATATTTTCACTATGGTGGCACACCTGCATTCTTATTCTCTTTTGACAGAGATGAGAGATGATGTTAGGAGAGGCTTCTTTTTCATATCACAAGTTATAGATGCTTCACAATTAACATCGGAGGGGTTTTTGGTTTTTGTTTGTTTTGTTGGTGTTTTTTTTTAAGATCTGTGTTTAAGTGAAGTTATTTCTTACTGTTCCTTAATTTATTTGAAACTTAGCATTAAGGCTAACCATTTGTACTTACAGCCCTGTCAAAATTGGTGTTTATATATGAGTCATTACAAAAGTCTACTTCGGAAAACAATACCGTTAGGGCAAGAATTTCAAAACTCTTGACAAACATGAAGGAGTGTCATTGACCGCAATGGAGATGAAATCTGTTCACAGCTTCATATGCAAGGAAGCCAAACCCTAAGGCAAACAACCTTTTCAAAGTCACACAGAAACTGTGACAGAATTGAAAACACAGCCTGGGTTTCCAGATTCAAACATGCCAACCAAACACATTCTCTTTCTTCCTAAGTCATATCAAGCAATTTGTATTGGGATGTTTGAAAAACATGTTTTTATTTCCGAGGTTTATATTGCATTTACCAATAAGCACATCATTATTCTTCTGATTTCTAAGAAAAGTCTACCTACTTTTCTGGCAAGCACAAATAAGTTTTTCGTGTTTCTAAGACTAAATTTCTAAGACCATTTGTCAGAGGGGAGGGATGGTCTTCTTTCATAGAGCTGTCCTGTTACAAACCTAGTTTTAATTATAGAAATGTCAGTTTTAGGAGGAAAAGACTCACCTTTGTTCTGTCATAACAGCAACAATTCTAATCAAACAGCTGCTGTCTGGCTGAACTGTATGACCTGCTCTATTCTGAAAGAGCTTCAGATTCCAAGGCGCTATGCTTTGGGAAATGACATAAGAAGCAGAGAGTTTTTAGATCTTTTTAACAGAGAAGAGTAGCTTCATGAAAGAAAGTGGAAGAAGGTTCCTGCAGTGCTATTGTCTGGATTCTGCTGGTGAACTGGGAGTAACAAAAAAAAAGGAAGAAATTCATTCCTCTCATGTTTAACTCATGAATTTCAAATGCTGAAAATTTGAAATGTTGTAAATTGGATATAAACAGGAAGCTTGCTGGTGTATCTCTGATCTTGCTGTAGATGTTACTTTCAGTGTCTTTGATCCAGAGTTTGCTGTTTTCTCATTAGCCAGGAAGCCTCTACTTCTCCATTTTATCACATTGCACTGTAATGCTCAGGAGAGCTTGACAATGATCTTACATCATGATCAGTAATATAAATAAAACTCATCTATCATTAAACACAGTGCTTCTGTCATTTTATAGCTTTCTAATATAATCATTTTTTAAAATTGCTGAAATAAATGTTGTAACAAGACAAGACCCAACATATATTTGAGCAAATTCATTTGTGCAGGTAAACTTATGATATCTTTGTTTGATATTCTCTTTAAGTATCTTTCTTAGAATAAGAGTACGTGCATTTAGTCTAAATATTTCTATTCTCTCAAAACTAAATATGAATCTGCAAAGCAGACATTTAAAGCTGTAATGAAAAGTTCAAATTATATCCCTGCCACTCTCATAAAAATGAAGGAATGCTAATTTTCCTGTGTTTCTTTTTTTTCCTTTTCAGATAGCTGAGACCTATTTTCAAGAGGAGGAATGTATCCTTTTACCTGTAAAATTTGTTATGTGGTATTAAAATAGTCTGACACGATAAAACAGAAAATGCATACTTTGACGTTGACTCACAGGTTGTGGGTCAGGGTTAAAAAGAAGCGAAGAGCCATAATTTACCCATGAGTGAATATACAGTATGTTAGCAGTTCCTCCTTAATCAGACAGCTGGAATATAATTTAAGTAATAAGTCCACTTTCAAAAACTGTGCTGATACAATTGTTTATAGTTGTGCAGAAATGAGGAAGTAAGAAAATGTTTTTAAAGGACATCTGTTATATAGGATTAAAAAAAGTTTTGTTCAGTGTTCTAATAACTGAAAATATGTCCAATCTAGATAGGATTTATGTTCTGTTGTATCAAACAGGGCACTGTCATAGTAAGAACAAGATTATCACAGTGGTTGACTAGACTGTGAACGATTAGTGTCTAAATTAGAATAAAAATACCAAACACACTGTGCTAAGGGAGATCAGTAATCTGTATACAACAGCAGCACGGTTCTTTGTCAAGTGCTAATTATTCAAAGTCATGCCAAAGTAGTCTGAAAAACTGTCACAGGAAACTGGGGGTGGCTGCCTCTGGGAACAGCCAAGTGGTTACTTTGATTTATTCCTAGATAATGTAAACAAGTTTGATCAATAAGTTCTAGTAGTCAAACTGGTAACAATTAAGATATTTCAGTAATTCTGGAAGAGAATAATTATATTAAACCTTGAAGTTTATATATATTTTAAATCTGGGCTAGCTAATTCTCTGTTTGCTTTTGAAGAAAAATGTTCAGGCTGTAAAAAGAAGAGGCAAGTTGTAAGCCCTTCATGTGTATATGATTCACTAAGGTGTGTCATGAATTTAACAAGTCTGTGCATACACGTTGTTTATTATGTAATTTGTAAAAAAACACGGAGCATGTGGGCAATTATAACGATTAAATAACAAAGCAAAAGACACAGTAATGTATCCTTAAATCATGCTGATTATATTTGGCAATGGCATAAAAACAGGGCAACAGCTATAGCAATGTTTTAAAGGTAATGTGTGAAATTACCCATCATTGTCTTCAAAAACATCCATCAGAAAAAGGAAAAAAAAAAATTATAGCACAAATTAGCAGAATAGAAAAATTCTGCAGGAACATTATGGATGTTTGTGGAAAAATACACTAAATCTTAAAAAACATCCATCAGTATGACAGAAATGGCTCTGGGCAGCCTGGTCTAGTGGTTGGCAACCCTGCCCATGGCAGGAGGATTGAAACTAGATGGTCTTTGAGGTTCTTCTGAGGCCATTCTATGATTCTATGATGAAATACAGTTTCTCTTTCATAGAAATTGCTTTAATGGAGGAGCGTTATATTTATATCTGTTCAAAGGATATATTTAAAGTGCAATATACACCTGATATGTGGAATTCAACACCACAGTATAATACATATTTATGAAGGAAATCTCTCCTGTACTTGCAGCTGTCAGTTTCCTGAGGTTAATAAAGAACTTACTTGATCATGTTACATTGTGTTAATTATCCATGATGAGTATTTTAATTCATCCAGTGTAGAACTGCATATTTAACAATAATTCAGGGTTGTTGCTGTGATCCTCTAAGGCTATCTTTCTGATCTCTATTTCTGTTCCCAGTAACAGAATTCTTGAGGGCAAGGAATATTCTTTCTGTTAATATTGTCGTTTATAAGCCATGCCATTTATATGGTGCATGAGCCTGACAAGAATTACAAATACCTCTTATGTTTTTATAATAATTACTTCAATATTTTAATTAAAATGAACAATGGAAATTATTTTTTCTATATTATTAATAATTTTGTTCAGAATACTTCTATACTCATTGCACTGTATAATTAAATTTGAAATGGCTGATAAATGTGGCCTTAAACAGAGCAACAAACAACTCAAGTTTGATGGAGCTAGAAATACCCTCCACTATTACAAATTATAAAGATACATTGATAATTGTACAAATACGATGATAACCCTAAGGGAGGGAGAGAGTTCTTCATGGAGAAAAAAAGGAAGCAGAATCTTTACGAAGAAGAAAAAAAGTGTTGTAGCTGTCCAACAGTGTTGAATACAGTGGTTGAATAGGGGAAGGGCGTTTTGCAGAGTTTGAGCTGTTGACGGTTTTTTGACACTGATCTCCAGGTGATAAGTAAAAGGAGCTATATTTTCAGTTAGTTATGTTCATTGACACACATAATTGTATTTCTTGAGAGATGTGTACTAGCATTTGTATCATTGTTTTGCTTTTCACTTCCAAGAGCTTTGATTGACCTTACAGTTGTCAGCACAGTAATGTGTTGCTCATCTCTTTTCTAGAAAACCTTCTACTGAGGCTACAAGACATGTGAAGAGGTAACTCCTGAAAAGAATAGAGTTTTCATTTTTGGAACTTAACTTTGTTCTTATTTGATGTATTCATTTTCTCCCTTGCACAGAGATCTGGATACTAATTATTGTTCAGTCTGACTTAATGATGTTTCAGGTACATAATGATTTTTCATTCAAATATGATGTCAAAAACAAAGAAATAGTAGTATGTCCACATGTGTGTGAATTTTTCTTTAACCAACCTTTAAGATGAGAAGGCAATGAAGTTCATTCAGCTTGAACGACTGTATCATGAACAGCTGCTTGCAAATCTTTCTTCCATACAGGAGCAGTGGGGTAAGTACAGGCTAAACTAATATGATAGTAGGAAGAGTTCACTTGTTTTGCCTTTGTAAATAATAGAGTGTTTTGTGAGCTTAAAGCCAATAAAAAGCAGAAATAGCATTTATACCCAGATTTCTCTAGTTTGTTATGAGAATATTCCTTCTTTGGACACCTTCTTGCATATTTCATGAAAAAGGTGCAAATTATTTATTTATTATCTATAAGCCCCATAGCTTTTGGGGGTGTATTTTTACATCAAGTTTTACGTCAAGATGTGATGTAAATAAAGGATGTTATGGCAAAATATGATGCTTTTTACACAGTCTGAAACAAGATTGTACAGCGTAACAGTAGAGTAGTTGATAATTTTTTTCCATGAATTAGTTTAATATGCATATTTTATGATAAGCAAATATTACTTTTGTAATAGTTTGGATATTTGGATTTAATTCAGAAAAAAAATGGAAAGCAGCAGTCTCTAGTCCAGATAGAACATTGAGGAATTCAGCTAAAGAACTGAGTAGTGAAGAGTTGGAAAAGCTTACTAAAGTTTGTTCTTCACATCAACAGTAAGTATAATGTTACTTCTTTAGTGCTAACATGTTAATGTAGCTGTTGTCTGCTTACTGTTAGTGTGTTTTAAAATGGTTGTTTAAAATGGTCAGATCCAAAATGCAATCTGCGTCCCATTGCCTTCAGTGAATTTGATAATATAAGCACATAAGAGATTATACCTAGTTCCTGGGTTCAACTGACCCAGGGAAAGATCTGATATTTCATTGGTGAATGTCCTACCTGCTAGATCTTGAGTTTAAAGGACAAATAGAAAAAATGATACTAACTGCCACTGAAAACTGATCAGCCAAAAGGCACTCTCAATCAAATGAGGAGAGAGAAGTTCTTCAAATATATTTTCATGGTCTTAGTCAGTCAGGATACAGCAGAAGACAAAATACTCCTGTTGTTCTTTGGTTTATCTTCCATATTTTTTTCCTGAGGGATGTTGCAGAAATTGGAAAGCTGCCAGGCTGACCATCAGAACCCAGGCTGAGGTTATTTACTTCTGTCAGGGAAGGAATTTGCAGGAAGCATAAGGCTGCATTTCCACAAGACGAAGAGGCAGCTCTAGCACGGCAAGTTTACTGCTACAGCTGCTGCTTCTGCAAGGTTACTCTGAGTGCCTGCAGGGTTTCTCAACCTACGTTTCATTATACGTGACCTTGCAAGCTCACACAAAAATTAGGACACAAAACTATTACGATTTATGTGCTGCAAGTTGCAGCACCTCCCTGGGCAATGAATTGTTGCCTTGTTAAACATTACTGAGCTTTCTCCTTCTAATTTTTTCCATGCAGCCTCACTTCTAAATACAAAAATTCATTTATGTAAAGTCATTCCTAGTCCTGAGGAAGCCTGCAACTTGAGAAAAAATTAAGGATTGTGTTCATTTGCCATGATTAGTTCTCTATATTTAGTATCATCACTTTTCCAACCTCTCCAGGCAAAAGTCTATTTGCTTTTCTTGTTTCATATTTGTTTTCAACGCTTTAAGATCAATTTATTTTGAAATTAAATGATACTTTAAGCCAGGGTCTTGGAAAATATGAGCTTTTTGTTTTTATAATTGAAAGTAATTTACACACTGTGCATGAATGTTTACACAGTTTGCAAAGTCCTCACGCTTAACAATGCTGACACACCCGTGAATCCCAGTGGAACCAGTGGGAGCTCCTATATCATACAATACCCAGGAAATATGTCCCAGTGTAAACAGTCTAAGGGGAGGGAAATAAGGGTGAGGAGGTGTGTTGTTTTTTTCTTTCCTCGACATCTGTTATAGCGATCAGTGTTTTTATACTAGAAGATATTGCGCCCTTACATTTTTTAAATAGGCAATGTTCTCCTTTAGCATAAAGTTGTACAGGAATTTAGATCACAATATCACAGAACTATAAGGTTGGGAGGGACCTCTGAAGATCGTGGCTAAAGCAGGTTGCACAGGAAGGCATCATAATGAGTCTTGAACATCTCCAGAGGAGACTCTCTGAGCAGCCTGTTCCAGTGCACTCTCCCAGTAAAGAAGTTCCTCCTCATATTTGTATGGAACTTCCTGTGTTGCAGTTCTTGCCTGTTCCCCCTTGTCCTGTCACTGCACACCACTGATTTCAGTGACATTTGTTATGAAGAATGCTGTTGTTGAGTAGAGTAATTTATGCCTTTTTTTCTTTATTGCCACAGGCCACAGGCACCCAAAAATAAGGTAAGTAGCCATTTCTGTAACTTCTGCTTTGCTGAAGTTGCTAATAAATGTATTTTTAACATTTTAGTTTTTTCAGTTTACTATAGAAATTGTTTGAAGCATGAATGTTTCAAAAAGTCATAGTATTGCTGTTTAAGCTCCAAAATTACAGGAAATACTGTCATATTTTACAGCCAGGAGTTGCAGAAAATACATCGGAAAGCGGTTGTTTGCTCAAGTTAATTGGATCAGAGAATTTAAAGGAAAGAGAAGCTGCTGCTTTCAAATCAGGTATGTGTGTATGTATGTACACGCATTTGTTTGAAATAATATCTTGTGATGATGTATTCGTATAAACACTATATAAAGCTATTTCATTTGAAGCTACTTTTGGATTACCACAAATTGATTCATTTCTGGCATATTTTTTCACTACAATTGCACAGTGGACATACTATGCAATTTTAGTTAGTCATTGATATTCAGAAGCATAGTAAAGTAATTCTGGCCTCTATCAGAAAAGGTTTTTGCAGATGAGTACGCATTTATAGCAGCCTCCCTAAGCTAAAATCTGTATCAAACTAGAGATAAGATATATAAACAATGATAAATGTTCTAAATTGTGGCCATTTGATATATTTAAAAGTATTAGAAAATATTTTTATTTCGGTATGATATACTGATTATAAGCCACATCTTTCTGTAAACAGAACAGAAAATTAAGGAGTAATGTGTTGGAATCATTGAAAATTAGTGAATTGTTACAGTGGAGATAGAGAGGAAAAGAGCTTTGTTTGACTACTATGCTACACTTCATCTTCTATCTCAGCTTAAAGTGTTTTTTCTATGCTGTATTCAATTTGCCAAAAATGGCCTAAAGTATATTTCATCTTGAATCCAGAAAGTTCTGGAGTTAATAGCAATTCTCTAAATATGTGGATTATCCTCATCTTCATCCTCTTCTACCACGATCACTATATTGCCCTTTCTCTGTCTTTGTTCATGTAACCAAACTAAAAATAAAATACAGAACAAACATGCTCTACAACTCAGAAAGCAGATCAAAAGGACTGAATGCTTTTTCAGTTTTGGATGGTTGAAAGAACGTGGAAAAACATTAGACACTTGCAATTTGGTCATTGTTTTTGTTCCAAGTAGGAACAACAGTTTTCTGGAGAGCAAAAATTCTAAACTTTTGAAACTCGTGAGTTAAGTACCATTTTGTTTTATTGTTAAATCACAGCATCTAGGCATATTAAAATTAATGTGTAATTAATTGATGGTATAAATGGACTTCTTTTATAAGTGTTTTCAAAACATCATCAAAACCTTTGGGCTCCTGTGAAACGTTTGTAAATTAATAAAATTATATATATCAATAGAAAGCTGTTCTAGCAGTGCTAAATACTTTTTCAGTACAAAGTTAGAAATATTTCAAGTGTAACTCAAGATTAAACACATAGGACTCACAAGAGACACCTCTCACAAGGTTAGTATGTTCTTGAGGAGGTGATGATTCCTTACCCTGGCAGATCTCTTGATTTGTTAAAGCAGTGCATCTTTTAATAAAAACAGTGATCAGTGATCATGCTGCCCCTCGCAGTGTCCCTATGTCAGCAGCATGGAGCTTTTGTTACAGTTAGGATTTGTGTAAGGAGGGTACCAGTATGAACTTAGTGCAGAAAATGAACAGAGATGATACATAACTCTGGATTTGTATATTTCACTGAGTGCTGCATAAAAAAATAGCCAAACTGTGGCTGAATTGTACAGGCTCCAGTGATAAGGAGTAGAAGCAATATTTGCATTTCATAATTCATAATTTTGTCTGAACTCCAGCAGAATCCTATGCTACTACAACTCTATAATATTTAAACAAGCCTCTTCAGCATTGGCCCAAGAGCATGGGCCTTCTCATTGCAAACTTAAAATGCTTACCATCTGCTTTGTGGGCTTTTTTTCTACCTCAGAATGAATCTTGTTTTGTTTTGTTTTTGTTTTCCTACTTTCTACATAGAAATGTATCTGCCAAAATGAAGGGTGAGCTACTGAACTGCTAGTAAAAATATGACTTACAGCAAGATAGGGAAAGGATACACTCAAGTGGTTTGAAGGCAGTCCTTCGTGTGAATTCATATTCTATTACTCTTTTCTCCCTGCAAGATTTTATCTTTGATTCTACCAGCAGAGAGATTGACCCATTAAAGCTATGTATATATATTAAAGGACGAGAGTTGATTCATTCTATATTCATCAATTTATTTGGTTTCTAACTGAAAACTTCAATGACCTTGGTGTTCACTGAAGATAATCCAGTTCATGTGTCATGCAGCATTCTCTAAAGAAATGATGAGTTTAATGGCACACTTAGCACTAGTTTGCAGCGCGTACACGTAGAGCCCAATTTCCAAGGTGGGTATAAACTTCTTATTAGGTGTCTTAAGGCACATTCTTCACAGATAGCATTCTCAGCACTCTCTGCTAGGCAGCCTTGTATTAACAGAAAAAAAAGTGGTGACTACAGGTTTCTGCCATGAACAAAACAAGTGGCAGTTTTATAGGAACTCTGTTGAGGAGAAAAAAAATCTAAATTGCTGTAAGTGCTTTTGCTGCTAGAAAATTTTCTGTAGAACCTGTGTTATATCTCTTACAGATAAAAATTGCTGCAACTTTGGTGGGTACATTTCGTTTAACTTAGTAAGAAAAGCATCTTCTCTAGTTTAAGTCTTTGAGTATTTGTCTTAACTTGCCTTGAGCATACAGCAGGTATGAGTTGTCTTAGGAAGTGTTTTGAAATGAGTTTAAAGAACATATTAAAAGGTGCTGAAAATTTGACATGGAATGTAGCAGTGATCATTACATCTCGATTCTTGTACCTCTGTAGGCAGATAGCAATGCTGGGATCATTTATTACTTTCTTAGGAATACAAGCCTGTAGAGCTCAAGGGCCATCTTTCATTGTAATGAGTTCGATTTAATTTCTGATTCCATTTAATCTTTGATGTTACAATTGGCACTGCCAACAAAGATGCCTATTGTAACATAGATGTATTCACTAGGAAAATTTGACAGATGGTAACAAAATCTTGTCCTAATAATCCAGGCTGTGTTTGACCTCGTGACCTATACGTGAGAGGCTCAGTATCCCATTACAAATCCCTTGGGCTATTTACTCATCTGTGCCTATTTTTCAAAAAGTCCCTGTCTCATAGCCATTTCTTCATTTATAAGCCAGGTTCTCAATACCCTTCCAAGTGTCAATCTTGTTCTGATTTTTGTCTGCATTTTGAGATGGCTGAATTTTTTTTAATTCCCCAGCCTGTGCTTTTTATGCTGCCTTGTAATTCATTGTCTTTGAAAATGGGGATAGTATGGAATTTAATAGAATCGTTCAATAAAATGAATTAATGTGAACATTTCTTAAAAGACAAATGAATGTGACCTTGTTTCATGTAAAAAGTGAAAAAGTAAAGTGAAAGTAAAAAGCGCTCAGATTTGAAGTGATGTTTTAACAGGTGAGGGAGGATGAGGTTATCGTAGAAATCTTCAGTCATTGTCAAAACACATTCTGTTAATGAGGGCAGTGTTTGATCTCTTTGTTAATCTATTCATGAGACCTTTCTGCTTTTGGATGTGACCCAAAAAAATGCAAACAAGCATTTTCTAGAAGTAGGAATTTTTTGTTTGGAGCTATTACTCCACTATTCTGTAACAGTAGTCCTGCTACAACATAGTCTTAACTTAGTTTTTATTAAAGTATGGGAAAAAAAAACATTTCTGTTAGAGTTAGCCCTGAATACTTCTTTCTCTCTTCATAATCCTTAAGGGCAAGATTTGACTTTGAAATTCTTATACTGGCTAATGTCTAGTAATTTCATGCACAACTCAGACCAACCATCTATTCCTTCATTAGCAGGTCATATCAATGGTAGGTGAATCACAAGCCGTGTAGAGTTCCTTTCCCTTCTCTCTGAAATTTCACGAGAAATCAGTTTCTATTTGTATTGTAAATATGAACACATAAATAAGCTGAATCCCATTTTTAATATGCAAACTAACATCCAAAAAGCAACTTGTTAGACCATGTTACATAAAATATTATAACTGGATTTTTAATTTACGATTAATCAAAGGAGCTTGTTACCCATTTAGAAGAATGTAATTTAAAATATATTAAATTAGCATGATTTCAGCTTTCTTAAAAGAACTAATGAGATCTTCCTGAGTGGTAGATACATTGGCATCAAAATACAGCTTTCAGTAGTTATTAAGTGCATTTATTTGTGCTTCAGGCCTCCATAATGTGTGCCCACTAAAATATGCTTTAAAAGAACCTAGCTGTTCAGAAAGACACTTGAGTACATACTTTTCTGAAAGCATGGGAGTGACTCTCTTTTCAGGTAGACACTGAAGTGTATGCTCAGCCTGTAAGAATGCACATAAACACTTTGTCAAATTGGGAGTCAGCTTTTCAGACTACAAAATTTTTATTTGCCTGGAGCACAAAGACCTGCCCTTTATGGGAGCGCATCTTAAGGATTAGATTACAACATTATCAAATCACAGTATACTCTTTCTCCTCTCTGCTGATGCTTTGAATCATCTAAAAACACTGCAGCTGTTTTCCTTGTCACACTTAGGTACTGAAACTTGTCCTGGCAACCGACCAAAGAAAGAAGATCAACAGCCGAGCACCCGTCCTAGTGGTGAAAAGCAAACTGAGGAGCAGAAGGAGCCAGTGAGTCTTCTGGTAGCTGCAGGAAAGGACCACATGGAGGAGCAGCACCGCAGTGCAGAATCAGCACTGGAGTCACACACCCAGTCCACAGGGACAGTGGGCAGGCCTTCTCCGGGCTGTTTATCATCAGGGGATGCTGGCAAAGATAACAGTTTTCTGCTGAGAGAAAAGCAGATCTCTAAGGATGCGGAAAAAATAGAAGAGACAGCTGGCAAACCCGGAGTGAGATTCTCTCCCAGGCCAATGGTAGACGCCTTGGTTTTAACAGATGCTGATTATATGCCTGCTGATTTGGCTTCTACTGATAAAGACGTACAAGCTGATAAAAATCTTCTCAGATCAAAACTTGTTGCTAGCTCTTCAGAAATCACTAGTGGCCAGTTCGGAAACAGCGATTTAAACCAGCAACAGAAATGGCCTGATGATGATGATGATGATGAAAAATCTTCCCAGGACAGAACTGCTTCAATTGTATACTCTGAAAGTAGTAAAGTATCTGAGCATGAGAGTACTGCCCATTCACAAATATGCAAGGAAATGCAGAGAGCAGCAGGACAGGAGGAAAAGGTAAAAAGTGAAGAACGAGAAGATGTCTATCTCAGATTTTTAAATGGCAACATAATAGAAACTGAAGAATCATTTGCAAACTTAGCAAATCAAGAAGAATTTGACACTGTCCCAGATATTTCATCTGAACGAGCATCTTACAACTCACTGGAAGCTTTATCACTAGATGACAGCTTTTCTTCTCTTGATGAACTTGCAAGAAGAATAGAGATTGCTGAGGTAAATATTGTGAATCCTATAAAACCCTCCATGTTATCTCAATTAAAATATTTTAGGTATTGCCTACTTCAAAATGTGTTCAATATCTCTAGTTTCTTTAATCTGAAGTCTGTATGTATTTACTTGTTCTGAGTTAATTCAGAGGAAAAGTTCCCTTTTATCTGTTTGCATCCTTCTGGCAAGTGCTGCTCTGTGCATCTAAAAATCACATTGATTTTTACTTATTAGTGTGAACTCTATTTTTATTTGTAACATAAACTGTTAGGAGAGAGGTTGACAGTTCCTGATAAATTATGATTTTATTTAAGAAGTCTACATAATACCTATGTTTATACCATGGATTTATTCTATTCAAAGAATAATATTTACTTTTCCACTCCAACTAAAGGTGAGAAGAGCTGCATATGTAATAAACTCCATAAATGCGTGTATGGGCTTCTAAGTTTGCCAGGCTCAGGCAGTTTTATTGTTCAACCAAACTTATGGAAGAACTTCTAAAGCTGAACCCACCATAGGCCACAACAAGAATAAGTGCTTCACAAGCTGCAGTGCTCTTCTGAAAATATATATATAAAATTTTATTGCTGGATGACTTGATCAAAGAGTGTGTGATGCCTTCTTCACTTTATCTTCTGGTTTTGTTGCATTTGCAAATATTGGACTGTAAATGCTTTCCTTTTAAATGTACAAATGGGATTGTTTTGAAATTATGTGATTTCAGTTGCTGAAGGGGAAAGACAGAAGAAGGTGTCTTGTTGGTTTGTCTCTATTTTTAATGAATTTAACAGTGCAACATCTCTTGGCAATAAAAAGTAACAGTACTTTTCTACAGATCAGAAGTTAATACATGTAGATCAAGACCCATAATCACTCACAGACTGCAGCCAAGCAGGGAACTAAATACTGGAGATGCACACTGCTGTTATTATATCTTTGGCAAAATCTCCAGAGCTGGAAACAAAGCATTTTATGTTGTTGGGTTTTTTCCCCCACCTAAGCAGCTTCTTTTCTCCCGTGCAATATCAGGCATCCTGATCACCCCTAAAACACCTTGTCCTTCTGTGGGATGTCAGGAAGCATGTCACATACCAGGACTGAAGGTCCTGGATACAAAGCTGGTTTTACTTCAGCTTTCTTGGATTCAATAGTTGTACATGAGCTCTTCACAGCACATACGTGTGGGATCCCGCATATACGTTAATATAGGTAATCAAACTTTGCACCGCATCCACTGCCTTATGTTCACTGATTTCCAAGGAGAGAATTCTTTTATGTAGAAAAATCATAAATTAACCCTATAGCTGCTATTTTTAAGTTGCTATGCTTGAGCCACTTGCATTTTAAAGGATTGCATAGGAAGGAGCATATTGATACTGTTAGAACAGTGATGCTTGTATTGATTGGGCCAGTGGCTGATGACGACAGTGCTTTACAGGGAATCCAGTGTCATTTCTAGTTCGATGTCCTACTGCTAGTACTGCCAGTACTCTGATGGCAAAACTGAGTCTCTAGAGAGGTAAAAAGTACCTTTGAGTCTTTCCATAGCATTTTTTTTTAATATTTTTGCTATGTAGCTCATGATGTTGGCTATCACTGGTGGGATTCTATTCCAGTCTTTGTTAGGAAGAGACCTGAACTGTGTAGGGCTGGGGGTTAAATTAGGGAGAAGTAAAGATGCGTTAATTTTGACACTAATTAAAACGTGTAATATGCAGTGTCTGGGCTTGTTTTACAATGCCTGAAATTGCTAGGTGTAGCAGGGTGTGTAGCCTGTATTGTTTCATTATACATTTATATTTTGTTTTGCCAATTAATCTTATTGCCAGTCATTACCGTAGGGGCTGCATTTTAGACTTGGTGTTCACCTGCAACTTTGTTGGAAGGCACGAGGAACTGACAGAGTGTGGCACCTCTCAGAAATGACCACCATTTACTTACGCTGACTTTGTTTTAGTGCTGAAATAAGATTCTAAGGATGTTTTGACAAGCAGACTGATCTTTGCATCCGACAATAACATTTTTTCCTTTCTTGTTCTACTTGTCTGCCTTTAAAGTTGAGTTGTTCTGGCTTTGGCCATCTAATAAGTTTGCAATGTTTTCATACAATAATTATGAAAGAAGTACTACAGATGCATTGTGTAGACACAAGCAAGCAGAACAACAAGAAATCCTTACAGGAAATGTGCCAGTATGGCAATTAAAAAAAAAAAAAAAAGCCGATCGGTGTGACTCTAATCTAACTTTTCCTGGAGCAAATAGTTACAAAATTGTCACAAATAGGTTAGAATGGAGGGCAAAGATAAAGACTGTTTTGAAACAAACTAGGTACAAAAATCATATGGTAGGACCAGTATTATTCAATGGGGGTGTAAAATTAATTTATTGTAAATGGGAAAGGATAAGTACTTGTGTCGGAAGGGATTTTTTTTACCCCATATTGAGCACAGTTGTCTCACAGTTCTGCAATTCAGATCCTTTATGTCCCTTGCTTTTAGATTACTGTTTGCAATAATTAATTAAAGATTGAAAATCTGCTAATTTTTTTTTCTGGCTTTAAATAACTTGAAAACTGAAATAGTGTTTTACATATTTTACAGTCAGTTGTACTAGGTATTTCTTTACTAATACTATCCATGCAAACTTGTGTGCAAATGATGGAAAATCACTGAAGCTATATAGAAAGTGCCTTCATACACGTAGTAAAGAGCATATCAACAGTTGGCAGTGATGGATTTCAGAAGTACATGATGAAATGGCACACCAGCAATCACACAAATTGTAACCTCAGTAATGTAAGGTCTGTTTTGCTGTATGAAATAGAGCTTTATATCTACGAGATTATTAGGGAAATGAATACAATTTTGGCTTTTTTCTTAATGGCCAATTATCATTTGAAATTTGTTTCAGAAAGTGGAAGTATTGAGAGTCCTTACAACAGTGTAAAGTAGCTTTGGATTGCATTTTTTTTATACAAAGAATTCAAAATCTACTGAAAATATACTGACTGGCAGTTGATTTGGGAGCAAAAATGAAGCTTTCACCTACCTGCACGAAGTGTGGAGACAGTGCTTCATTTAAATCCCTTGTCCAGTGGTATGGCTCAGGTCCTGTAGTTTTAAGTTTGCTTGGTATCATCTGCAAGCAGATTTTGGATGGCTGTTGTGAAAGCTCCACTCAAATAGTTTTATCGAGGCCAGCAGGGCTGAATAACTACTCTCAGTTACATAGAAAGCCCAATAGCATCTGTTGTTAATTATTTATCCTGGAATTAAGGAAAAAATCCATGTTTCAGTAGTGTCTGTTACCAGTAGCTCTTTTATGCCGCACAGAGCAGCCCACAGCATGGCCTGGTGCAGGCCTGCATTTTTCCTTTTGTGGTTCAAGCCAAGCACAGGCTTGACTTGTGGTTAACTGCATTAACCACACTTCCCTCATTAAATTCAAATTTAAATAATGATTTCTGGCTTTTTAAATTCCTCCTACCTCAAACACCGGCATGGAATCCTTCTAGTCTTATATGGCTGCTACATCTCTGTTCTGCTGCTTTTGATGGCTGTTAAATTAGTGGGTGATGGTTCTAATGTAATCCATTTGTATACTCCTTTGAAGTCTTTCTAAATGAAAGGTGCAAGAAAAAATAATTTACTTACAGTTGTTTTAATTGAATGAGATTTTATTTGTAGTGAGATGGGCACTATTCTTACGTGACAGTCCTAAGTACAGTAATGATATTTTAATGACTGAAAATAAGAAAAATAGAACGTGGTATTTGTGTTAGACAGTTTTCAGCTGCAGTTGAGAATGTGGTAGAAAGAAAGCTGTAATCATGGTTTTGTGCAGGACTCCATATGCTTGTGTTTGTATTTGCATTGTAAGAATAAGCTGTCCCTGAATAGGAGGCATAGCTTTGTAGTTGCTTTGCAGAACAAAAGGAAAATCTGGATGCCATGTCAGGTGAAAGGCAGATGAAATAATGTAGGTATGAACTGCATATCATGTAAAGACATTCTGATCAAAGAGAACCTTAGGAGTGCGATCTGTGGTTCTTGCTGGGTCAGGAGCGTAATATTACCATAGTGATTGTGTTGCAAAATCAAAAGCCCTTTTTCACTCTTTTTAAGATAAAGAATATGTTTAGAGTAGAGAAACTGCTGTATCAATTAGGTCTTTTACACTTAGAAGTAAATGCTGAAACATTCATGGGTGCTGGCAGCAGAAGTAAGTGAGCTTCATTGTAGCAAGCGTTTTACATAACTGTAATCGCTGGGACACATTTCCAGGTAATCCCATCAGACCTAGCCCTCTGCTTTTCAGCATGGAGGAGACAGAGCCTGTGACACAGTCATACAAGAACTAGCAGGAGTCAAAAGACAAAATGAAGTGTGCGGAACAGACTGCTGCACTCTACTCTTAGGACAGGAGTAAAAATACCCCACTGTACCCAGGTGAGGTTCCCAAGTGCTATCAGAACCAAATGTGAGCAGGCATATCTGGCAGCAGCTAGAGTGCTGCGTGGGTGGCTCGGGAGGAGCCACTGATCCTCTTTATAAAAGCAATGCCATACATAGAAGCTTAAAATAATCCACTCTTTTAAAGGACATAATGTCATCTTGCCCTCCTAAATAAATGAGTCAAATTAATGCACTCCTCCATAGTCCCCCTTCCTTGTCACAACATGGAAGCATAAGCATTTATTTTCCAGCTGACCTGATAAATTTTCATGGCAGTTCTGCAAAGCTAATTCAACATCACCAGTAGGAGCTTCAACCCAGTGCACTTCTTGTGGTGGGAAGCATGCAGGCTGTTACTGCTGCTTCACTGGTACCATGTAGCAGTCTTCCACGTTCTGATTTAAACAATTTCTTTTCACATTTTCACTACTTTATAAGTACTTCCTTGTATTGTTTCATTAAACCACTCAAGCTTTTACACAGGTGATCAAAAGGGAAAGTGAGTATTGAAAGGGAAGTATGTCAGAGATCAGTTTTATCTTCTCAGTTGCATTTTGGGAAAAAAATTGTAGGCATATATCCACGGTGACCAGCTTTGTGAGTTGTTGAGGTCAACATCTGAGGGGTGTAAAATACTGCCGGAGTGGGTACATCAAATTTAATTGCCACATTTATCAGTTAAGTGCCAAATGGCACAGCCGGGGCAGTGCCTATTGGATTGTGCTCTCCATTTGTGCTCAGCACACCATCTCTCTGATCACAGCATGCATTGATGCATTATATAAGCAAGTTTAGGACCTTAAGTTATGAAGTCACTTGTTTTTCTTGTTCTCCACAACTCTTATAATTGCATGGTCTTAGAAATTGGTTAGGTCATGGGATGGTTAGGCAGTCAGTTGTCTGCAACTATAGTATTGTCTGGAAAGTTGTCTCTTCACCATGAGTCTTTGGCTCATGTCTCATACATAGGTGAGCTACAAACTCAGTTGCAGAGGTGGTATGTTTTCTTAGTCGTAGCACAAATGTATACAGATTACTTTTGAATGTAGCAAAGGTTATCACTGATATACAAAATAGGTTTTAAAAGGGGCCACTCAAATTTATGGAGAGATGGATAAGACTTCTTTACAGAAAAGAAAGATTTCAAAGTCAGAAGAGCATGGTGACTGTACAACTAAGAAATAGGATTTGCTTCTGTTTGTGTTTCTTAGGTAGTACTTCTCTCTTAGATAATGCTTAGTAATATGTGTGTCAAGCCTCTGTCTCATCAATACATTTTCTTCCTTGCTTAAGGTATTGTATTTGTAATAACTTTAAACAATGTGCATTCTCATTAAAAGGGCATGGTAATGAAAGAAAAACAGTAGCTACTTTAAAACAGAATTGTGAAGCACTCAAGCAGTGAGTCTTACACTTAGTTTAACCGAATGCTAACATTAGCATGTAGATTGTTACACCTGTGAAATATCAGCATGTTCTTGAACCCTTTCAGTTTGCTAAAGCACAGTCTGTCAGTATGTTAGCATGTTTGGCATGTGATCCTGGAAACCCAGATGCAGGGTTTCATCAAGTGACTCCCTATTGGCATCTGCTTCACAGCCAACATATACTGCTACCATGGCAATTTTAGCTTTGGTTTTTGTACCCAAGTAATGTATCCTGCAAATACAGTTGCATCCAGCTTTTAGTGTCTATGAACTCAGATGTTCCTGTATACTGCTCACCTAAGTTCTGCTTGTTGAAGACCTTTTCTTTTGTATAATTGCATCCATGTTTGGCAGAAATGGAAGAAAAATGGAATAGTTGGAAGTATAGATCTGTACCTATAGCGTATACCTTTGCATTAATGTTGTCCCTTTCTTTTACTGTTTCAACTCAGAGTGTTTCTTTTTCTGTTTCTCTTTTCTGTCACTTCAGAAAACTGGCTGGTACTTTTGTTTGTATGGATCTAGTTGTATGGTGTATTTGCTGTAACAAGGACAAACATTTTCTGATATATAATCAGGAAAAACATTTTCTGGTATATAATTAGGAAAAATTACTTTCTGGACACAAATACTTTTACAAAGAAAGGTGGTTTGGTTTGTATTCTTAACTGATGAAAGTTTTGTTGGGGAAAATACTAACTCTTGTGCTCCGTTTAGAGAGTCAAACACCCAGGGTAATCAGTACTATTTCATTTGGCGGAGGACCTTCACAGTGCCAGTTCATGACAACATTCTTAATTCTCCATTATGCATTTTTATTCTAATATTTCTCCTATTTTTCTTCCTATAATCATTAGGAAATTATGAACTTCTCCTTGATCTAACATCTTAATATGGCTTTGTGGGAAGAAAAGTGTATACTATTGCAGCTAAATCAAATGAAGTAGGAAAGGACAGTTAATGACTTCTTGAATGTATCACTGCAGGGAAGCATTTTTGAACTCCAGAGAGCTTATAACAATATGGAACTGATACTTATCCGGAAGCGCAAAGATTTCTTTTTCCCCTGGTGTTTTTATTTGTTTGTCCTCTGCTATAGTCTGTTTTCTCCACTGGGGAACCAGTCATAGTGCTGAAAAATTAATCTCACAATAAGTATTTGATAGGCTCTGCAGGATTATGTCTTTCGAAAGGCAGCTGTGGTGTCTTTGACCTCTTATTGTCCTCTATTGAGAGTGGTTTTGACTGGAGCCCACTGCCCCAACCCACATGATTTAATGACATGAGCTTATGAAGGAGCTGATGTATGGTTTAGATCATACTAAGTATTCACTGCATGTTTAACTTTGATAGTGACCAAAAGCAAACATTGTCATCTTAGTCACCTTCTAGACAGCAGAATGCTACTGCAGCTTTCCTTCATGCTGTGAAATTCTTTGTTCAAGAAGAGAGTTTCACAAGTACTGTGATGTTTAAGAAAAGCAGAGTAGAAACCATTTGTTTTCTATTTCTCTCATTTATTCCTCAAAGCCTTTGTTAAGAAGATCTTATGCTTTAATTTCTCACATCTGTTGTGCTAATCAATATCAAATGGTTTTTGTTAATCTTTCCTGATAGATTGCCCCAGCAGAAGGATTGGTGTCTATACTAAAGAAGAGAGATGACAGGGATGGAAAAACAATTGCCCAAGTCCAGCAAAGGCAAACAAAGAGAAGAGTACGGTTCCAAGAAATGGAAGACACTTTTGATCAAGGTATTGTAATACTGTTAACACCTAGCATGTGTTAGCAGCTCTCAGTGTGCAAATGGTGTTGAACTTTTGGTTCTCAAGAGCTAAGCGAATGTTTACTGCACATTTCACCTTGTTTTTTTTTAAGTTGAAATGAGAAAAGGTTATCTATTTTCAGTGGTCTCTAACAGCTGAGGCACTCTAAAGCTCTTGAGTCACTTCAGGCTCAGAGATTTAGTATTTTTCTTTCATTTCTTCACTTTTTTGTGAGAGCTCTAGATTGCAAAAGCCTTCAATACTTTACTGTTTTGCCCTAGTATCATTTTAACTAAAGTCCAACTCTGTTCTGCAGTGCTGGAGTAGTTTCATAATACTTCAGTACAGTCTGCTAGAGAAACTGAGCTGAGGTGTCACACACCAAAAGGAAAACCCATTTGCTGCCTTGTCGCATTTTTTTTCTTGAAAATATTTAGAAACAATTTATATTTGAAATACTTTTTCAGTAGTTACCTTTTTTAATATTATTTTTGCTTTTGCGTGGATTTGGTGATTCAGAAGGAAAGCTGATTTTCATTGTTATCATTTTATATCACATAAAATAAAATAAAATAAGCTTCAATTTTTTCCCCCCATTTTACCTCCTGATGGGTGAAAGAGGCTCAGAAGTTTTCTTAGAGCCTCTTCAATCCAACAGAAAAGGCAGGTGCTGTTTGTGCAAACAGCCTGTCAAGGAAAAGTAGTGAGGGTGCAGCATCACAGCTGCAGCATCCTCATCACAATAAAGAGTCTTGAAAAGAGTTACCACAGATAACAGTGATGTAAACTAACCCTTCACAGTGGGCTTCTGTGAAGGTTTTGTCTCCACCCTTACAGTCAAAACGTGCGAATAAATACAAGCAGTTCGTCTGGCCAGTCAGTGGCAGTGCAAGTGAAGGAAGAACATTTACATCTGTTTTATTTTCAAAGCTTTCATTTCATTTCAGGTATTTTCATGAAGGAAGGCTTTGGTTGTGCAACATTCTCTCATTCAAATCTGTGATACTTCAGTGTGGATTGACTCCACAAGTGATACAAGCAAGGACAGGGACATTGGTTGCAGAAAAGGCACTACATAATTATTCAGGTTTCTGAAACAAATCTCAGGTTTTCTCACACTGTCACATTTTGAAGAGTTAATCACACAACACCCTCCGTCCCCTTGGGAGAAAGAGTGGGGGAAGGAAGAAGGGGAAAAAAAACCCAAAACAATAGAGATTTATTAAAAGGAATGTGAATTAATACAGGGTAAGTAAGAGTAAATAATGAAAATGAACCAAAAATAAAATCAGAGGGGAGAGGGTCAGTCTGAGTCTTTATCGGCAGGCTCTTCGTGGCTTGCCTCCCAGAAAAAATCAGAGAGCTCTTCCCCCATCACCCAGAATTAAAAATCACATGGAAGCTCCTGGGAAATGCAGAACATCCTAGTGTATCTTCCTGGAGAGTCAGAATTCATGTGAGGCTGCTAGAGAAACCAGGAAACAGCTCTGCAGTGCAGTGTGTCTCTGCACCCAAATAGTCTGTCACATGATGTGATGATACAGAATACTGATAAAACTATGGCACATACACATTCATGTTGCTTTGTCTGGTCTCTTATTCACATTCTCTTCTGCTCACAGATGAAGTAGCTGGTGGCTCCTGTATCTTGCTGATCCTGCTGTGCATAGCGACCGTTTTCCTTAGCATTGGAGGGACTGCACTGTACTGCACCTTTGGTGACATGGAATCCCCTGTGTGTAAAGACTTTGCAGCCAACATGGATTTCTATTATACCCAGATATTGCAGCGTGTGGAAGAACTTAAGCACTGGATTGCCTTCTCGTAGCAGAAATAGACTGAGAGAGCACACTGAGCTCACCACTGGTTGCTGGAGAGGCTATTAAAAAAAACTGTGATTTCAAGTTCTTTGTAACATTTGCCACCTGCAGGTGATGTGCATTTGATGATGTACTTACACTGTTACTTAGAAATTGAGAAAAATTCCCTTTTAGCAATCAGGTGGCAAACTGTTCACATCTTAAGGCGTAGCAGTGTGGTATGGGAGAATAACAAGTCATTCTCTACATCCTTTTAAGATTAGACAAGCAGCTTTTCAACAGCTTGAGCAAGTGAAGAAGAAAGAAGAAAATTAACTCTCTTCTATATGCTCTCCCATTGCCACACATTGTGTAAGCAATCTCTGAAAGCTTAGTTAAAGAACAGCTCTGATTTAAAGCTGTTTGTGCAAAGGTGTTGCCTCCAACTATCACGCAATAAGTCTGTGTTTAATGAAAACATTATTTTTCTTCTAAGTCTTACTATTTTTCTCCATTTTAATTCTCCCGGTGAGCCATGTAATAATTTGCATGGAGTGAGAAGAGTGCAGCAGCATTCACGGAGCCCCCATTCAGTGATAACAGGCCGACCTGCACCTTACAGCATATGGGGGACATCATGTGTGGGATAAATCTGCTGGCAGATTTCACATTGTTTCCTGGAACTTTACTCCCAGTGTTGTGCAGGCTGTTTTAGAAAGAGGAGGATAAAAAAGAAATCACTGGTCTCACTAAATGCAGAAAAAGGAGCAAGATGTTCAGTAAATTATTCACATTAATAGCAGAGTGGCTTTGGCCAATTTTAAAGCACCTGGTTGTAGGTGTCAGGCTAGCTGGGTTTCTGTCCAGCTATGTCACTGACTTACAGTAATCACTTCGTGCCTCGGTTTCTCTTCCATAAATGGAGAATAATGATCCTTGCCTTTGTCTGTGAATACTTATTGCAATTAGGGCTCACGTCTGATTCCCTACAACCCGGAGGAGCGCACAGGATCGCTGGACTGTGTGGTTGCAGCCTCTCACCCAGTGAGTTCCTAATGTACAGTGGAACTGATCCAATAGAAGGTGCTCAGAGGCTTGCTGCAGACCTGCAGCCTCTCGGTAGTCCAGGGCGCTTGTTCCAGCAGATAAAGCACATTTGCATCTATTTGCCCTCCAGTTCTGAGACTTGTAAAATCTGCTCTCTTTTTCTACCAGCTCTACAAACAAATTTAAATCAGTAAAAAGAGTCATTTTAAATGGCTGTTTCTATCACCTGGTGCTCAGCCCCTTCCTGGGTGGCGCATGAGAGAGACACCGACGTGACAGTGAAGGTCATACTGGTGACGTAGGTCCTTGGTCCGTGCTGTGATCGGAACACAGCAGCGGTCCTGGCACAGAGCCTGTTGGCCCGGCCCTGCTGCAGGCCTTGTGTGAGACGAGTCCTTCGCGCCCTCAGGAAACAGCAGTTTGCAGGGGGTCTGCTTCACTCCGCTCCATGGTTTCCAGCTTACTGACTGTACAATGCAGCACCTTCAGGTCGACCTTATTTTGTAAACTACCACAAAGCGAAATCCTCGAGGCATCGCTCAGAGTTATAACATTAAACGATCGTGCTTTCTGGCATTTGCAAGCCAATTGTCCCTCTACTAGCGAGCTTGATTGTTCCTAATGCTCTGTTATGCTTAACGGGATTTTAAAGCATAAGTTAAAACCATACTTTTTCTGAAACAAACTGCACATATGATTTCTTTTTCAGTTCTCACTGCTGAGGCTTAGTTGATACCTTAGGAAGCCTCGTGTGGCAGCTCTTTATTAAACAGTAAATTTTAAATGCCCCAATTAATGACAACGTTTGTTTTCAGAATGTAGCTGAAGAATAGTAGTTTGGTGTCTTTTCAGCTGGTTGCCTCAGAGCACTGTAAAGCTGGACTGATCTAGGGGAGAAAGGGAGAGATGCTTTTGTATTTTAAAGAGTTACTGGCTGGTTCAGTTTATTATTTTAAGTCCTGGTTTATGTATTTATTTAGTTTTTATTTTAAAGAAAATCTTAATTTTTTTTCTTTTTTTGGTAATTTCCTCACAGAGTAATTAAAAAGCATGCATTCACTTAAAATATATATTTATAGTGATTGTGTAGTTAGAATATATTTTGCATTTCTGTAACTTCACTTTGAGTGTTTCAGGATATTAAGTTGATTTCGAAAAAACAACTGTTGATTTCAGCTAAAAAATCTGTTTAAGTTTTTGTGCACTTCCTCACCAAAAAGTCAAGAGGTATATATAGAACTATTTATTCAAAGGTATATCAGATATGAAGATCAAAGATCTTCTACTTCTAGGTTCGCTTAATTAGAACTATTTAAAAATAATTATTTTATTTAAAACGGTAAAGCTATTTAAAGTCAAAGCAATTTTTGATAAGCAGTTCAGAGAAAATCTGTGGTCTGAATCCTGACATGGCAACTTGGTGTTGTGTCCCCCGTGCAGAGTCTCGCTAATATCAGCAGAACTGCCAATGAGAAGATCACGGAAAGGTAGGGCACCGCTTCACCTGCACACACCGGAGGAAGAATGAGCAGCCAGGTGTTCCATGTAGCCCAGCTGCCTTGTATTTGCACTCCAGTGTGAGCATCTCTGCAGCCTCCAGGCCTGTGCCCGGCTGCCACTGCTGCAGGATCTCTCAGGATCTGGGGTAGCAGACGGGGCACACACGCATGGGCTGCCAGGCTCCTCTTCTGAGCTGTTGCAACCAAGTGCTCGAGTCTGGATGTGATTTCTGTTGGCATTCCTTTGTGAGAAGATGATGGCACTAATTCTTGCTTTGCCTGACAATTATCAGTATGGTTTGCATGGTCTGCACTACATTATCAGACTTGTGGTGATCAACCATAAAAAATGTGCTTTGTTTGAAATCCGGAGAGCGTGCAGGTTGGCCAGGTGTTGGCTGTCCTGTGTATTCTGTTCCCTTTTGATTGCTGGCAGCATTGCTTCCACCTGGGTGGCCCCCAGGGTCAGAACCTTGGTCAGGGAAATCTAAGCTAAAAGGCGATTTGAACAGTTATCCTCATCTTAGGAGTTTGTGGTCAAGTAATGCTGAGCAACAGCTAAGACTGTTATAAGTAGGAAGAAAAGAGTAGAAGCCTTTTCCTTCCCTTTTGTGCAATGTAAAGCTCTTTGCATTTAAGTTTTCACTGGATAGATGGTTGTTCTGCTCGGCAGTAGGAGAAACAGACCGCTGTAAAAGCATTTGTAGTCCGTAGGAAAATTCAGGGAACGGTTCAGTACATGATATTAGTTAAAACTCATCTCTAGAAAGATGACTGGATGTCAGGTTGATTATTTGCCTTCAAAGTTGAAGCTGTGGCCACTTACCACCCGCCACACTCCATCAGAAACCCCATCTTCCAGTTTATCCTCTCAGTGTAATGATTTTAGAGAGATTCTTGCAATAGATCAAAATAAGGCTCTCAATGTGTATTCAATGCACAGAGCCAAAAAGAACTTTCTGATGGCATAATTAGCACCCTCACCCCAAGCAATGTGAAGTACACCAGGAAGAGCGTTGTGCTGTAGCATAGCAGTGCTGTACCACAGTCTGATTCCAAGCAGTATCAGTGAGGAAGCATTTTCCACAGCCCAGATATGCCAGCAGAGATTTGCAATCTAGTCACGGCTCATGTTCTAAAATGTTTTTCTACGATTTTGCTTTCATACTTGGAAAATATGTAGTGCTGGTGGCACACTGTGGGAAGTAGTCCGACCAAAGGGGAAACTCTTGTTTAAGGATTTCTGTGGGTAAAGGGCAAGCTTGAAATATCAAATGAGTGGAGTAGGTCAGAAGTCCAAATTCTTGTGTGATTGCACTTGATAACCAAAGGGGATGCTACCCTCCCAGGAAAATATGTTTGCCTATTTTGTACTATAATGTAAAGCCAAGACCATCTGAAAGGACTAACAACTATTTGTAACAAATTAAGCTTCTTTAGCAAAAGGAGTAAATAATTGTGTTTGAAACCATCACCCAAGCTTGTAATTTAAATACTGTAGCAAAAAATAAAATAAAAAGTGTCCCAAAGAAAATATATTAAGCTTTCTGGGTACTGTGATTTCTAAACGTATGAAAAAACTGCGAAGGTCTGTGAAATTAAGTAAATGAGCAGCATCTCCAAAGAGAATTTCATGATATAACCCAAACCAGGAGAATGGATGAGGATAAAATGCATGAGGTTTGGTTTGGCATGATGTAAGTTTCTTGAGTTGGTATATTGGCTTGCTTTTCTTTTACTAGCTAACTGAAAACCCAGCCTCCACACAGAGTATTGTTTATCTAGGGCAATGTATACAAATGCTGAAATGTTGCCTTACTGCGCTGCTCTAAAAGATGTTGGATGGTAAGTCTGAGAAATGCTAGGGCTGGTGTCCTGCTTAGTGGTCACAACCCAGTTTGCTCTTTGAGTTCCAGTAAACTAAACTGACTCCAACCCGACCCAAGCCAGCCACCTCCTGTTTGCAGCATGCAGCTCTGCCTTTAGCAGCATCCCCATTCCTCAACACCACCAAATGAGGCCACCCAGAATCGTAGACTGGCTGAAAATGTAGTGAAATCCTAAGAGGAAATGAGTCATTTTTATTCATGTTGGTTTTGTTTTGTATTTTCAAATTGTTCTTCGGTGCCAGAAAGAGGGACAATTATAATGTGAAAAGAGAAAAGAGATGTAGAAATTCATTGGAACTTGTGAAGGAACATCTCATGTAGCTACCCAAGGAAGCTCAAAGTATAAACTTCATTTAACTTCAAGTAATGTTTTAATGTCTGAGTTTTTTTTAAGTTAAAAAAAAAAAAGGCTGAGATGTTACAGAACTGATGTTAGTGAATTTCAGCCAGTGGCCTGATTCTGCCTTTGGGTTCATCCTGAGTTTGTTTTTAATGGAAAAGAGGCTATAATCAAAACATAAATATAAAACAAAAAGGATAAGAGACTGTACTGAAGCACTCAAAGTTTCAAAGGTACGTCTACTGCCTCACCCATGGAAGCAACACAGTGTTTCCTACAGGGCATCACTGAGCTGCTCAGTACATATTCTGCACTGGTAATCAAGCCACAGGACTCCTCTGGGGATGTGGGAGCAGCAAGGAGACTTTTACATCGCCTTTCTAAGGTAGCTCAATTCAGTGCAATGTAGAAAGGATGCACTGAAAAGAAGAGAGCAAAAGGTTTGAATCACTAGGGATCCAAGCAGCAAACTTCAGCTAGATAGAACATCAGCATCAACCATCATAGAAGTTAGCAGAATGTTTACAGTAGATAGGAAGTAGGAGATGACTTGAAAGGAGAGAATTGTGTTGTTTTTTTTTTTAAAAAAAACATAGACTGAGAATTCCTAATGATTAATCAAAGTTCTGAGGTTTTAAATAGAAGCCAATGATTAAGGGGAAACAACTTCTTAAGGTTGTACAAAGGTAAAGGCAGTATTTTATAGGCAAATGGCTGCAGAAAGAGTGTAATAGTGTAATAAAGACATTTAATGTAAAAAGATTTAAAAAAGAAATTGGTGAAGGGTGAGAAATACTTCTGATAATTAGGCATATCATCAATGGGGGGGGGGGGGAGCTATAAGAAAGAAGGGGACAAACTCTTAGCAGGACATGTTGTGATAGGACAAATGGAAATTGTTTCAGACTAAAGGAGGGGAGGTTTAAATTGATGATAAGGAAGAAGATTTTTACAATAAGGGTGGCTAGGCACTGGCACAGGTTGCCCAGAGAAGTAGTGGATGCTTCATCCTAGGAGACATTTGAGTTGAGGCTGGATGGAGCTCAGAGCAACCTGATGTATCTGTAGGTGACCCTATTCATTGCAGGGAAGTTGGAAAAGATGGCTGCTAAGGGTCTCTTCCAGCCCAGATGGGTCTATCACTCTGTTTGGGGTTTTTTTCCAACCAGATGTTATAGAAGAAAAAAAAAAAAAGAGCCACAACAGTTGAAGTCAGGGAAGAGGAAAGATGGAGAGTAATCATTGAAGTATAACTGGATTCTTTGCAGGGCTCTCTAGAAGTATTTCAGTGGTCTGCACAAGGTCATATAAACAGGCCTAGGGCTTGCAAATCCTGCTTCTGATCTCTTGCCTGCTAGGACAGCATGGGTTAGGGAAGATAAATGAGTACTCTGTCATTCACATTGTCTTTGACTTTACACTTTGAGGACTTTGTTTAAAGATCTTTTTAATATTCTTATTAATTTTGCGGTGATTACGAGGAATTAATTCAGATGAATTTCCTTTCTAGTATGCAGCAGTAAGTCTACAAGCCACTTCAGTGTATTTTTAGTAGCCGATATCATCATACCCATGGTAGCTGGTTGCTATTTACATGTACTGAAACAAATTGTATCAACAGACCACATGGGAATACAATGTAATTGCAGCTTCTGTAGACAGAAGAGGCTGAAGCTGCCCGTGGTGGCTGTGTGCTTAGCTGTCCAGCCCTTACTGCTCATACTCCGTTGAGTAGCAGGAAAGCAACAATGCTCGGCAAAGCAGGCACGGTTGAGAAATCTGTTAAAGAAATCAAGCCACCACAGTCTCACAGCTCCACTGGGCTTCATACAATACCTGTCACTGTGCCACGAGGGGAAATGGGTTGTGAAGAAATGCAGTCATGTGGAAAGAGGCAGCGGCCACCAGATCCTGCCTCCCGGCAGAAATGGAGCTTGGGTGAGGCACAGAAGTGTTCTGACCGTAAAGTAGATGTTGTCATCACTGTCTGCAAATAAGAAAGATGAAAATAATTTCAAATGTTCTTGGCGTCCCCCAAAATGCCTTCATTAACCTTCTTTTCTTTTCAACTTCTGTGTAATTTAAAGCTCTCCCTTAGCTGAAGGCAAAGAAGGAAAATTAAGCAATGGCTAACTTTTTTTAAAGAAACACTGAATCTATCATCTCTTATATTTTTCTATAAATAGGACATTATTTTCCTAAGCCAACTCACTGCAGGGTAATAGCCCACAGTTTACCTACAATGGCAAAATAGATGGCCATTAGCAATAAGTAACTCATGTATTATAAAACAGCCCCATTAAAGAGAACGACCCACATTGGCTCATGCAGTAGAACACTGAAACAATATCTTCAGTGAACCAAAAGAATTTTGTACTACAGAGCAAGCCTTGCACAGCCTGGCCATGCTGCCCAATCTATCTGCCACTGCTCATCCTTGCGTGGCACTTTCCATAGCTGTGACATCCTGGTGAGAAGCAACCAAGGAGGTGAATCCTTCGCCCCAGCAGCCGTGCATTGACTGTGAAGACCTGTGGGTTTTCAGCAGGATGCTCCCAAACAGCCTGTGTTTCCCTGTGCTCCCTGCAGCCAGAGGTCAAGTGGGATGTTGGCCCCAGAAATGGTCTCGTACCCACACAGGCCTGGGGTAGTTACTCTCTGTTGCTTCATTCCATCTGTGGGAGACTGTGTGGCAGATGTCCTGCTAGCAGAACAAGCAGCACCCTCCAGAGACACTAAGAGTACCCAGCACAGGAGGGGGACAGTGTGTCCCATGGCCCTTTCTGAAGTGTTTCAAAGTGATTACTATCCTGAGTACTTACAGTAATGTTTTAAGACTCTAAGCCTGCTGATCTTCTTTAAGAAGAAATACACAGCATAAGGGACCAAAGGCTTGAGGATCCTGCAGTAAAGGCATGGCTGAAACCACAAAAGCTTGTAAAAAGTTTTCAATGGATGCAGAATTTCCAAGAGCGCCTCAGGATTTCAAGGTCACTCAAACACAAGTAAAAAGGGCAAACTTGAAATAGTTGGGTTTTTTTAAGGAAAAAAGGCTGTGTTCTGTGGCACTTCTTGTTGGAGAGCACTTAGCATCGCAGATGTGAATTCTAATATGGTTAGTGGATTACATACAGTAGGGCAGTGACAGGGTGAGTTTAGAATTCATTTTCTGCCAGCCATTGTCCTCAACTGTAGGTTGACATAGCAGACTACTTGCTTCTTAATTCTTTATTTGTATTCTTAACTATTTTATTTTTCTTAAACCTTCATTCCTAATGGCTTTTTCTTTTAACCACTGGCAGTGGTTTTTTGATGCAGCCAAGAAATAATCTGTCTGTGGCTGAAAAAGACTGTGACCATTTTTACAGGACATCCAAAAACACTGCTGTGAGGAAAGCAACTTAGTATTCATTGCAGGAATATGCTTGTGTTTGAAAAGCTGTGTGAATGCCTTATATGTTGCTGTTTGCATTTACTTCATATTGCTCTCCCCAGGTAGCTCCTTGTTCATATGAAGAAGTATTTTCCCTTAGACTCCTTCCATGTATCAGTGACATTCTGTGAGGAGAAGCGTCTGAGCATCTTGACTCAGGGGAAATTAGAGACATCCCACATAAGACATGACCAGAGGCTCAGAAACCACTCTAAAAGCTGGATGAGTGCTGTTTGTACTGCCAAGGAGACAAATCTTGTGGTCCTGACTTGTGATGGCATTAAGTGACTTGAACAGAAATGACGCCAAGACAAGAGGAGTGATTGGAGTGAATGGTTCCTTGTTTCTTTATCTGCTGTGCATCCACAGTGATTGTGCCAGAATAAGGACTTTTCAATATTAGCACTGCAAGGGCAAAGAGAAAGGCATTCTTTTTAGGTATGCTGTACATCCCATAGCAGTTTGGGCTTATTGTGCAGCTGTAGTTTGATTATCTCTTTCCATTGGATTTCAGAAATAGAATATATCTGACACTGAGGGACACATAGAGTTATGTGAGTAAAAGCCACAAAATGAGGAGTCAGCTGCTTTCCCCCTGTACTCAGCACTGGTGAGGCCACACCTCAAGCATTGTGCTCGGTTTTGGGCCCCTCACTACAAGAAATGGCAGAGAAGGGCAACGAATCTGGTGAGGGATCTGGAGCGCAAGTCTTATGAGGAGTGGCTGAGGGAGCTGGGATTATTCAGTCAGTGATAGTTGGCTTTAATGGGTTAAGCTACTGGGGGACTGCTTGCCTACATTTTCATATCTTTTTCCACTAGTGTTTGCCTATCAGTGTACTCGATACTTGGGGTCTGAAGACTTTGAAACCCAACAATTTTGAGCAGTTCTGTATAAATTATGCAAAAGAGCAGCTTCAGTATTACTTCAATCAGCTTGTTTTCAAATTGGAATGAGGAAGAAATTAGTGACTGAAACAAAAACTTATTAAGGGCTCTATTATGCAAAATGATCAGTGAAACCTCATGGAATTATTTTTATAAATGAATATATTTCAAAGACTGTATTTTTCTCACTTTGTTGGGTTTATATTGCTTCTTCTTATATTGCTGAAGGTTGCAGCTTTGCCATATTTAGCACTCTGCGTGCACTATGGACAGCTGAGTCTTTCTTTAGAGAGCTAGAGGTGAGTTTCAGTGCCCCAGAGAGGCCACCTCCATCAGCACCTCACTATCATAGATGTTAGCTGTGAAACTGGTCCTAACTACAGGAAGATTCAGGCATCTTGCCCTCTGCTGCTGTGATTTTCTGGTGGGCTTTTGTGCAGAAGGCTGAGGTTGCAGCTTTTGCTGAACTCTTTCTAAACATGTAAGCCAGTGGCAGCAGAGTAGAATGACATCATCATAGCCACTTAGTAAAACTTTAAAGGAATTGGGCCACGGGAAGCGAGTAAGGCACTGTTGTGTGCTTATTTTGGGACTCATGCATGTTAATGCATATTAATTCAGTAGATGCTGGCAGTAATAAATAGAGAGGAGCCAGTATTTAGCACTGCCCATCTCTATCACACACAGGCAAACCAGAAATGAACATGGCAGATGAATGATCCAATCAGTTTTCATGAGCTGAGGTGCTCATCTGAGCTCACATCACTGAGATACTGCTTTTCAGCACTTGTTTCCATTTCCAACCATTGTAAATGGTTAAAAGCAAAACCAGAACTAAACAAACAAAACTTTATTGGGGGGGGGGGGGGGGAATGCATAGGTCATGTAAATAGATAAAAATAGGTTCTATGATTGGAATTTTCCTTGTGCAGGAATGCTCACTGCTGCTAGTTTACTTAAAACATAATGAGGAGAGAGGGGGGAATGTAACTACCATCCTTTTTTCAAGCTATTTCTTGTTTCTCATTGGATGTTTATTTCAAATATCTCATTCTGAAAAAAGAAATTAAAAATGAGACTCCTATTGCTGCTGCTTCCGTGAGAAATATTGGCTCTTTCATGAAATGTACTGATAGACTAGCCTTTTAATGATACCAGGCCTTCATGTTATCGCTACAATCTTATTTGCTTCCTTCTGAGTTCTCTTCCTCAGGAATAGTTGGATTTAGATCTACTGCAAATTTCCATTGTAACTATATTGGAAGTTCAAAGTCAGCTCCAAATAAGCAAATTAACACCCCGTACCTGCATTTGACCCAACTTGTACTACTTTAATGCAAATTGTAGAGCAGCTTTCTCTTAAAATATTTTGCAAACTCACTGGCAGAGATCAAGTATTCTAATCCTTGTGTCTTTTATAAGGTTACAGGAAGGACTACAAGCACTGCAGTAAGATGAGTGCTAATGCATCACTTCAAGTGGACAGTTTCATAAGCAGAACCTGTTGGAAAGGAGGCACTTACTTAATATCTAAGACCTGGATCCATGCACTGAGTAGCAAACGTGAAAAGCATACTGAATAGCTTCCCAGTGACTGCATGAATAGGAATCCTTAAGGACAACAGGATATGCAAATGTAATTAAAGAAAATACATAGGTACTGAAAGCCCAAGTCATAAAGTACAAGCACGGCTTATTAAGTCACTGACTTTACAACTTTATTAAATAGTGCTCTTCAGAAAAGCTGCCACAGAGCTGCATTACTTCAAGATTTGCAGTCTGAGCCAAACTAGAACGTTTTGAGTGTTAGCCTACTTTCTTCCAAAACATCATAACTAAGTTGGAAAGAGCCTTCTGACTCTGTCACATTGTTCCTAGCTATGGCTAAGACAGATTTTGATATTTTTACCGCTGTTCTTGCCCAGGAAGTCCTGCATGGGTTTGTTACTGATGATCTTCCAATCTTGGAGTTATTACTTTTATTACTATTATAATCAGTGCTTAAAGCATGAGGTATCATACTGTTTGGCAGTGTATGAGGCTTCTGTACTTGATATCACAAGGCTTCTCTATATATTTCACCTCTTATATATCCTACATCTCTGTAAAGCAGAGCCACAGAGCAGTGAGAGCAAAGTCTGCTCTCCCTGCTCCTACCTTCCTGATACAGGGAATAACAACTCAAGAGCAGCCTCAAGCTCCATCTTTCTGATCCACAAAGGTTCTTCCTTTCCTTTCTTACTCATGCAGGGCAGTCTTCTAGAGGAATTTCATTCCAAATAGAATAAACACCAACCTAGAATTGCTAAAATGTTTTGTGGCTCTTGTATCACTATAATCTGACACCAACATTAATTTATCTCAAGCAGCCTTTATCAGTAAAAGACAAACTGAAAGAATTCCACACCCTGCTGCTATAACTTTCCTGCCGTTTCTCTGTCTTGTTCTGAAGTAAATCTCCTCTCTAGTTCAGAAATTGGAAAGCAACATGACAGTTCCTAATTCCTTTTCATAGGAATGACATTCTGATATTACTGTTGTTTGGGTTTTTTTTTCACTTTGAAGTGGACTAGCAAGAGAAGCTGGACTAATTTGATAGCAGCTTTTAATTTTGCTGCAATTTGTTTGTTCAAGCTGGCTGGGTAATTCAGTTTGTTGTTGACCTAGTTTCAGTTGTAAAAGATGAGACTATTTGTTCTCACAGAAGTTTTATCCTTTGGCCCTGAAAATTAGACTTCTTGAAAATATTTGCCAAAGATTATTAATAAATGTTATAATGTTTTGCTAACTGAGTTCCTTGCTTCATATGAAAATATTTTGCTTGTACATAGCCTTGATGGTGAGTCTTTTTTTAATTGTAAGGCGTAAGTACTATGCGGAAGGGTGACACTGAAATTCAGCAGTGAACTAGATTTTGATCAGCATGGCACATGACTGTTGCCACAGATACTGTGGCTTCATTGCATGTTTCTTTCCCTCTAGCAATAATGAGGCAAACGCATTCACTGTAATTAGAGATTAGAAACCTGTGTTGTGTAATTGGTTCTGCTACACTGAGAAGAATGAGTGTCCTTTTTAAAAAGTAGAAGACAGAAAAGCAAGTTAACTAAGTGATCTACGTAGTCTCCTGCCTGTCCTGCCATCCCCTCCAGGTGACTGATTCCTGCTCGCTTGCTCTCACTTCAGCAGTCCTAGGAGAAGCAATCAGTTCCCGCAAAGTTTCTCAAAGCAGCTCACTGGACTTCTAGCAGGTTTCTGGGGAGGACCTGGATCCAGCCTTCCTTGAATAAGAGCTCTGAGGGAGATGGCTATGACTTTTCCGGTTCCACCTATCGTGGGAATCCACCCTGGCTCCATCAATGTGTGACTAATTTCCTGGACAGGTGAGCTGACATAAAACTCTGGTGTAGGTAAGGAAAACTAAATTGCTGCTGGTTATGTATTCCAGTGGACTTAAGGTAATTTCAGCAGTATTTGATGGTACTTGGGATCTGGGTGCAAATCCAAGTTGTTGTTGCTTGGCTAGAAGTTTGGAGGACTCTTGGACATACATTTGAAGTGCCTCCAGTAGGTTTCTAGGGTGGCAAAATCAGCAGAGCAACATTCCTGGAGCTGCTCAGTGATTAACAATGAGGGCTGTAATAACATGTTCACCAAAAACATTTCTGCTGTTTCCTCTCCCAGGCATGTATTGCAAAAGAGTCCATGGAGACCTTTGTGGCATCCCTACCCAGCAGAGCCTGTGGCTGCTCTGCCTGGCTGCCAAGGGAGCCATAGGGATGTGGGGAGAGGCAGCTGGCTTGCCTGGGGAGCTGGCTCAGCCTTGAGAAAGCAAGCGGGCCCAGGGGAGTGGGAGGGAACAAAGTGGAAAACGCCGCAGATGCAGCTTTTGGATTCAAATGAGAGACTGGCTCTTTGTGAGCTTTATTTGTAAGGGTTTTCAGAGATACCCTTTTTGCCACCCAGAATGCTGCTAAGCAAGTACAAAATATTAGCTGCAATTTCAGACATTTACGCAATCAGCTGTTACTGGGACACTGGTGATCAGAGCTGAAGGCTTCCTCTCAGTGTCATATTTTCAGCACTTTATGCTTTATCCCAGGCCAGACAGTGTTTTTGTAGTCTTAATTAATGGATGTATATTCTTACTAGAATCTGACTTTTTCATTTTATACAAATATTCTATCCCTCGGAAGAGGGATAGAAATGTGTGCCACACACATAGAAGTATTAGATAATTACTTGCAGCTAACATGTTGAACTTCTAGCATCTGGAGGTAGTTGTGCAGAATCAAAACGAATCCTTAGTGATTTGCTGCCACATCAAAGTGAGGAGTTGCACTCTCCCATCATCACCATGTTCATGAGCAGCGTGATGTAGAATATGGGTAATAGCTTGAGGGTGTGTGATGATGTTCTGTCTCTAAATGTGGTACCCCCTGGTGTACCTGAGAGAATGCAAAGAGAGAGCAAATTGGAAGAGAACACAAGTGGAGGATGGGACCAGAGAGAGTGACCTCTGGGCACAGCTGGATGCAATAAGGATCAGGAGTAAGATGGAGTGAAAATTTCAGGACAATCTGCCTTAAGCAAGAGGCCAGCTACAAAAGCTGTGCCCTCTCATTGCGCTTAGGCTGACTGCATCTTCAGTCTTATTTTTGGCAGAAAAAAAAAAGAGTACTGAGAACTCAGACCAATGAAAGCTAAGCATAATCTCAAAGACCACTGATAAGGCGTAAAACATTTAGTTTTAAACAGACTTAAGCACTTCAAAACCAAATAAGCATTCTGATTTTTTTTATATAAAAACAGATGTTGACCTCTGCACAGTAAGGTTTTCCCAGACTTCTGTTTCCAAAATAGAACTTTTCACTCACTTTGCCCTTCTTCGGATTTTTCACAGAATCACAAGGGGTTGAAAAGGACCTCTGGAGATCATTGTGTCCAATCCCTTGCTAAAGAAGTTCTCTACAGCAAGCCACACAGGAAAGCATTCAGCTGGGTCTTGAATATCTCCAGAGAAGAAGACTCCACAGCCTCTCTGGGCAGCCTGTTCCAGTGCTCTGTCACCCTCACAGTAATGAAATTCCTCTTGGTGTTGGTATGGAACTTCCTGTATTCCAGTTTCTGCCCATTGCCCCTTGTTCTGTTGCTGTGCAACACCAAAAAGAGTCCAACCCCACGGACTCGATTCTCACACTTAGTTATTTATAAACAGCGATGAGATCCCCTTCAGTTTTCTCTTCTACAGGATGAACAGACCCAGGGGGATCTCAGCTATTCTTCATAAGGGAAATGTTCCTGGCCTTTTATCATCTTTGTTGCCTTCCACTGAGTTCTTTTTCTATTCTCTTTCTGCTTACATTGAAAGCAGGACAGCACCATGGGCCTGACCTAGGTACATAATAGCTGATAAGAGCACAGGGCCATTCCTCAGATCTAAGTGATGCTGAGCAATTTCTCTGCTCCAGGTTTTCAATGCAAAAATCTATGCTCACCAATGCAGCTCATTAATGCCTGAGAGTAACCTTCAGGTTATCTGTAATACTCTCTGAACCAGACATGCAAGTTTAGCATCTGTTTTTAACTGGTAATTGTGAGTATCTGTGGCCTGTTTTCAGAGGTGACTTACATGCCTAAATCCTAATGAGTTATTTTTAAGCTAGAATGTCCTAGTTTCAGCTTCAGGTTCACCTACTGGACCTTGTTATCAGTTCTTAAAAATTGATCCTTTTTAATAAAATGAAAAAAAAAAAAAAAAAAAAAAAGAAAGAAAGAAAAAGAAAAAAGAAAGGGAGCAAAAAGTACAATTAGAACTCCTTAATGTTTACCAAGGGCATGGAACCATTGTAAGACTTAAACCAGTGATCATTAGAGATAACCTTTCTTCTTCTGGGACCTACTACTGTTAGGTATACAATGAAGTGGAACAACGCTCTGTCTTCAGGTCCACTGAAGAGCCTTTGTTTAAATGATGTGTTGTTTTTAAACAGGGCTTGGTGTGCTGCCATTAACTTGGTTTCATACATCTTTTGTGCTTTCGTTGCCCTAGGCCGAATGGTTTCAGCATTACATGCTTCCTCTGATATGGAATCTGACCATACTGCTCCAGGCTACCTGCACAGGAGAGGAAGAGACTGCTGTGGTTCCTGCTAACCCAGCCCCTGGGTGCTTCATCTCCACCTGAGATCTTCTGTAAGAACAAATGCAGAACCCTCCTGTGGGTGAACCTGTGATGAGCCTGATACGGTGAGCAGGGAAACGTTACTGCTCCGTACTGTTAAATGCATAGCTCCAGCTCTTTGTTCTCTTCTCCTCATTTGGACAAATTAACTTCCCTTGCAGCTTGCACTTTCCCCTGTCAGATGTGCTAACAGCCTTTCACGGTGCTCATGTCAACTTTATGGCTGCTGGTGTGCCCACTGCTAAACTTGCAATTCGGAACAGAAGTCCAGGCAGAGCTGTAAGGGAATTATTTCTCTGCTGTAGAAGAGCTAGGACTGTAGAATATTGTCAGTGGCATGTATCTCAGAGGTAAGGATTTATTTAGTGGCACGGGACTCCTGAAGAGGATGAGTGTATGAACAGAAGTTAATTTGTTGTTGTGGCTGAATGGTGCAAACAAACGTGGTCCCACGGGTGTAGCAGAATTGATAACAAACCAAAGAACAGCAACATCAGGAAACAGTAACAGCAATGCACAGCTTGCTGAAAAAGTAGTGCCTACAAGAGTGGATACAAAGGAGGCAAGGTGCTCAACCTTGCACCAAGTCAGCGCCAGGTGAATTATGCTGCATACAACTCCCCCGCAAAACAGCAGAAGAGATGGAGATCATGCTTACACTGACCATTAGATAGCTGAGAGTTGTTTTGGTTAAAGTATTCCTATTCTGCCCCCCTCCCCCCCATTTTGAGGACAAACAAAGGTAGATGTGTGTGCACGCGTGAAAGAACTGAAGCAACAGTTCATAGCCTCTGTAGCTGAAGCTCTTTGCATACAGAAACGTCCTGATTTCAAGAATAAATAATTAAACTGGTAGGTGGAGAAATGCCATCAGGATTAACACGTCTCAAGCCACGTGTGTTCAATGAGACAGAAAGAAACAATGATATTAAATGCTTGTTTTGGTTTTTAAAACCTCGTGTTCTAAAAAGGAATAATTCAAAATATTTTAAAGTTTGTAAAGGAGATTTGAATGGGAAAATACCTCATATTCGGACACTTAAATGAGTGGTAGTCCTTCCCTTTTAGGCTCACAGTGGCTGTGTTCCAGAATTCATTCATCAGTTCAGAAAACTGAGCAGTTTGACTTTTACAAAAAGTTAGAGGTTCACCCACTCTCCTGTTCCATAGGATGCCAAGGGAAATGATTTGTACACCAGCCCTGTTTCTAGTTCTTGTTCCACACACATGATGGTGAAAGCCCTCTTTCACCTCCCCCTCTAGAAATGCTACTCAGAAAATATTTATGCTATCTAAAGCAGGAAGTGATATAAAGCTACTGCTTTTGTTTGACAGGAGCTTTGGAAACAGTCTAGTCTCAACTTGTTTCTCATGCCATTAAAAATGTATTTGTTCTCCTTTTTACTTCTCTAGCAACTTCTAAGAAAGGAACTGAGCTTTGTGAAGTAGAATTAGTAGAAATTGTACTGGACAGGTACAAATACCCCGTGTCTGCTTATTAAAAAATATACATGTGTATATGCATGTATATAAATTTAGCTATTCAATCCGCAAGTATACGGCAGCTGGTAGCGATCCCTGAGCGCAGAAAAACAATAAACTCGCTAGAGGGAGCTCGGACACAGTTTCTGAGACTAGCAATTAGCTGCTCTATCTCGGTCTGTTTGTGTTTTCTAAGTCTTTCGTGTTGGTGTGGTTTCTGCGTGGGCAGCGGATGATGAAAAGCACGCTGAGCTTTCAGTTGCAGATAACCTGTAAAAGGCTGAACTGGAGCAGGGAGGTCTCAAATTTAGTTTGCTTGTGAGCCAGAGACAGTAGATATTACAGAATACGTTTCTTGCAAATCATAAAGATGGGTCAGAAGTGGCACGTTTCCATCCTTGCCTGCCTCTCCTTAGTGTTTTCCTTCCCTTCATCAGATCCCCAGATGCATATATTTCTGCAGGTCCCATTCCCACAAACTGTTGTACTACCCCAGATGTGTGACCTGATCCAGGTGTTCCTGCTCCAGCAGAGAGATTGGACTAGATGATCTTTCGAGCTCCCTTCCTGTTCCTGACATTCTGTGATTCTGTAATCTTCTGCCTTCCTGTCCCTGTAACTCTCTTCACCAAGATACCAATCTTTTGCCTCTGCCCATTCACTGCATGTCCTCAGCATAAGCCACTCACTTACCTAAAGTACATCAGATTTCACCAACACTTTGTGCTTCGTTTTATCCTCTCCCCTTATCTTTTCTTTTTCTACCATGCTGAGCTGCAAGTGCAGGTTGCAAGCCACCTGGCTTGCTGCTGCAGGCGGTTTGAGAGGAGCAGTTGAACACACCAGGTGTAGCAGTGAGGTTCTGTTGACTGGCTGTAATTGCTGTTGTGAAAGCACTTACCTAACGTTCAGGAAGTTACTAATGAGCAAAGACTTTTATAAATATGCTTCTCTGATGGCCAAGTTATCAACCGTCAGGTAGACCCTGTCCTCCCCTCACACAGTGGCTGCTGACATGGAAATATTTATTCCTCTTCAGATAAGAGCTGGCACAATGGAGACTTTGAATCCGCTTCTGTAGATACGTAAGATGTTTGGGTTTTGTTCCCTTTAAAAAAATCTTGTGAAAATTGTGTGCCACATCTTGAAAGTCTCTTTGCTGGAGAACCACGAATTTAGAAAAGTCATCTAACCCACCTAGGGCAATTGTAGGCACCGTGCTCCACTGGAGGGGGTGAGAGAATATTGGAATATGGCCTTTGTCCTTTATCCACTCTGCATACGTTCAGCTGTACAGAGAAAATAGTATCTTCAGCTCACTATTTTCCATGAGTCAAGCACGTTTTTACAAGTGCCAAGATGGTTTTGCTGAAGTAAAGCCTTAAATAACTGATTCTCAGTCCATTCAGGACACACTGATTCCATCTCAGAAATTCAGAAAAGCATAAACCAGTGCTGGGCTCTAAGCAGACTTTGCAAACAGTCATTTGGGGGTGTTGGAAGTATGTCAAGAGTGACAAAGTATGCTTCACTGCAGGCATTCCTGCACTTAATGACCACTTGGTCCTTTAGTATTTCTCAAAGTCCATTTACTGGCCCTGCGTGCTGCTGAACTGTCCAGCTTGATGAAATGAGGAGAATTTGCTGGCTCTGCATTACATGCTGTGTTTTTGTTCTTTCCATCCTCACAGTAGATGCTACATGTGCCAACTACTAAATCTAAACTCAGTCTGTGGCGTGACAGTGGTCTGAGGGCTAGCTTTCCGTTTTCTACAGATTGAACAAAGCAAATAGTTTATCATTCTTGTGGCAATTCTCAGAAAACCTCCTCGGTAGGACATATTTCTGAGCTGCAGATTTTGGAAAATGTGCCCAATTCTAAAATTACAGACGCCAGAAATCCATTTAGGATCTTTTCTACAAGGAAGATGTCTGCCAGTGTGTAAAACTGGACAATCTCAGTCCCTCTTTGCATGAAAGCAGACTGCGTACAAACTGAAAGAAGAAAAGCATTTGTGGGTACTCTGTGTGAACACTGACACAGCATTCAAATGCACTGAACAGAGGCACGAGGCCTGGCTGGCCACCAAGCAGTTCTGTAGGCAACTGAAGCCAGTAAACCACAGCACATGACTGAAAAACTGCATGTTTGTGCCTGCAACCAGATACAGCTCAGATATAGTGCAAATACGTATTTTTTCCCTCTAGAATTACATGGCTTAAGTAAGATACAAGAAACATTAAGTTTAAAGACTATTTAGAACCTGTTGTTGCACTCATGAGGTAGTTGAAGGAAAGGCGGCTAGAGAATTTTACAGTTCACTCCACTTCTGCAGACTGCAGATGGTAAAGAGCAGGTGAGCTGTGTGGTCCATCTGCTCACTTTTACAATAACACATTGCATTCTCACAGTCAATGTCCTGGTGTTCTGCTCTGCATGCTTGCACAAGCAGTTCCAGGAGTCCTATCCACTGGTGCTTACCAAATCACTGTCCTCGTCCTCCCACCAAATCTTTTGCAGTGAGGATCAAGTGGTGTCAGCCACGTTTGCTCAGGTGCAAAGTGCCTGGAAGTCACATCCTCAGACATTTGCAAAGTGTTTTCCTGCCTCTGTAGCTATTTTTAGCTTAATAACATAGATGGAATCTCTTTGATTTTTCCCAGCAGGAGTCTCCATCCTTCTGGCTAATTCATTATTTTCTGGATTATTTTCATGGAACTCTCTGCAATTTATTAGTATATTCGTTGTAGTGAAGTGGCTGAACCAGAACACAATGTTTTAAATTAGACTTTCAAATGTTGACAGCATTGTATTTCCTTCTCTGTGATCTCACGATTCTGCTTAGCTAATACATCCCACACTTGCCATTCACCAGGCAAAGCTTTTATTCCTGTCTCTTTCAGCATCACTACCTTCCATGTTTTAACCTCCCACTGAATGTCTGAAACTCAGATTTCTTTTCCAGTACAGCCTGAATTTTCTTAATTTTCTCACTTTTTTTTTTTCTTAGCTGCTTTTTAATTTGGAGTCCAACTCCAGGAGCTTCAGATGACCTTTAGACGTCTCTTTCAACTCAAAAGATTCTATGATTCTGTGAATTATTTCTGTGCACCTAAGGGAGGTATTCTGAGTGCTTACCTTATGGCCACATTTCAAACATTAGACTGTTGTCACCAAAATGGCTGGTGAGAGAGAAATCAGGTAGGACAGAGCCCTGCAGAACCTACCAAGAGTATCATCTCTTAGCTATTTATCTCTAATGTACAACATGGTAAAATAGGCAGAAATAACTTTGCTCAGTTACTATTACTTGGCTGAATACATATATATATATATACTACGTATTCATTAATTTTAAAAAGTGTGAAGCATTTCAGTATACTTGGCTTTCCTTCCCATTGCTGAATTTCAATATTTGCACCTATTCCACTTTGTGTTTTTTTTTTTCTTTTTTCTTTTTTTTGTCTTTAATTCCATAAAACTGGTTTACCAGAAAATAAAATATTACCAAATATGTGAAAAGCAACTTCTTGTGGAATGGATTTTAGGAAATGCAGTTCTTAATTTCAAGCTCTTCTTTTTTTTTTTTAGGAGTTGCACACAGTGTTCCTTACGGGTCCTTTCCAACTCCGGATATTCTATGATTCTATCATTTGTTCTCCCACTCTAAATGGTTTGGTTTATTACATATTCAAAAGCTCTGTTTGGCTTTTTGGATCATCTGATTATAAAGCCATATTCTGCATACATTCAGGATAAGATACACTGCAGCACTGAGAGGCACGGGCTTTGTTCCAGGAACATTTGTTCTCACATGCTTACAGTGCTGAGTAACTGCAGCTGGTAGGTAGGTGCCCACCTTTCATTTTTATTCCACATAGACTCACCACAGAATTTTTCATACTCTGCAATGAATTATCCATGCATTATTAGATAGCCTTATTTCCCAACACCTCTGCCTCATCATATGCTGTATTTTTCTTGCAGTAACTTTTATAGTGATGCAACTCAGAGATCTTATTTTATTCTTTGGGGTATTATACAAATACAACAATGGGTTTTTAAAAGCATTGCTTTCCTATAGCATTGTGCAATTGATAGCATATTGCACTCTTTCTGCTACCTTGTAGTTGAAATGATGGAAAAGCACCTTCATTTTCCACTCTAATAAACAAAACATATCTTGAAGTTATAACTGATTAAAAGAAGTTAAACCCTGGATTGGTGTACGAGGAGTATATAAATATTGAAAGCAAGGATTTTCTCAGGACACCAACGGCACCAAATGAAGAGAAACACAAGTGCTGTTGTAAATGCATGCAGACTCAAATCCTGCCAGAGGCTCAAGGTGGAACAGGAGAAACTAGCAGAGGGAGACATGCCTATTTTTACTGAAAGGATTGGAAAAGATAAAAGCTGATATGGGAGCCCAAGTGTGCTTCTTGGTCCCAAAGAAATGGGCAGGGCCCTCTAGCGACCAAAGTTATTTTAAACTCGGGCAGTCCGGTTTAAAGAGACTTTAACTGAAGTGCTTTTCAATCTTTAAATATCTCTGTGCACATGAGAATTTAACAATAATAAATCAGTACCTTCAAATCTGAAAATGCGATATTTAAAAAGAAACAGCCCATTTTTATAAGCTTCTAAAGCCGATCCAGGTGGGAACCTCCCTTGGGGAGCAGAAGCTGGCAGCAGATCTGGCATTTCTTGTCTTTTTATTGGACACAGGTAAACTGTAAGCCATCCCACAGCTTTCCCACAGAATCATTTTTGCAATCCTGCGTTGGCGACACTAACTAGGGAGACAGGTTAACCTTTGCCTTTAGTCAAGACTGCTATAAGCCTTCCATGTAAAATCAGAGCCTTGACATTCCCTTGATGTTTGCTATTTTGAAACCTACCTGCCTACTTCTCAGTTCCAAGGTCAGGATTGTAAACTGGCTTTTTGTTCTTCTCTTTAGGCAGGGTACTGGAGTGAAACTGCAGTTATCTACAGACAGAAGGATTCGTCCACTTGCCAGCCAAATGTCTCTGTCAAGAAAAAAAGAAGTTGGAGCTGCCATTATGAAATTTTATTCAAACAAAATAATAGTTTTTGCCTCATATTCTGGTGTCCCTCTTGTTCGTTTTTAGGTGTCCCCTTGCAGCTCTAGAAGTCTGATTTCTTGCTCACATAAGCTGCAAACTATACTATTTTGCTCCAGTAGATGTGTTTTAAAGAAATATAGACACCAAAAGAGTAGAGGACATCTTGAGAGTTGCAACTTGTTAAACAGGGTAATTCTACCTGATTCGGTGTAACATTTCAGTCCCCGAGAGGGTTCTCAGCCCTGCATTGCCAAGCCACTGCCTAACAGCGCAATGCAGGCCTTATTAACTGCGTATGGCCCAAGGAAGCTTGTGCAGCCCTGATTCTTCACAGATGATCCAATCAGAATAGCAGCTTTATAAATTGCTTTGGTTGTGGTGTTTGTTTTTTTTTTTTGGTGGTGAGAGGGGATGAGAAGTGAAAGAGGGATGACAGAAAGGAAGAAAGAGAGAAGGCAAGAGAGAAAGTGAGGGAAATTTCTGGAACAAAAGGCTGAAGAAAGCTCACTCAGGATCCTAGCCAGCCCTGTTTACTTCAAGATAGGAAAAAATCTGTGTCTCTCTTACTGTTGCAACTTCTTTCCAAAGCTTTTACAAAGAAGAAGAGTGGAAGACCGAGGACAGCCTATTCAAAGAAAACAGTCTTTGAGAATTTGGAAGGAGAGAAAAATTAAGGCTGTATTAAGAGCACAGTTGGACGTTATCCCAATGTGTAGGAAGGACGAGATGATAGTGAGAAACCAGTTCGCCCAGTGAGATGTTCAGTGACCTCAAACAAGAAACTGGTTTTGCATGCTGCTCTGTAAATCAGATCAACAAAATGATCTGGATTAATAAAGAACACAAAAACCATCTTTGTCCTCCCCCCCTCTTCTCCTTTGTTTTTTGTTAGACTGAGTCGTTTCATTGACACAGCTGATAGTGTAGGCCTACAAACTACAGTATCAGCACAACTCGAGGAGTGGAGCCAGTGCTCGGAGTGAGGATCGCCCATGCCTCAGGAGATGGAATGTTCAAAATGTATTCGGGAAGGAGGTCAGCCTTCACCACAAATCCAACATGGGAAAAGACAAAGATCAAGCAGAAAGAGCCTTGGAGGTAAAACTGGCAATGACCTGAATGTGCACCAGCAATGGGACACTCACAGAGAAAAGGCAAATATTTGGGCACACAGAGATGGTGATCAGTTCTGGCACATCACATCATTTTTTAATCAGTTTAGACTTGGGAAAGTTAATGTGGGGCTTAGCAACAGACACCAAGTTTCAAGAAAAAGGCAAACCAGCTACAGAGAGTTGGGAAAACAAAGAAGAAAAGTAGATGTGTGAAATGAGCTGTGAGGAAAGACGAAAAGAATAAGTGCTTTTAACCTAGGAAAAGCTGACAAGCATGGAAGTTTCCAGCTTAGCAGCATTTTCTTCCTACGTACTCCTCAGGAATGAAATCCTTCCTCAGTGTCTGTCCTCTGGGAAGAGGAATCATTGGATATTTCGAGTTGGAAGGGACCCATAAGGATCACTGAGTCCAACTCCTGGCTCCGCACAGAACCATCCAAAGACCACAGCGGGGGCTGTGCTTAGAGGACGTGGAGATGCAGGTTTGTGTTCCCAGCGATATGGCCGTCAGTGCTGGAGGAGCTGGCCTGGGCTTCGTCACAGCGGGTCTTAGGCTCACAGACCTCTGTCAGGGCTGATTTACGTACGGCAGGGAGGGAGCATCCACAGCCTCGCCGGGCAACTACTTTGTTGTCATTTGGGAGGAAAGCGGCTGCATTTTACCTGTAGGTAATCACGCTTTCCTTCCTGATCAACAGCAGCTCGCAGTTCACCGCCAGGGCCGATCTGCTGAGCAGAGCGCCGGCCGCGAGCACAGCACGGCGCGAGCGGCCGCCCACACAGCGGCAGCGCCGGCCGCCAACGGCCGCCCTCGAGCTGGGCGTGGGGCGGGGCCGCGCGGTGCCGGCCGCTGCCAGGCGCTGAACGGCAGTGCGGCGCGTCGCTGCGTCCCGTCTCGTCTCGTCTCGTCTCATCGCCTCGCCATGGCGGCCGGCAGCGGGGAGGCGGCCGAGCGGCTTTACGAGCTGGTGGTGTTCGGGGCCAGCGGCTTCACCGGGCAGTTCGTGGTGGAGGAGGTGGCGCGGGCGGCGAGCGGCGGGGAGCTGCGCGGCCCCCTGCGCTGGGCCGTGGCCGGGCGCAACCGGAACAAGCTGCAGGAGGTGCTGGAGCGGGCGGCCGAGCGGCTGGGTACGGACCGCGGCCGTGTGGCGCTGGGGGGGGGCGGGGGGAAGCGGGACGGGGCGGCCGAGCCGGCGAGCGGGGGATGTGACGGCGGTCTCCGTACGCAGGGAAAGCGGCGCTGGGTCCGGAGGTCGGCGTGCTGCTGTGCGATGTGGGCGACCCGGCCTCGCTGGCCGCCATGGCGAAGCAGAGCCGGGTGGTGCTCAACTGCGTGGGCCCGGTGAGTGCCGGGATCTGCCGTGCGGCGGTAACCCGCCAACCTTTCGGGTGTTGTGAGGCGCGGAAAGCTCTCGCCGAGGAGTTAGGGTTAATCCTGTTCGCCGTTCAGAGGCACCGTAAGAAATCACTTGGAAGCCAGAGAGGAGTTGTGGTTTACGCTGGGCGTTGTAAGTGCTGTTCGGGTTGGAAGTAATGCTGAGGAATGGTAGAACCAAAGAACGGCCTGGGTTGAAAAGGACCGCAATGATCATCTGATTTCAACCCTCCCGCCGTGTGCAGGGCCGCCAAGCAGCAGACCAGGCTGCCCAGAGCCACATCCAGCCTGGCTCTGGAAAGGGAAGAAGCACGTGGAGTTGTGGTGTAAGTTCTTGGCCGCTTTAAACGTTGCAGTGACGATGTCACCAACGTGGTGCGAGCAGATCAAAGTACGAAGCCTGGTGGCTGGGTAATGGCCAGCTCTGTGAAAGCTGTTAGCCACGGAGTGCGCAGGTAACAGATAACGTGGATGCAGAAAGCATAAACCAAGGTAACGTACGTGCAGTTGGCTCTGGTGATCTTATCTTAACTCAGGAGGAATAACTGTTATCAGTGATGCAGTTTGTTCTGCTCTTCCAGCCCCTTTCCCGCCACAAGACAAGATTATTACATTTGGCCCGCTTAGCAAAATCAATACCCAAGCTTACTTCTGTTGTAGGTACACATACTTTAGACAAAACAAGCTGGGTGAGTTGTGTGGGCTTTATTTTGTTACCTGTGGTGTTTTTTTCCCTCCTTTAGTATAGATTTTTTGGAGAGCCCGTAGTGAAAGCTTGTGTGGAAAATGGTGCAAGCTGCATTGACATCAGTGGAGAGCCCCAGGTATGTGAGCTTGGAAAAATGCTGCTCTGTGTTAGGGATCTATTTAATTTAGGATCTATATAAAGCATTAGTTTGTTGTGTTCCACATCTCTGTGTCTGTGAATATGTGGGCAAATTCTACCTCCCAATGTGCAGTTTTAAGGTGCATTGATTTTTAGGATACGTTTATTGTTTGTTTAATCACTGTTAGAGAAGAGCTTCTCAGGACCTTATTCTCAGTAATTCCAAAATGTTGGAATTCAGCTTTAAATCTTACTTATGATTCCCTGCATGAATTTTGAATCGATCATTTTCTTCTTGCATTGCTGCAACATTGTTGTGTTTCATCTGTTGTAAAGATTTGTGGGTAACGTGAAGTCTGCAGGGTGCTGTGATATGAGAGTAAAGTGCTGGTGGTTAATACTGGGTATTGCCAAATTTGAGGTTCTACTTAAAGTATTTATTCTGCTTGTGTTTTAGTTTCTGGAAGGAATGTACCTGAAATACAATGAAAAAGCTGCAGAGAAGAAAGTGTATGTCATTGGAAGCTGTGGCTTTGACTCCATACCAGCTGATATGGGAGTGCTGTACACCAGAGACAAGTTGAAAGGTGACTTATTTAGTGTGACTGTAGGCTGAAAAAGACATGCAGGTTATGATAAAACAGCAGTGCTCCTGGGGAAAGTCTTTCAATCTGCCTTTTGCCTACCTTTACCAGTTAACTGGTTTCAACCAAATTCGGTAGACAGATAAAAAATAAAATGTAAATCATATTCCCACTAGAGTCAAGAAAATTAGTGATAAGGGAGAGAAAGGATTCAAGGTCATGTTGCTCACTGAGAGAACAGGAGCCTCAGCTATCAGGAATGGGCTGCTCTGTGAGTGTGTGGGCATCCACCCATAGACAAACCTCAGCTCTCTGCCACTTGTGCAGTGAGAATGCTGTAAGGAGGAGGTAGGAAGGCACAGTGCATGTGGGGAAGGAATTGCAAGTCTGTGAGTAATCAGGTTTCCTAAGTTTTGTTTCTCTACTGCCAGCACTGAGTAGTTGTCGTATGGACCCAAGTAGGTAGCACTGCTAATATCTTTTTTGTCAAGAGCACCTGGACTCAGAGAGTAAATATGTTTGAGAAAAGGTGAGAGATGATTTAACTCTATGCAAATTGTACTTGATCCTAACCCCAAATGAGAATACTTTGTTCATTGGCTCAGACTTTCAGTTGGAAGGGCCAGTAGGAGTGTCCAAATGTTCTACTTTCATTACTATTAAAATTGCTATTACATGATTTATATTGCAGTGTATCATCAACTTTCAGATTAATAAAACTAAATCTGTAGAAAGACGAGACTGGGGAAGAGAAGAGGCGTGGAAATGACTATCTGGAGTGCTCACAGTCTTATAATTGGATGCGTGAATAAATCTGATGCTTTTTGAATAAAGATGTCTTTTAGCTCATTCTGTTTTGACTTTCTGGTTTTAGCACCTGTCTATCCAGTTGCCTGTTAGATTTAAATTATCTCTTTTAATCTCAGAAAGAGGTGGGGAAAGTAGAGCTAGACAAAATATGGAGTTGTTGTTTTGCTGTTTATCACAACTAAGAAACCTTTGGTTTAGGATATGTTGTGTGATTTTTCTTCTTTTTTTAAATTTACTTTTTTTGTAGTAACATTTACCACACTCCTTTTTCACAGGTTTTCACAGCCTACATCATTCTTTATCTCAAAAATTGGAGGAAAACTAATTCTGCCTTTAAATATTCTTTTGCTTCTTTCATGTATTATTTACACAATCTTATTAACTAGATAAAGCAACTGGCATTTAATGACCAATGACAATATTGTCTGAAGTGATTGAAGTACTTTATGTATGAAATTTTGTATTTGCTAACTAAAATAGCTTTAGATCCTAATCTTAGTTTATTTTACTTTGAGATAACAATGTAACTCTTCAACTTGTGATGTTGCTGGCCTACCATTTAAGGCTACCAGAGTATATTCTAGGGGTGTGAACAAATCTGACTGTATGTCCCAAGTAATTACCTTTCATGTTTTCTCTCTTACAGGTACCTTAACTGCTGTTGAAAGTTTCCTGTCAGTGAAAACTGGACCTGAGGTTAGTTGGTTTATAACCTTGTGGAAACTCAGGGGTATTTGGGGCAACATTGGCATAGCCAATATGAATAGCTGTTGTTGCATTAGTGCGCATCAAGGTATGAGCTATGGCAGTTTTCTGTTTACAAGTCTAAGAACTTTATTCTTTAGAAGCTAAAAAAAGTATCCCAAGGAAGCACCCTTTTGTAACATTTGTTTCAGTGGGCTTACTGTCTATGTAAATTTTGTTCTACTAAGCAGTTTCTAGAAATAATAGTATTTGTTGTTGATTTATTTGCACAGAGACTTGGGAAGGATTCATACGCAAATAAGCTGTAATGGATGCATGTGTGTTGCCAGAAGATGGCAAAGTGTTTGGCTGTCTTTTTGTGGGTTGTTTTCATAGTGCATGTAATCATAATGCATACACATAATAATTTTCTAATACTACGTAATGATTCCAAAGTCATTATTAAAATAATTTCTGAAACCTCTACTGAACTACTTACTGTTCCTTGGCCTTTATCAGGGTTCTTGCATACATGATGGGACCTGGAAGTCAGCTGTTTACGGCCTTGCAGATCAAGACAACCTGAAGGCACTTCGAAAGAAGATCGGATATTCCCCTGTTCCAGTAGTTGGTGCGAAACTTAAAAGAAGGTATGAGAAGTTTATGATGTGAAACAGGTTGTTTTCTAACAGTTCCAGTATTTATTATATAGATTATTAACATGTTATTAAATATTAAAAAGATACATATAGGACTTTAAAAAAATCTGCACACATACACGTTTGTCTGGTAGAACTGAAGGTACTGAATTCATATTTGATCGTAAAAGAACGTGTTAGCATTTTCTAGGTCTCAAAGTTAACAACTTATTCTGGGAGACTCGTAGAGACGTGGCAACTTTCTTACTTTCATTTCAGAAGTCATCAGCAGAACAGGAAAAATAAAAGTGAGAATCTTATTTATTTTGATTATCAAATCCATCCTGGCTGTAGTTCAAGGAATTACGAGTTGAGCCAAGGATAAATCTGAATCATTGATTTGATTTGCTTTCAGTGAAGAGATCATGTTGTAAAAGTGCTTGAGGGAAAGTCAGCAATAGTTATGGTTTGTTTCTTTCCGTTTGGTGAAGACTTGAACACTTTTTGTGAATGTTTTTTCCATTTGCAGAGGACTTGTGTTTTACAGTCAGGAGTTCAAACAATATTCAATTCCATTCATGGGATCTGATGTTTCTGTTGTGAAACGGTCGCAGCGCTATTTGCATTCACAGTTGCAGGAAACACCAGTAAGTGACTGTTGTTATTGCAGTGTGCATATATTATAATTCTCAGCAAATCCTCCCTCTAGGTAATAACAGTACCTTACCGAGATCTGTGTAAAAGAGCTTCTGTAGCTAGATAAAATAATGATTTTTTCCTTCTGTAAAGAAGGAGGCTTGTTTTGTTGATGACCTCTCCATCAAATTGCTTGATCTGATGTAGTGTAGGTTCTTCTGGATGCCCTTTTTCATACTATGCAACATCCTGCTGGATGAGCCTGCTTTTTGCTGTTAACAAAACAGTTCATAGAATCCTAGAATGGTTTGAGTTGCAAGGCACCCTTAAGGTCATTTAGTTCCAGCCCCCTGCTACAGGCAGGGACAGCTCCCACTCGACCAGGTTGCTCAGAGCCCCATCCAGCCCCACCTTCTGGATGTGGGGTCAGACTCTCTGGGCAACCTGTTCCATATCTCATCACTCTCACAGTAAAGAATTTCTTCCTAATGTCTAGTCTAAATCTACCCTCTTCCAGTTTAAAATGATTTCCCCTTGTCCTGTCACCACATGCTCTTATAAAAAATCCCTCCCCAGCTTTCCTGGAGGCTCCTTCAAATACTGGAAGGCTGCTATAAGGTCTCCTTGGAGCCATCTCTTCTCCAGGCTGAAGAGCCCTAGCTCTCCAGCTCCTCTGACTGTCTTCACAGCCCTCCTCTCCTCCAACAGCTCCATGTCCTTGTGTTGTAAGAGTCTCTTCTAAAGTTTCTGTGCTGAGTTGTGGGTGTGTATTTGTAGGGAATGGAAGTTTTGGGTCACAGGATTATTTAAAAGGTTGGTTTCTTGATTTTAGGAAAGGATAAAGGTTTTTGATTCTGTAACTGCAGAGGCTTTTTGTTGCATCAACAGAGATTTTAAGAAAATCATAACTGTAATGAGGTTGGTATAACATAGAAAATACTGTCATTAAGAAGTTATATCCCTCTTATTTGTACGTGGAGACTTCTTTGCTTGGGTTTCTGGCATGCAGGATGTTTAGTTCTTGTTTTCCATGGTTCCTTCAGAGGAAACGAGCACTGACAGTCTATCTAACAGCTGTGCAGAATCACTGAAATGACACTGTGCTCTAAAAATAGGCTTATAGCTATTAATGAAGAAGTTTTATTGTTACTAGTTCAGATTTACAATACAAGGCCTTGTGTTCTCTTAGATGAAAACATAATGGGATTAAAAGGAAGATCTCAGGAAAGCCTGAAAGGAGATACCAAAAGACAACTTTCTTTAAGGTTTTCCACTTTTCTTTACAGTAGTCTTTCCAATCTGTAGTAACAATGTCTTCTCATAAAGAAGTATGAAGTGAAGCATAATTTAGAATTATGACAGCTGTTCTTTTCAAACAGATGTATAAAAAAAGTTGCATCCTGAATCTTTAAAAAGGAATTCATGCAAAAATGTTGGTATAAATTCTATCACTGATGGTGTATTTCTGTTGTAGGTACAGTACAGTGCTTATGTGACTGTAGGTGGTCTTGGCTCTGTTATGAAGCTGATGTTTGCTGGCATTTTATTTCTTCTTCTTGTGAAATTTAGCTTTGGAAGAAAACTCCTGACAAAAGTAAGCATTCAGAGTGCAAAAGAATTAAAGAAACAAATGGTGTGAGTCTTTTTGTTCTCTCTAATTTGTTATTTGTTTTTCTTTTCTTTCTCATTATGTAGTACCCAGAATTTTTCTCTGCTGGACGTTTCACAAAGAAAGGACCAACCCAGAAACAGGTAACTGGCTGCTTTCCATCCCACCTAATAAGAAATTTGTGGTAATGGTACAGTTGTAAACTGGCATCTACCACATAGTCTCAAAGAAATAAATCATTTCTGAATACACACTGTGTATACCTGTTCAGATAGCTTTGACTATTCAAAAAGTCATGTTCTCTGGCAGTAGGACATCAAAATAGGTAGAGCTCTTGTAAGGAAAAAGTGGATCATATTGCTGGCTCTGATGTATTAACATGAATAGTTCACAGCATACAGACTGCAGCAAAATCAAGCCTGAAAGCAATGAGAGAATAAATGGACTTCAGGGCAAAAACTGTTCCAATAAAGTGGAAGTGATCAGAATATCCAAATTATGTAAATGCAATTGTACTTTTTAAACAATAACTCAAAGTAACTGCTCCTCATGCTTGGGTGGATTATTGGTTGCTTTGCTACTTCTGTTCGCTTGATGGAAGTGCATGACTGCTGTGGTGACTTGCCGCTTGCCTTACTCGTTACAGATGGATGGAACCTCCTTCACAATGACATTTTTTGGTGAGGGTTACAGTGAGGGGCAAGATCCGCAGAATGGCAAACCAAATGTCAAGATCTGCACTCAAGTGAAGGGACCAGGTATGTATGTTAGCAGCTAACTGCTTTTGGCCCACATTTCCTCAGATGTTAAAGTTTATGGTTCCACTACCATCCCTTTGCCCTTGCAAAGGGCTTGCAACATGCACTAAGTCCTTATAGAATACGATCTTGGATACCAGCATTCATTCTAACCTGCTTTTTGAAAAAGCTTTGTTTTGTGCTTTTCATTCTCTTTTCTTTTGCCTGTCATCATACTAATTCTCATTTTTGCCAGAGTTGAATAGTAAAGGGAAAGTGATTTAAGGGTGGTTCATAGAACCTGGGCTTATTTCCACTTATTTCCAGTCCAGTGTGAGTGAATCTAAAACTCATATGTTATATGCTGCTGTTTTTAGCTGCAGCATGCTAGTGTTCAGGCCATTTCTGAAATGAAGTTTTGGAGACAGCAACAACAGAAGGGAGTTAGCTAACCACTGCTACTTTAAACAACAAAATATGTAGCTGACTGCAAATAGTGTTACATTGAAAGGTCTGAATTTAAGCACAGAAGGGGCAGAGCACTTGCTGAAATGGAGAGCCCTCTGACACTCCATAGGTGTTACTCAAGGTTCTTGTGTGATCACAGGCCTGTGTTTGAAGCTGGTACTTGTCCACATTAGTTCTTACAGGACTCTCAAAGCTACTTGGAATGATTACCAGGTTACAAACTTGTTCCTAAATGGAGATAACAGTTTAGAGTGGCAGAGAGATTATCTTTAGTATTCCATATACAAGAGTGAGATAAGAAGTGTGAATTGACATTTCAGCAGACTGGTTTTTGGTTTTCATTAGAGCCTGGCTATGTTGCTACACCAATTGCAATGGTTCAAGCAGCTGTTGCTCTTCTGGAAGATTCAGCTCATCTGCCTAAAGAGTGAGTACTTTCCTTTGCAGAACAGATTGTTTTCCCTTACAGCTACTCTCTTTGATAAAACGGATTCTCTCTTACTCTGTGGACTGCTTTGTTACCTCACCCAAAGGGCAGTGCTATTAAACATGATCCTTGCTCGGCAGTGGAGATAGTTCTTCATTTGCTTTTCAATTTGAAAACATTTTTTTCTATAACATTTTTATAGTTATAGTAACATTTTTGCCACAGCATAGAACCAGAGTCTATATTTTCAGTCAAGTAATAATTTGTGAGCTTGGTGGATACATAGGTGAACCTCTAAATATAACAAGCTTGCCCAATTCCTCATGTACTCCCTCTGGGACAAAATGTTTTTTCCTTTCCTAGATAGGGAAGCGCATTTCAAATAAAGGTGTTGCAGTGCCACTGTACCACTAATGGTTTTTCTTCTGATTGTTAACAGAGGTGGTGTGTATTCTCCAGGAGCTGCCTTCTCTAAAACGAAACTGATTGATCGCCTCAGCAAACGTGGTGTTGAGTTCTCTGTTATTAGCCAGCCAGAAGTCTGACATCAAAACAGCCGCGTGACCTAACATCTTACCTGCGCCTCATTCCAATAAAGCTCATTGGGCTGTAAAAGCCTCCTCATAAAATAGTTGCATTGTACTGTTGTTTACAGCAGAAAAAGGTGAAAAATTGAGTTTTAAAATTGTGATACTTCCTGCTGTGAGAAAACCTAAAGGATACTGACTTAATTCATGAACATATAAAATCAGTGGCTTATTAGGTACTAGAACTTTGTTTAATGTCTTTCACCTTAAGTTGCAGAACAGCAGCCTCAATTACTGCTTAATTCATTCTGCTTCACAATTAACCACAGCCTTCTCGCCCCAACTATTTAAAAAAAGCAGGCAGGCCCTGGATACCAAGTGCCTTAGCAGAGGAAACCGCTAGTTACTGCTTATGTCTGTTTGGGATAGGCACTATTAGTTTGTGGCGTTACTACTTTGAAAGCCTTACTACCCATAGTCAAATAAAAGTAGTTGTTTTTCTCTTTAAGGTTTAAGGAATAGAATTGTCTTTTTGCTGTATTATTCTAAAGACTGGTGTCTTAAGGTTTGTTGACTTTTCAGCCTTACTAGCTTGCTGTACTAAAAAACAGAAAGCACAAAGATTGTCAGTATAGTTAGCTGAAGACCAATTGCAATTTCAACTGACAAGTCGTTCCAGAAGAACATGTGCAGTATGCAAAACAGTATCAAGAAAGATGTATTTACAGTATGACTATTTCAAGTAGTGGCTTGTCAAAATAGGAACTGAGAAGTTAAATTACTTAAATTACTTAAGCTACTGGAAAAACTTTCACATTTGTTTGTAAATATTAAATTACCATTCATGAGTCTACATCTGAGTCTTTGTGGTTGAATGATAATACATCTAGCAAAATATTTTTTTCCAGTATATGTACATTTAATAATATATAACAGCATTTTTTCCCCAGTGATACAATGTGCTGAGATCAGAGCACTGTTGCAGATGAAGTATTTCAGAAATTGTACAAGTTTCAGTCTTAGGCTGAAGAGATTTGTGATGAGTGACATCATAAGCAAACAGGCTGCCTTGACTATGCTGTACATCACATGCTCGAGACAGAACTTAAGATAAAGACAAACTGAAAACTCACGTGCACTTCGATGTATTCCTAGAAAGAGATCCTCAAGGTTTGCTGTATGCTGTGTATTCTCGCTTCTTCTTAACTATAAGAGCAACATCGCTTTTCAGCTTATAAACGGCAGACTCAAGTTGTTGGCCAAAATCACTTATCATTTGTGACTGTGTCTCTGTAAAAAGACGTAGTACCTGCAAATTATCTTCCTGCTAAAACATAATAAAAGAAATTAGTTGGCTCAACACTCATGTCATTTTTTTACTTACACACTAAAGGATAGCTGAAGGTCTCATTGCTTAACTGAGGTGGTAACTGAGTAAAAGGGAGACAAATGGTAGGACAACCTACAGGTTCAAAAACTAAAATTAGGATCATAATTACATGTTATTATGCCAAGAATAGCATGTACCACAGCTGAAAGGATGTGCTTGGGAGTATAGCTTTGCTCTTTATCCAGGCCAGATGAATTACACCTCTCAGTCTCTTGGCAGCACCATCTAATGCTGCTGGTTGGATACCAGCCATTTAGGTTTGAAGGGCTATGTATTAGCTTCATAGCAACTTTAACCCAGTGGCTATGTATTTTTAATGTAGGCACAGAAGATCTCCTATGACTTGACAACATGTATTGTCCTTGAGATGACCACCAAGCATCCTTGCTACTAGATAACCCAAAATTAAGCAGCGGGTTTTAGAAATGAATGGCCTGTAAGCATCTAATACCTTTGTTGATACACAATTTTGTTCTTCAGTTGCAGAAAAAAAATATATACCAAGATCTGAAGAAATACACGTTTGCTCTATAATTAGTCTCCTAGTGTGAGATCAAAAACTTTGATCAGCATCCCCACAGTTGCAATGTGATTCTGTAAGCTACGAATTTGGCCAAAGTAAGAGGCAAAAATGATCAGCTACTAACAAAATAAACATGTTATGTGGTTCTTTAATACAGTCAGGCCTAAAGTATTTGTTGGATTAAAGTTCAGATCATGCCACTCCTAACTCAGATGCCAGAACTACTGCACTTACAATATTAAATTGAGGAAAGCATTGGTTTGTATGTGTTTTCTTTCTTTCCCTTCCCCCTGACAATTACAGGCAGAACAGCCTTTTGTTCAGGTTAGGTTCTAAGTCACTGATGCTTTCTGCCCTGGGTGAGAACAGTTCATGACAGTCTAAAGGCCCATAAAGTTGTTACAAATGTTTCCTAAAGAAATGTCCTAGCCTGCGTTTATGTATGCAGACTTAGAGTACTCAAAACAAGCTTGCTCAAATGACTGATGGAAAGTTGGAATGGCTCTCCAACTCTGAGCTGCATTTTAGGCTAAATACTCAACGGCCCAAAGGAAACTCATGTTTAGGTATTCCTAACTTGTTCTGTGCAGAAAAACCTTAAGCAGTGAAAACTGTAAAATGATACACCAGTTTAGAAGATTTTCTGTGTAACTGAAGGTTATTAGAGAACGAAAAATCAGAACAATACACGTTACTGGCAAGAAATGGGCTGTTGAGAAGTAACAGGAAGAGTTACAACCCTTGCAAAAAGGTCATACTGAGAAAGCCAGTATTACACCACAAAGTCCCCTTGCCAGCTTGAGTAAATAATAGCTTTGTTGTCAAGAAATCTGGAAGACTTGCTGACTAGTGAGCCAACCATGGTCAAAGAGCCAATTTGCATCATTTGAAGCAACTTTATGAACAAGATGATGACAACATAACAGCCCTAAAGCACTGAGTAGATACACAACAGGCTCGGTTACAGCATGGCTTCCCTGGTAGGCAAACAATTCTGTAGCAACATGCACGTTTGAGTCTGTTTAGCTCCCTTGGTTTTAACCTGCAAGTCAGACTACAGAGTCTGCAGGCCTAGACAGTACCTCTGGTCCTGTGCAAAACACATGGGAAACAACGAATTCCTCTCCAGAGTAGGAAGCCTATCTCAACAATTCTGTGACACCTTTATATTCAAATTCGTAAAGTTTTTAAGACAAAATTCTTCAGAGTTGGAAAACAGCCTCAGATGCTTAAACTATTGCAATAAACAGACTTACTGGTGGTGTGGAATGCTTCACCCGAAGGAACTGCTGTCTAACTACACTCATGTTTTGATAGAAGGTCTTAAGGGCCTTGGCAAGCTCTGCATCACAGCTGGTCCGATGGCTGCACATCTCTTCAGCATCTCTTGATGACTCAGACTGCTTCATCACCTTAATCGCCTTGGTTGGTGACTCAGATTTCTTCTCTAAAATAGAAAAGATTACTTTTTATTAATAAACTAAAAGTGATAAATCAGTCCTGAATTTATTGCTATTGAAAGTGGCAAGCTAATTTCCTTTGTCAGAGGAAAAGAAATGCATGCCGGTGAGATATAAATTAACTTTCTGTACAGCCTGCATCTTGGAACAGTGCTAGTAAGCAAAAGCATGCAATACTGAGATAGTTTGTGATAGGCACTGACTTTCATGGTGTCCTGCGTCCCATTTCTTCAGTTTATCTTTAAGGAGAGCATTTTCTTCTCTTAAAGCTCTGTTGAGCTCCCTCAGCAGCTCTGTCTCTTGTTCCATCTGCAGCAGTTTCCGATACAGTTCAGGCACCTCCATAGCTGCATCCTGTGGTGGTGGTTTTTTTTTGTTTAGAAAACCACAGTTCAATTAATTATCACCAAATTTTCATTGATTTTATGTATCAAAAGTACTTCTACGTAGATAAATGGATGTTCGAATGGGGTAATGGAACATTCTTCAAGATATTGAATTCTGAAAATGAATTTTTCAGTGGCTTCAGATGGACATTTTTATAGTTTTAATAGTCCTTTAAATAAACATTCATTTATTTATGAATGTTTATTTAACTCCAACTCCAACTGAACCTCCAACTGAAAAGTCTACGTTTGATGCTGAATGAAATACTGTTGTCACAGTATTTCTCTAGCAAAAAAAGTGGAAAAAGAATTTCTGCAACTACTAGGGTAATGCTTTAGCTTTATCATCTCTTCCTGAATGTGTGTATGTATTTGCATATATAAATACATACATCTGTATTTATACACAGAGAAATACAAATACATAAAAACTGCATAATGATGCACTACAGTGCTCCAGCAAATGAGTACTGAGCAGCTCAGCTGTGTGGTAACTCAGCCCCCTGCCAGGCTCTGTCAGTCCACAGTGCTCCAGAGTGGTACAGTGGGAACACTCAGCATGTATAACAGAGCACTGTGCTCTGCTTAATCAGATGCATCCCTACAGCCCTTGCTTGCTGCATATTCCCATTAAAATCAAGTGGGTTTCTCAGAAGGTGGTGTCAGTAAGTACACTTACCAGACCAGCATTGCTTGAAGTCAAATCTTTGGGATTATCAATCACAACGGTGCCCTCAGCTGTGAGCAAAAGGCCATCAAGGGAGGAGTCCATCTCCGTGCAACCTTCTGCAGCAGAGTAAAGACAGCGTGCTCAGGGCTCAGCCAGCACATGCTCTCTGCTGCTGGTGCCCTTATTGTACACTGTGTGCAATATTTAAGGTGGAAATAAACAGTCTCCTCTTAAACTCTGAATTCATGACAGAGAGCTTTTTCCTTAAAACTTCAAGCTGGAGGTCAGCACCCTCATTTTAAAATGAAATCAGAAGCCACTAACCATTTTTCATATCCCAAGTTAATATTTTACTGAAAAGTGCAAATAACTGAGCTGTTCATCCACCAAGAAAACAGTTCTGGATCCACAATTATGGACAGCATGGTCTGATTCTATCTCCAAACCATCACTGAATATGAAGTATGTAATGTACAACTTTTAAAAGTGAAAATTTTGGAAAAAAATACCTTGGAGGCCCCATAAATCAACAATTAAAGCATTTTTCTGTAAATAATTCAAAAATTCATAGGAAGCTTTTAGAGCTGAGAAATGGACAGTTTCTTCTATCTTCGGATTGACGCTTTCCCATACAGGCTTTGTGTATAAGCATCGAGGAAGATCATAAACTCTATACCTAAAGACATAAAATGCAAGCAGAAAAAAAATTAATTAAAACTCAGTTTGGTCTCTGAAAAGGCCAGCTATTAAAACAGACACAGAAGTTGAGCGGCAACAATTACTGTAGCATTTCAAGGTCAGCTCTTCTTTACTGCTTCATAAAGTGTCCTGTGCAGTCATTCAGCACCCACAGGACATGTGAAAATATCACCGTACTTTATTAATGTTCAGTACTTATTATGTTGACACGAGCACTGTGGCATGCTGTCAAGAAATACACAAAAGCTTTAGAATATTCATAACTCCTTTGTTTGCCCTGAGACCTCCAGCTTTCTGACCATTTTATTCAGTAATCCCTGGGGCATTTCTCCAGCTCCACCCCACCCATTTCTCTGTGGATAACAAAGCCATGAAAATCCTTGCTTAACACAGAGTTTTTAAAAATGGGACTGATATTTTTAGGCCAACATGACATACCTTCCGTAGTTTCATAGATTCAAGGTCAAATTCTTACTGCAGCTCAAAGATTCAAGCTTAACAGATATGTGGGCTCATGACTTCCAAAGGAGCAAGGCTAAATGTGCTGCCAGTTTCACCAAAAGCACAAAGTGGCATTATGCTGATGTGGTGGGGAAGTGGTGCAACACAATACCCGATCTGAATGCCTCTTCCCACAGCACCTCGCAGCCATTTGACTCCAAGGCACTCTGCAATGTGAATCTGGAAATCAACCCTTCTTTCCAGCAGCTCCAGCGGATCAATGACCATCTCGTCCTCCCCGAAGAGTCTGCCAACAAAAAGGAACAGCTCAGTGTAACTGACCCAGGTCATCGATCAACATCAAACGGGGTGATAACAGAAAGGAAGGGGACGCTGGGGTTAGAAAGGAGAGCTGCTGTTATGTGACATGAACGTGTAGATAATTATCCCTTAGCAGCAAACAAAATGCCAGGTTTATGTGACAGCTGGCGTGCTGTGTTGCTTTTTTTTTTTTTAACCTCCCTGCAGATCTCCTCCTACCCTCTCAAGATAGCAATGTAACCTTCATTATCAGATGTTATGATACACAAAATAGCAATGTTTGAAAGATAAAACAAAGAAATCCAGAAGGACAATATGGACACAAGAACCATTCAAAACAGAGGAGGACTAACCCAAATGTATTTTGCCATATAATTATTTCCTCCCTCAAATGAAGAAGCCTCAATGTTGACGGTAATGCAGCTAAACTAAAAGCAACTCAGTGCGATATGCCAGCTTGCAGATTTCCAGGTGTAAAGAAAGGACCTAAGGACTGGGTGCTGGCATATCAACCTCAACTGCAGACAGTGCAGAAGGACTATCTGGCTCTGGCCATCCCTTCCCTGTGAGATGCCAGCTCCATCTCGGAACAGGAACAGAGCTGTCAGGCTGCAGGGCTGAGATTGTGAGAAACTCAAATCCTGGGGCCCTCCAGAGCAATTCAGCAAAGGCAGAAATTACTACTGACTGCCCATCATCTTATCTAATGAATCAGGAGCTGATCTGCACTCACTTAGACCAGTGAGATCCGTCTCCCTCTACCGCATTTTGCTCATAATTTCCAGCTTTTATTCCCAGTTAAGCATTTCAGCAGGTGGATTTCCCAAGTTCCCTTAACAAGGAATGACCAGCAGACCCCAGGACAGAGGCTGTGGATGGTTACCTCCCGTCACTAGAGCACGGAGACAGTTGTATCAGCATGACAGCCTCTTCCAATCCCTCAGAGTCGAGCAGCTCAGCCCGTTCCTCCAGCCTCATGCAGTATGCCAGTGCCTGCAGCCAAACATGCGCAGATCCCACATGGACAGCCTCCACCGGGTCCCAGAAGGGATCACTGTCCTGATTCACAGCTGGGTTCTCCCCTTCCAGAAAGCGCTGGTAGAGCTCCTCCATCAGGAACTTCCTGTTAATGAACTTGGCCTTTGACCATACCCACACCTATGGATGAAGTGACTCGGGCAATCATGGACACAAACAATAGCAAGGCACTCCTCCACCTATTTATATACGATAAATTGTACTCACCAAGCTACCTCAAAGTTCACATAAACACAGCAGAATGGAGGAAAAGAAAGAAGATTTTTGTTACAGACATGTATGGAACTTTCACCCAGAAAAAAGTGTGAGGCTTAAGGCTCTGCTCCAAGGAGAGATCATAGATTGTGCAGAATGGGGATTTCAGAGATTTATTAGAACATAACTACCTTTCATCTTCCTTTCAGCCCAACCCAGTATTGTTCATTAATCTGCTTCTTCTGCATTAAGAGAGTTTTCACTTGGTCTTATTTTCCTTTGCTTTCAGCTTCAACATTATTTGTTCTTAGAACAGGTAGCCAAGGAAATAATACTGAAAATCTAAATAAATCAGTCTGCTTGGATTTAGAGGCTCCTCCTGGTTCCATCAGTATGTTTTTAAAGAACGCAATAAGAGCATCATCTCTATGACCTAAGCTTGGTAGAGGCTGATTTTATGCAAGAACAACTGGAAATGCTTTCACAAGAAAGCAACAGCATTACACATTGCAGCTTTGATGGTATGAAAGATTAATGGACATTGATGACGGCAAAATGAAGATAAGTTAAATTATCAAATAATCCTGTAAGCTGACAATTAATGAATTAGAACGTGCAATCAATTATGAGTGTGCTATTAAATGTGAAGTGAAAATATAAAATTGCTTTTCTTTGTCCATCGGTTGTGAAAAACCTCTTGTTTTAGAACAGACTAATAAAGCTCCCTCCTCCACCATTTAAAAGGTGAAGCATGGTTGCTAAGCAGCCAATGATCAGCTGCAGTTGAGCAGCAGAGCTGAAGGAGGTTTCAATGACAAGGATGTGACCTGGTGCTCACCAGTGGCTACAAAGACCCATCAGTGAAATCTTGGCAGTGAGTGCCTTCACTGTGAGGTCTTCCACCAGGTTTTCCCTGTCCTGGTCCATGTCAAATGTGCCTGTTTCACTTCAACAGGAGCACCCCTGTTGAGAAGTTCAGCAACAGAGTGTTTGAAGGTGGCCAAGCACACACAAATGCCAGGGCAGATCAGACATTTAGGGGCAGAATTAATACACCTCAGGAATCTCCTGTACATGATACAAGCTACCCAGGAGAATGGCCATCCCATGAACAAGCAGTACATAGGTTCCTTCTGAGAAGTGAATAGATCCAGCAATGACTTGGGAAGAGAGCAGTTCATGTATGGTGGTACAGAAAATGGGCATCAAAGAGTGGGACAGTAGAAGAGCAAAGCTCCATTAGGGCACAGCACAGTACTGCAAGGATTCCACAAGAATGAGCATGCAGCACACATATTCCTTATTTTCTCTTTAAGCCTTTTCTTAGCACATCAGGCTGACTTGTTCTGCCTTCTTACCTGCTGTGTAGTTTCATGTGTCACTTTTACTCTTACTTCCTTTGGTAGGTCATGGCCTCTGGAGTCTGATAAGGCCAGATTTTTCACCTTCAATTCAAATTTGAGATCCTGTTAATTAAAAAAGTTTCTTCAGCACATTCATATCCAAGACACCTTCAGTTATGCAAGTTGGCAATATTTTCATTTAAAATCAATACCAGAGATTTACGTGATCCTGCTTACAAAAGAAATTCTCACCAAAAAATTTCTGCAGTGCTTGGATTGGAAATCCCTGCTATTTCAAATGTTTGAAATCCATCTAGAATGAGGCTTCCTTTACCTCCCCTGCTGACATAGTACTGACAAAGCACTCTGCCATGAGGTTACACAGAGAAAGGAGAATCTTTATCCTAACCAATATATTTCCATTTTTCTTCAGGAGACTTCTCCAGAAGCTACATAGTTAGTTTAAATGCTCAGAAGTTATTATTGTCCATTTAGATTGTCCTTGGATCTATCTCATTATTTCAAAGTTATAGAATAAGCATGAGGAGGAATTCTCCCTTTTTGGACCTCTTGGTCTCTAAAAAGTACAGAATTGGCCACTGTTTGCATATTTACACAACATAATGGCCCTGAAACGCTGCTGGGAGCCTGCACTCCTAGATTCACTTTTACCCCATGTCTCCCCTCTGCCTATGAGGTGGTGAAGGAGATTGGGAAAGTGAAAGAATGGAGCAAGTGGAACACCAAAAGCAAAGGGAGATGCTCTTATAGTTCTTCCTATTCATGCTCAATAATTTACAAAACAATTGTGACCCACAGAAGCGAGGGAGAGAAGCCTTTCTCACCTTCTTCAGCTCCTGGCTCATCTGATTCACCTCCTCCACCAGTGGCATCAGTTTGATGTAATCATGAAATACCGCCAGGACGCTGGGATCTGCTCTGTCCTGCCCACTGCTCACAGTGTCTTCAAGAAGACATGAACAGGAGAGGTGAGCAGTCTGCCATCCCCTGCAGGCAGCTTTAAAGGGGGACTTGTTCTCAGCCAGAAAGCAACAAGAAGCCCCTGGTCAATGCCACTGTCCTTCCCCAAGCTGGACATTCAGCATCCAGCCTGCTCATGTCTCATAGGGAGAAGGGCAGTGCGAGAGCTCACTTCCAGAATCAGACTGAAAAGCTGATCACAGAATCATTAAGATTGGAAAGATCACTAAGATTATCTAGTCCAACCACCAACCTATCCCTACGATGTCTTCTAGCCCATGTCTCTCCATGCCCCACAGTTCTTGAACACCTCCAGAGATGGTGAGTCTATCACCTTCTCTACTCAGCCTGTTCCAGTGCCTCACCACTCTAAGAAGTTTCTCCTAATATCCCATCTGAATCTCCTCTGAACAACTTCAGGCTTCTTGTCCTATTGTTTTATCTAGGAGAAGAGGCCAGCCCCCAGCTCACTACAACCTCCCTCCAGGCATTTGTAGAGAGCAATAAGGTCTCCCATGATCTTTCTTTTCTCCAGACTGAACAAGCCCAGTTTCCTCAGCTGTTCCCCAAAAGCCTTGTGCTCCAAACCCCCTGCAGCTTCACTGCTCTAGGCACACTCCAGGGATCACATTAGAAAGTGGGCTTCAGGCAGAGGATTTTGCTGCAGGTATACTTGGAGAACTGGTTCAGCCCATTCTGAACATGTACAGCTTTGGTGACACAGCTGAACACGAGGCACAAGCTTCCCTCAGAACAGCTAGCTACAAACAGGTGCTCAGATGGGCATTCACTGCACCCCTCACTGTGTGAGTGACAGCAATGCCATGGAGCACCAGGCATCTCAACTACGTCTTCTGTGTGCCCTCAGCCCTTCCAGAGCCACTCATCACAAGCACTGGGTTGCATCTCAGCCAAATGTCTGGAGGCAGTGGCATGATTATGAGAGCTGACTGCTCTCTGGTGCTGAACAACTACTGCATGCTTCTATGGGATGGAGTAACTAAGAGAAATCCGAGAGCCACTTAGTAACTCAAAATGGTCAGGCAGATTAGTACACAATTACAAACGACACGCAGCCCCAGTTTCTTTAAGTATGAAAGTACCTGAATGCAGAATACTCTCTGGATGTTAGGATTGTCTATTTCATATTTACAAACCAAACATTTTACTGGACAAAAAACATTAAAATGGCTTGCAGGAAAGTCTCATATCTGAGACAATGGGCAAATGCACACATTACTATTCAGGAACACAACAGTATAAACAAGTAACAGCTACTAGACAAGTCTTCACGAAACAACATTCAAACTTGTAAAAGAAACTTAAACAACATACATTTCTCTTTCTATTGTAAGCAGTAGATAGGTATCAAGCAATTAGTGTGACTCACATCTGTTTCCATGCAAAGCACTGCACAATCTCCAGCCCACAGCAAGAACAGCGTGTGAGGTGCAGAAGGACAAGGCAGATTTTGAAGACATCTGCACATGATCCAAGGTGATGAAACGTGACTCCCCCAGAATAATATCAACCCATGCACAAGCAGTGATGCTTACCAAGTTTATCCACACCGAAACCTTCTGCTGCTGCCAACTCAGACTGAAAGAAATCATAGTCATATCTGCTCAGGTCCTCATCTGTTCTTTGTGCAGGTGGTCCGACATAGAGGTAAGCACAGTTTGATCCCAAAATAACACGATCCTGAAAGGTTTAGACAAAGGATGCTCCAAAGTCATGGATACAACATATCAAGAGTCATTGCACTCTGGTCAGTAGTGGATTTCTCCCTTGTGTGAAAGAAACTAAATCTTCACCAAAGCACAGTAATAGTTACTATTTCCACGAAGTCCTCTGGCAAGGACTGATTAACTACACCTTTGAGGCCAGCATGGACCCAGCTAAGATTCATTTGATGTCTGTTGATCCTGGTCTGTCATGCTCACTCTGTAGATACGTGCACGTGATTTTGGGCTAATGATAAAAACCGAATTGCTTAAGACTTCCATAAGAAAGGCACAGAGGTTATCTGCATCTGTACCAAAAAGATCATTCTGAAGCTAAAGAAATATTCTGATCTCCTTCAGAGCAAGACTGCTTCATTGGATTGATTTAAAATAAATAAGTAAAAAAAATTTACCTTCCCTTAGACACATGATTCTGCTGGAAGACACAGTGCTCATTCTAAACCTTTGGTTTGGATTTGTGCCTTTTCCCTTCAGAGTTTTGTTTTATGTTCAAAGAAGATACTCACCGAGTGCTGCAGTTCTGTTTCCCCTGTGATGGTCACTCCATTCACAACAACCTTGCACTTGTCCCGTGGCATTAGGGTAACTTTGCCATCAGCATTTGTAAACGTTGCATGTTTGTCCAAAATGCTGAAAGATGGTAAATTTTCTTGTGATTCACTTCTTGTTTTTAATTTGAGAACAATTTTTTTTTTTAATTTGAGAACCATCACAGAACACTAAATCATAATTTCGAAGATGATACGTTTGGGCTGCCACTCAAGAGGCAGTGGGGCTTTGTGCTAAGTGCTAATTTGGTTTCAACGTCTTTGCCATTACAAGAATGGCAGTTCCTAGAAACATAAACTCATTAGTCATATGCTACAGCCTTTCATTTCCCATAAAAAGTTCAAAATAATCATATCCCATGTTTACGCAGTCTTTATTTTATTTAAGGAAATGTAATAAAGGTTAAAATTAAAGAACTCCAAAAAACAAGAGGATCATGATAGCAAATGTCTTGTTTTCTATACATTAGTGTACTTACCCCAAACCTCTTAGAATTATAGCATTTGAGGCTGACTGACCAACATCACAAGTACCTTAAAAAAGAAAAAAAAGGCATTTTCCAGTATAAATTGTATGCACTTTACACACCAAATGTAATCAGTGTTGACGTTTTTGCATTATTCTTTTTTTTTTTCTTCTTTGCATCAATGTGAAGAGCTATGCCTTTCACTTCAGTGTTACTACTTGAATATGATAATATAGTCAGTTATTCACTCTTTAGAGACAAGACTCGATCATGAGAAACAAAAAGGATTCACTCCATGTGGCCTCTGGGTCAATGCATAAAAATAATTACAAATGTATCTGGGAGCCCACAGTAACTCCTGGGGTACACTATCAGCAAATGGTGGAGAAGTACATCCAGACTAAATACCCCATGTGCAACAGAGTACCAGATCTACAAATAACATATCTTATTTCTTTTAACTGTAGCCCTAAGTCAGTGGAAAACCAGCAAAAAACAGCCTACACAGGAGTAGATGCTCAGGCAATAAGTAGGAAGGCAGGAGGAACGTGGTTAGTGATGCAAAATGAGGGCTCATATTTTCAAATTAACATTTTTAGGGGAAGAAGTGGACAACATCCAACAGACTTGGATATTATGACTTACTTTTCTATTGTATATGACTTATATACAATAAGTCATCTTATGTGCATCATAGCATTTTTTGCAATAGAAACACTTCTCACAGCAAAATTCTCCAGCTTGCTCTGATCTCAAAAGGAGCACATACTTAATAGTGAAAAAAGCTGCTAACAGCTTATGAAATAAAGAAAATAATCTTGACTCAAATGGCTGAATTAGCTAGTGTGACTAGTCTGTTATGTCAGAGTCAAAACACAGAAAACACTATTAATATGTTGACTTTGGGACTTAAAAAACATTTACCATCCTGAATGAAATGCTTGAGAACCCATGAAAGCTGAGGATCTTCGTTGATATTCAGGAGATATGGGAATGTTTCCATCATCCACCTTTCCTGTGCAAGAATTGAGAAATATATAATTTCAGTGGGTGCATCCAAAACCTTGAAATAACAGCTAATATTTCATGTAGAGGTCCAGTTGGTGTTTTGCACTTTGTGGGGTTTTTTTGTGTTTTTTTTTTCTTTTTTTTTAAACAAGAAAAATCACCATACAGCAACTTACATAAGAACAGTCCTCCTCCCCCCCAGATATAAATGTCAAATTCTAAAGAAGACTGCATTCTGATATATATTCATACTGTCCAAGTTCCAGGGTGCTTATAATATAACTGGTTTTAAAGGGAAATTCTTCAGCTCTCTTTGTCAAGAACTTTGACACGACACAAGTCAGAGTTAACTTGACATAGCTCAGTGCTATGACTATCACTGACACATTTTATTTAAGTAATGGTTCCTTAAAACTGCAAACTAAAAGCCAGAAGCTATAATGTACACTGATGGTAGAAGCAGACAGACTATTCTGTTATCTTAACTCATGCAAAATTCAATATGATATGGAGCCACAAACAACGACTAAATGATCACTAGTTTTCCCAAGCTAAAAAGAAGGTTGTATTGGGGCATTGCTGGCAGAGAAGTGTGTGAACTTATCTGAAACATGTGAACAAATCTTAAGGATCACAAGACAGGAAAAAACATCCAACTAAAAAGACTGGAGTTTAAGGCATCTAGAACCATAATGCTGGGACACTGGCCTGCGTCATGGCAGAGTACTGCTGCTCCCACTCCTGCCGGGCCTCTTCCAGCCGAGCCTCCCATGTCATCTGTGTGCTCCGTGGCTGCCCCTCGCTCTCAGCCAGCAGTTGCAGCTCTGCTGAAGAGAGACAGCTTGAACCTGGGTGCCTGCATGGGAAAAGCAAGCCCTGTGAGAGACAAGGGCTGCACACCAGGAGGAGGTCTGGCCTTGCAGAGCCTCCTAGGGCAGCACAGGACTTGTTTTCTCCATCCTGAATATGAAATGAAAGCTGCCATCTTCATTCCCTTCTTCTAATGAGAATGATGACCACTAAGATTCTGTGCCCAGAGCGTGCACAGGAACTGACTCAAGTGAAACCTCATCAAAAGAATTTGCAGATACCAGTCAATTGCATGTTTCCATCTCTTCTCTTGGCTCTGATGTTTGTCCACTCTCACCTTGCTACAATCCCTAAAGCTGAAATACTTTTCAGTCCTGCCTGTTGCTCGTGTCCTTATTTAGACTTGTCTGAGGCTTTCACCTTGAGCAAACCATCAACACTTGATAAGGGGTCTGACTGTGAGCAACGGCATGTTCCTGCACCAGGGATGCAAATGAAGGCAGGGACTCTCTCAAAGGCAGAGCTAACTTTAAATTATTTTTTTAAAGCAGCATCTGGTTTGATAATGTCTGGGGGGGGGGGGAAACCCATATCACAGCTATCAACTGCTGCTTACACATCAAGAGGCAGAAATACAACAGTGCTATTAGGCTGCCTAAACAAAGCAGAGGGTGAACTGAGGGTGCAAGCAGAGCATCCCCTTTGTGGGGCTGCCCATCCAGGACAAGGTGTTTGGTACGTGCCATTCCCAAGTGCCACGTCTCAGGGACACAGTATCCTAATCAGACAGAGGAGAGCTGGTACCACCACGCACATCCTCCAGTCAAGGTTAATACAGGCCTCCAACACTTTGTGTCCTTTTCTCTTCCCACACCTCAGCTTGTGATTTCGAACTACTTGGAAGCACAGTGGAGTCAGCATTTTATAAATGCTTTGTCCGCCTCTGCCCCTCTGATCCATAGAATCATAAAATCACAGGTTGGAAAGGACCTACAAGATCATCTAAGTCCAACCATCCTCCCATTACCCTTGCTACCACATGTCACTAAACCATATCTCATAGCTCCTCATCCAAATGCCATCTGGATCTCTGACATTCACTTTTTAAGAAATTAACCCATGCACCTATATTAGCTTACTTCCCACCATACTCCTTCCACGTCACAGGCTACCGAAAATATGTTAGTCAAAATCTATTTGTTACCTGTAGCTGTATTTATGCTGAAATACATACGTGCTTCATCGGATATTGCTCTTCCTGCGCTCCCGAGCCCAGCCATTCTGGACAATAGTTTGTTATTTTCAGCTTTCAGTTCTCTTACAAGCTTTTCGGTAGGGCTTGCATTTACCACTGCTTTGTTCCTGATCTTTTTTGCCCTTTTAAATATGAAAACACATAAAAGACAAAACAAAAACAAAACCACAGTCTCAGCAAGGGACAAGATTTTTTGGTAAACATGACTTTTTTTCCCCCTCCCTCTTTTGTTATTTTCCCTGTTTAGAAATATCCCATGCAGCTCTGGAACTTCAGAAGTTAAAAAGAACCTGATGGAAAATTTGCCCCTGGGCTGAAAGCATCTGACAGGTTCTCTCCTACTGTTACAGCAATCACAGAGCTACCACTCTGGTTCTGCCCCTGCCAGCCCAGCACAATCCTTCCCTTCTCCATCTAACCCTAACATGCACACGAGAAAACAATTCAGCTGCTTGCAGAACTGAACCGGCACTGGGAATAATAAATCTCCCGCTCCTGACACCTGCTGGCAGCCAGGCTGCTGTGGAAGCAAGATCTCTGAGCTACAGACAAAGCCCAACTGAAAAGATTGCAAAGAGAGATTTCCAGTCCTGAGTCTGAGAAAGGAAAGGAGGAGAACAGGAGCCATCTACTTCAGAAAAGAGACTCAGGGACACAAGTAGTTTCCTACGTCATACAATTCAGTTTTAAAAATGTGTTACTCATGAACAAGAATGAAAAACAATTTCCTAAAATGCTGCTCTAGATTATTCACATATTCACTCCTCCACCATTCTGAGCTGTTGATCGGTTAGAATTGGTACCTTCTGTCACTTTTCCCAACCATATGATTGCAATTTGCACCAAGATCAGAGAGGAAAACATTATAGAAGTGCACCTTTCAGCATATCGTAAGGTTGACAAAGTTTCTTCATAGCAGATGTCTGCTGGACTCAAGGCTGCAATCTGCAAGCATACAAAGCTATTGACTGTCCTTAGATTTTGAATAATATTTAGGTAATTATAAAGCATATAAAGCCAACATGTTCACACATGCAAGTTTTCTATTTATGTTTTCCTATCATTTAAGGGTACTTTTATATATATATATATATACACACATATATATACACACACATTTAATATATATACTTTTATATATATATATATATATATATTCCTTCAAAGATGATGGAATACACAATTCACTTGAGACAAAGCAAAGATTCTACGGAGAGTGATTGTACTTAGGAATGCAACATCTGGTCCACAGTACAAACAGTGACCTCAGAAATCAGGAAAAAATATTGAATAGAATCAATTTACCATGAATGTCCTGCTGTTCCCCCCAAGAGCAGATTGCAAGAGTTTAGTCAGCACTGAGTCCCTGTACGGGATATGCAGCACTTTCTTTCCTGTTGCTACCTCAGCCAGAGCACTACAGGAAAGGGGTGAACAACACAAGTGCATGTATTAAGACAATTGTAGGAAATAAAAGACAGCTAGATTAGATACCGCAGCAGATGCATTATGGAAACTACAAAAACCAAACAACTTATTTAAGTATTATTTAATAACTAAATAATTTATTGTTAGACTTTCATACTGAAAAAACTGCTCTAAATGGCTCAGTTCAGAGTTTCAAAAGAGCTTGGACATGTGGCACACTGAGCAGTGGTCCTGTCATGCTGCTTCACCTCTGCCACTGCCTGGAAAGCACTCACAGTTATTTTTCTTGGCTCCATATCCTAAGTAAATAGATAAATATTTTTGTTTCCATGTGCTTATTAATTAAGTACTCCTATTAACCATACGGCAAGGAAGATCCCAATGGAGAGACAGGTTGTTTCATACACAGAAATGTTTTCGACCTCACAGACAAGGATATAAAAAAAATGACGACTACCTGATGACATTCCCTAATGTGGTTAGGCTTAGATTTACACGTGTTCCTTCCTTCAATCTGTCTTTTTCAGATCCTGATGATTTTTGCCTTTCACTTCCTGCCAGGTCCACCAGATTGATAACTGACAGTTTAGTGACAGCTTCATCTAGGAAAATCTGTTAAAACACATCATCAACATAAGGAAAAGTCACCAAATCAGTGCTTCAGATACTATCAAGTTACAGAAAAGGATACCCTGTGCAGATTCTCAGAGTAATTGTGCTGTTTTATTTACCGACATTGGCGAACTCCAGAGCAGCAGTGATGAACTGCATGTGTCAAAATTGTGAGCAGTCACGGCTGGATCAGCAACCTGGGGAGTGGAAACCTGACACATACTCACCCACTTGCTCTGTGGTGGCAGAGGTAAGAAACACAGTGGAAGCAGTGACTTCACGCTACCTGTTTGAATTGGATGGTGATAACCATGTGGGATCGACTGCTGGAGGCATTCATGGTGGTCGTAGCTGTTGTTCTCATCTTATTTCCCTGATCCATTAACCTCTCAATCTGTGCGTAATTATCACAAGGCACCAGCTTCAAACCATCCACATAAAAACCTTGTTGCTGGTCTTCTCTAATCTTCAGCCCTCCAGGCTTCCTGGTCTTAGACAGCAAGTCTATTACCTGTGGAGAGAGATTTATAGTTAAAATATTCTACTAAAATAAAAATATATATATATTACTCCTAGTAAAGATTGAATAATTTTTAAAAAAGACAGGATACAGCTGACCACATGGTAGCTGTTTCAGGTTTACCACATCTAAAAACTCATTCCCAAACAGTTCCACTTTGCAGGAAAGTTTAATCTATATTGCAAGTTCATATCTGCAGACTTAAGATGTCTGCAAAATTATTTAATTAGTTGTTATGAGAAGTTTATAAAAGCTTATTCCATGAGCTGCCAAAACAAATTGTTTGTTTTCCTGTGTATTCATTTTTTCCCCCTCTCTTTCTTGTCCACTCATCAAATTTGACTGAAATTGGCCAGATGTCACTAAACTAATGAGGAGAGCAGTTCACAGAAAAAAAAAATCACAAACAAGTGGCAAAAATGCATAACCCTTAGAAGGAAAGCAAAAAATGCAATCCTCTGAGATATACATAATCTTCAAAACAACCTCCTTCCCAACAGGTTACTCATTTGCAATTGCTAACATCTCCTATGTCTGCCAGTACAAGAAGATAGCAGGAAGAGAGAAAGGAAAACAATGTAAATAAAAATCTAATCTCCTTAACCACTTTTTTTTTCTTCAAAAAGAAGCCAAATACATAATGGAGAACAGTAGTGGTGTGCAGAGCAGCCAGGGATGCTGCTCGCAAGGGGCTATGGTGGCAGCTGAGGCCTTCTGTCCAAACCACTGCTAGCTTTACAGCACAGATTCTCCTTGAACTGCCACTGAATGGAGAAATGTGGGCCCCCCCCTCCTCTCCTGCCCCACCCAAAAGCTCCTGCAAAGGACAGCACTGTCCAGGAGCCCAGTTTTCCAGTTTTGGTCTGAGATATCCCCAGTGTACCTCTTACTGTCCCATTCTGGTAGCTGGATAGCAACATAACTTACAAACCTGAGAAGACCTGGCTACCAAACCCTCATGTAGCTCAAGCAGCAAAAAAGATGCTGCTGGGCCCAGATACTGCCCACATCCATGAGTCATTATGCCAAGTAGGGTCACTTAAGGAAAACGAAATACTTGTTTTCCAAGTACACAGAAAATACATAAATGTACATTAGAAAGCTAAGATTTGTTAGCACTGGAACTGAGTAAGATCATTACCTGTTCATTATAGATTTCCAGCATGCTAAAAGTAATCTGTAAAGATAAGAAGTAACAAAAAGGTAAAATGCATTTGAAAAAAATCCTTAGAATGGATTTTTTTGTCCCGTTGTAAAAATAATGCAGGTTACCTGGATCAAAACACCCCCTCCTCCATCCCAACCCATTTTGTCATTTTAATTCAATCAGTTATTTATCAGATACATAATGTTCGATCACAACTGTGCTTTCTCTCCAGCACTTCTTAATTTACTTTTTAATTTATCTTTGCATATATAATCCTTGTTGCTTAGGTAGGCTGTATCACAGGATGCATTTCAATAAATATTATTAAGCATCCTATATAAGATCTGTAGAAAAGTCAAGATCAAATATTAATTTTTGACAGAATTATTAGCTGGCAAGGTGACAGGGAGCTTCTAGAGAGAGTCTAGCAAAGGGCCAGAAAGATGATGAAGGGCCTGTAGCATTGCCCTTATGAGGAAAGACTATGAGACCTAGGACTGTTCAGACTGGCAAAGACTGAGGGGGTTTTATCAATGCTTACAAATATCCAAAGCACACATGTCAAGTGGATGGGGCCAGGCTCTTTTCAGTGATGCAGAGTGACAAGACAAGGTACAACAGGTACAAACTAGAACACAGGAAGTTCCATACAAACAGGAGGAAAAACTTCTTTACTTTGAGGGTGGAAGAGCACTGAAACAGGTGGCCCAGAGAGGTTCTTGAGTCTCCTTCTCTGGAGATATCCAAGACTCACCTGGACATCTTCCTGTACAGCCTACCGTAGGGAACTGTTTTAGCAAGGCGGTTGGACTTGGTGATCTTCAGAGGTCCCTCCGATCCCTATGACTCTGTGAACTTCTCATTCAATGTTTGTATAGGATTCACTAAAGTTTGTGCAGCAATTTTTCCATGTACTCACTGTTTCTAATTTTATTAATCTGAATTTAAAATCTTCCAAGTACAATCTGGAAAGGTTTTGGAAATAAATTACAATTTGTGCTAATCTCACCTGGTACTGCTTGTTCTTTTCCTGACTTTGGATTGCTTTGCAGAGCTCCTCACACACACTGGGAACCAGTCCTCTGTTTGCACCATACCCAATCATGGAATAGCTCTTCCCAGAGCCAGTCTGGCCATATGCTAGAAGAGTTGCATTGTAACCCTGCCAGGCACTCTGCAGCACTCCTTGGCCAAGATCACGAAAGACTTCTCTCTAAAAAATGATCAAATAAATCATCACCATCAAAGGTGAACTGGGAAATGCACTCACAAGTGCTGCTATCTGGTAGGAGGGTCCCCACTAACAGTTTAAACAAATGGTCAGGGTTTACAAACACACCTAAGAATAGAGAGTTCCAGGATAAAAGAAATGTAATTTAAAAGTAGATAACGCTGCAAAATGATAAACAGGAAGATAGCAATCAAATGCATTCGTAAAATCACAGAATATCCCAAGTCAGAAAGGATCTGCAAGAATCCTTGTTCAACTCCTGAGCGCTCCACTCCAGACCACCAGAAATGCAAACATTATGTCTGCTTCGAGCAGACCATTCTGTACCCTCCACCCTCTGGAGCAGAACCCATTCCTAACCCCCACCTGTCTCTCCCCTGACATGGCTCCATGCAGTTCCCTTGGGCCCTGTCACCGTCACCAGAGAGCAGAACCCTGTGAGGAGCTGCAAGGCCATCAGGCCTCCCCTCAGCTCTTCTGCTCCGGACTGAGCAAATCCAGAGCCCTCAGCCGCTCCTCACACACCCTGCTCTACAGACCCCTTCACCACCTTCATAGCCCTCCTTTGGTTGCTTTCTGAGAGTTTTATATCCTTCTTACGTTGTGGTACCCAAACTTGCACACAGTGCTCAGCTGGAATGTTAATTGCAATGAAGAAAACAAAATAACAAGGATAAATGGCTAGTTTACAATTATGTATTACTTACACGTGCTGTTAGTTGGCTCTTTGAATAAAATCTTACCTGACCTGCATAACTGTTAGATCCTGCTGAGATGAGCATACCATTCTCATCCTTCAGAAAGCCACTGTGAGACCAATATGCCAGGTCAAAGGTGAAGGTTTTCATGTGCCCTGGATTCCTAGGATCACAGATGCTTGTACTGTTGGAGTCCATAGAAATCACACACCTACTTCCTGCATCCTTCTCTCTCTGTGTCAAAATCATAATTGCTGTGTCAAAATACAAGCAGTCACCCACTCAAATCATGTTTTAGTCTGGATTTAGTGGCTGTCAAAAGCAAAACAGGTTTGCTTTAATTCTCCTTCATGCTATAACTTGAACTGAATACCTTCACCAACCTTAGCTGCTTTTTTAATGAAAAAAACTCATATTTTCGTCAATTATCTGAGATAACTCAGTGAAACATCTTTACCAAAGCACATCCTGACAAATGCCCTTTTGACAATAGCCTGTAGCTTTCTTCATGTTCAAACTCCCTCCATGAGTATCTCCTATTCTGTTTCCTGACCACAGAATCTGCCATTGCATGTTGTTTATTCTGCTTTTTGAGAGGTGAGAATATTACACTGAAGAAGTCAGTGTTCTTCTGGAATTTTCTTTGGGGTCAAGGCCCCAAGGGTACAGATGCATGCTTTAGGTTCAGCTTTTAGCTGCCTTTTTAGCAGGAATCCCAGCCATTTTTTTGGCAAACAAAAACAGAGAACCCTTAAGCAATGTACCTTTCCGTAGAAAAACTTTGTAATTGCTCTATTTAGTGATAAACAGCACAGAATAGTCCCTGGGAAATTTTTATCTTGTTTACAGTAGGGGCTGCTGTGCAGTTTCTTAAGAAGAATGTTTCTCTACACCCCTAGTGCCTTCTGCATACATCCATTGTAATGCTGTACCACAGCTTTCTTTTACAGGCTCCCCAAGCCCTCAAGAACCACAGCTACTATTTCCCCGAGATATATTTGCAGACATCTGCAGTTCTGTCAGATGACTCCATTGCTCACCAACACACAAGAAGCCACTTTGTCTTTTTAAAACTGCAGTCTCCTCCGTGCCTCCTCATTGTTAAAAAAACCATATTGCACACACACTGGATATTCCTCTTCATTATGTAAGTAACACTATCTTCTCCACTCTTCCCTTCACATACTGATTGAGAGTCCGCACAAAATAAACCAAGTAAATCTACTGTCTCCATTTAATTATAAACCCATCTTTCTTTGTATTGCAGTCTTCATCCTGTTAGGCTCTTTGTTTTCTCAGACTGTTAGAAAAAAGAAATTGCTAAAAAAATCCCAGAGCTTGCTTTTGCTTCCTTTTCTTTCTATGTCCTTCAGTGTTCTGAAATCTCATTCATTATTACGCTAACACTCCCATTTTTTTTTTAAACTCCCTGGGCAATCTGGGAGTTTAAGCTTCCAAGAAATGTAAATTGAATGTAAGTAACTGAATAAAAATGGAGAAAAACATTTTAACATTTAATAGGATTAAAAGTCTCATAAAATAAAAATCACTGGAATAAGCCTCTAGGAAGTTATTAAATCTCACGCCAATTTTCTTGTATTGCCATTGCCTTCTTTTTTCTGCCAAAGCACTGCCAAGGGACGGTAATTCAGCTTAGCCGATTATAAAATGAAAAAGGCTAAAAATTACTACAAATTATTACTAACATTACTTTGCGTGTTCTTATTCATTGTATTTTCATACAAAAAAAATCCCTAAGTATAAGGAAGTTATCAGAAATTGTTATTAAACAATCTTCACTAACCAGTCAGTCAATGCTATTTGAACAGGAATCCAAGCACATTATAGTTTTGTGCACTACGTAGAGCAAATGTTCAGGTGCGAAGTCTTTTCTTTCCCTGTCACAATATTGAAGTTTGATCTTTTACCCATTTTCTGAGCTACTCAACACAGGACTTACAATGTACATTTAAAAAATATATCTTCCCCTCCTTATCCTCTTTAATCATATGTACATTATAATTCAAATTAAAATATATCCACAGTAAATAATTACCTGACTGAAAGGTCTCACTCGAACTGCCACTTTCACACTGTCAACATTTGGCATTTTCTAAGCAGCATTCAGTCACGAATTCTTCCAAGAAGCAAAATATTAAAGAGCATGCAGCTACTTCTCTAGAATGTCCTGTTCTGAGACAGAAAAGTCATGGCCCTGAAAAAAATTTCTTTTACACGCCTAGTCTATTATTAATACATTCATTCATTATGTACACGGTGTTAGTTAACCAATAAATTATTTCTTAAAGTAACTCTAGTAGTTTTTACTAATCGAAAAGTTTAATGTCAGGTTCCACCATTTTGTAGTCTTCAAAGTTGCATCCATATATAAATTAACAGACATAAAAAATAATCCATTGTCTAAAAGACTGCACATCAAAATAGTACTTCCATGTCTACTTTTAAAAGAATAGTCTTTTTCATCTATTCTTACAAACTGAAACCCCATAAAGACGTTGATTCTGTAGCCTACAGTTGATAATGAGATCATTATTCAAAAATATGGTTTGTAATTTCTGTACATTTTTGTACCTTAGGTGTTGTGATATGCAGGCTTCAAATACTGCAAAGTGTTTAGACAGTAACTATTTCAAGTATACTTGCTTTTGTATTAGTCTTATGAAAATATGTTGAAATTTGTGCCAAAAACGTGTGGGTAACATCCCTCTAAATTTGATATGCTATTGTAAGCATCAACTTTTCTACAGTTTTTTTGCTGACAACAAATTGTAAAAAATAGCAAAACATCTGAGATGTGATGTGGTTTTATAAACGAAAGAGCAGCTTTCCCAAACTTTAAGACAAATACAAAAAAATATTGCACAGCGTAAAATACAATTGTGTACATTTTGACTTCAATACAGTACAACTTAACCATGAACATAAAGAATTAACATTTTGTATTTGGGAACCCAATCATTTGTTCAAGAAGGTCAAACCATCTATAAAATTTAAACTGCATGTTTCAAATGTTTAATTGGTACAGTAGTTTTAAACAAACTTTTTAAAACTTTTGGCCTCGCTTTTGAGCATCACCAACTGTTGTAAACCAACATTAAAACTTCTGAACAATACAGGCTATTTAACCCACTAATCCCTCAAAGAGCTATCAGACAGTAAGTATATTGTGAAGTATACATTTTTATTTAACATTCCTAAAATAGGTTGTATTTACATATTATATAAATGTATGAAGTCTTAATATAAAATAGAAAACTGCATTGACTGAGGAAATCATACTCCATATGGAGTTACTTATTGAAGACCATTTGTTTATGAAATTTTACAATAATTTATATAAATTATCTCTTCCAAATTAGGTGATTATTTTTTCTTTTTACTAATCCACACAATTTTGATGACTTTATAAACAGTGGTGTACATTACAAACTTAAAAAACAGTTACAGCATTTTCCGGCGCACAACTGGCTTTGGAAAATTTGACAGTCTTTTTTTGTTCTTTCTTACAGTCTTCTCTGTCGCATCTGCGGTTTCTTTCTGTTTGCTTTTCATTTCATCCACTGGACTTCCAAAAGGAGAAATGAACTTTATTTCCACTGGTGGAGGTGACCAAGAAACTTCTTTTCTTGTGGTTCTGCGAATGCAAAAAGAGTCAAATTGAATTTATAAGTAACAATATTAAGTAGAGAAAAGTGGAATTACAAAATAAATACCAACAAACTAATATGCAGGCTACCTTGTAGACTGGATTAAAACAGAAGTAGTACATTGAAAAGCTCACTCTTGCTTGCATTCCTTACCAGACTGATTCATGTAATCTTAGTCATTACTCTTAAGAGATTTCAGAGACTTTGCAGCCTTTTAAGAAATTAAGTGTCTTCAAATCATTTCCAAAAGAAAGCAAAAAAACAGGTCCAGAACCAAGATGTTCTCTTTATTCACTACCTGGCCACTTCCTAACTTATATGAGGAACTGAAAACCTTACGGGTATGGTTTTCAAGATGGAATCAGATGACATAAGAGGACACCACTGAGTAACCACAGGAGTAACTTTTTACCACTGTCCACCCCCTTCTTCTTCTATTACCAATAGAACACAAAATCATTAAGTGGGAAAAAATGTGCCTATAAGACCAGCAAAAACTGGACTGGCTCTCAACGTGAGGGCAAAACTACACAGCCAAATGGGGTAGATGAAATTAGGGGGCTAGCAGCTGAATCACTATCACAATGAAATTAAGTGTTCAAAAAAAGAATTATGTACCTGCTTGCTTTCTTCCCTTTCGATCTTGCAGGTCTACCTCTCTTCAATTTTTGTTTTCCCACAGATTCCATGGATTTGATTTCCTCCTCTTCTTCAGTTGGAAGCTCCTGCGGTAAAGAAACAAAAATGTTTTGAATGCATTCTTACACTTCTAAAGAATACAAATGCAGGTTTACTGAAGTTATTATAAAGTTACAATTTATAAAGGCATTACAGTTTTTTTCTGAAAAAATACGCTTTCCATATCAAATTATTCAATCATCCTAAAATTCAGAAATTAACAAGTAACACACCACCTAAGTTTAAATAAAGTCACTGTGCCCTCTGTTAAAGCAAAGGCAATTAGCTCTTAACCTACATAGATAAAAAATCATTTTTTGTAGCTAGTTTTCATAAAACAACAAACTTGTTTAGTTTATTCAAGTTCTCTTTTTAGGTACACAAGGGCTGCTGCAAAAGTAATGTTTCCTGTTTTATTATGCTGGCCCATTACATCAGAAACAGCTGTTGATGGCATGTCAGTAGAGGGTGAACCTTTCCACCAATATTCCATTCCATTTTGTTGCCATGTGACAGATGGCAGCAAAGGGACAGTCTGACAGAATGACACCTGACATGAAAGCACGTATGAAGTGAAAGCATGTCACTGAATTCCTCCATGTGGAAAAAATGGCACCTACTGACATCCATCTTGCTGAATGTTTCCAGAAATGTAACAGTGGATATAAGCACAGTGAAACAGTGGGAGGCACATTTCAAATTTCAGTGATGACAGCAAGTCACCTCTGCTGGTGCAAATTTTTACAAGCATGGCATGCAGGCTCTTACTCATTGCTGGCAGTGTAGCTAACAGTGGTGACTACAATGACAGACAATGTTCTGTAGCTGTGAATTTGCTCTAAGAAATGGAATAATAATGCTATTTGAATCTGTTGTAGTTTCCATGGCAATAAGTAGAAAGCATTACTTTCAGAGCATCCCAGTTGTTTCCAAGGAAAAAGGCAAGGCATTGAGAAGTGTAATTTGAAAGAGATATGGACCAAAGTAAAAGATGTGACAATTACAGTTTTTACTTACCGGTTCTTCCACAATTTGGGGAGTACTAGACACATTTTTCCTCCTTGACCTCAAAAGAGGAGGTGAAAAGACAAATTGAGAAGACAAGTCTGGGTCTAAATCCTGCACATGTTGGTCTGCTTTTCCAGCTAAAACAACAATGAATTGTTAACATTCACGTACACTATAAAGGAAAGAGATGTTAAATTACAGCTGAAAATCAACAGTACAATAGCTTCCTAAAATAAAGGGCCCAAACAAATTTACAAACATTCACTGTCAATGTACTTTTCCCTATTAACTGCCTCTTTGGATCCATTATTTTATAGTGAATCGTGGAACAAGAATAAATGAGTCATCATCCAGAAGGTGTTTTAGGCCAGGCTGGATAGGGCTTTGAGCCCCGGCATATAGTAGGAGTTGGAACTAGATGATGGAAGGTCCCTTCCAACACAAACCATTCCATGAGTTTATGATTCTAACATTTAAAAACAGAATTATTCATGCAGTCTAATATAAAAGAAGAGAAGGCTCAGAAGTGACCTGATAGTGGCCCTTTGGTATTTAAAAGGGAGATACAAGAAGGAAGGGGACAGTCTCTTTAGCAGAGTCTGTGGTGATAAGGCAAGAGGAAATGGTTTTAAACTTAAAGAGAGAAGATTTATGTTGGATATAAGGAAAAAGTTGTCTACAGTGAAGGTGGTGAGGTACTGGAACAGGCTGCTCAGAGATGTGGTAGATGTCTTGTTCCAGTAGACACACAAGACCAGGCTCTTAGCAACCTGATGTAGCTGTAGGTGTGCCTGTTCATTTCAGGACTAGACGGTGTTGGACTAGATGGCCTCTAGAGGTCCCTCCCTACTCCAAGGACTCTGATAAAGAACTCGCTTGCAAATATATTTCAACAATTGCAGAAACAGTTGTCTGTAACAAGATGCACTCATTCTAACTTAAAAAATTCAACATAATTTAGAAGCATGCCTTCTCTATTTCTCCACTGTGGGGGAAAGAGATGGAAAGAACATTAACTGACATCCTCCAGTGTTCTTATTTGATAGAAATTAAGCTAATGATAAGAAATTCAAATTAGACTTCACTCTGCTCAAAATTCAGCCTCAACTCACTTCTTTCCACCAGAACTATCCAGCCAGGCGCAGAGTTCAGGTAAAAAGATTATTTTCCTCCTTCCAAATTTTTACTTTTGTACAGTTACAAGTCGTACAATACTAAAAACTGTACTTATAAATTATGATGTATGTTGTTTACAACTGAGCAACACACTATATTTTATACATGAACATGTTACACCTACCTTTGAATTTCTTTGTCAGCTTTGTGAGAGGAGGTGAGAAAAAAAAGGATTCATTTTCCTCAACAGGCAGATCCTGATGCGTGCTCGTTTTACGAGATCTGTTTCTTCTAACACTATCTGTTACAGTTCTTGATTTCTCATCATACCCTGATGCGTTTATGTCTGTAAGCAGCAAAGGACTGCCATCAGTTCCTTCAGGGAAGACTTCTTCCCTCGTGTTCTCCTCCAATATTGATGATAATTGTCTCTTTCTGCCCCGAAACCCTGACCTTATTGTAGTCCTGGGTGTGGTCGACTGCTTGTTTGGCTGCTCAGGCGTTTTCTCAATAGTATCTGTTTTTTCTGTTTTAGCTTGTGCAACTTTCCTTGTTCTTCTCCTAGGAGTATCAAGGATTTCCACTTCCCCACCTGAAGGCAGGTCTTCCCGAGCAGAGACAGATTCCATGTCTGCAGAGAGATTCTGCGCTGCCTTTCTAGCACTTCTTCTGGGAGTGATAGGAAGTTTCAACTCTGTTTGAGGAAGTGATGGTTTTGACAGATCAAGGTGAGAATTTTCAGAAACATCTGAAGAACTCATTTTAATTCTTCTGCCTCTTTTAGTTGGCCCAGGTAAAAGAAGTTGGTCACTAGGTTGTAGCTCTTGATCCATAATAGCATTTTCAACAAGTGGTGAACTACTGCTTTTTAATTTTCTTGCACCTCTACTGGGACTGACTGCCATTTTTATCCGATGGTCAGTGCTACTCTGTCCAGTTTCTTGATCTCCTGCTGAGGTTTTTCCTCTAGTCCTTTTGGAAGTAGTAGAAGCAATAACAGTACCTTCAGCAAGAGACATTTCCTCACTAGCATCCTCCAAAAGTTCAGACGCAGCTTCTTTTGCTCTCCTTAATCGTCTTGGAGTAACAGCTATGGACTGTGTACTGCTGGACAATATTTGCCCATCAGATTGGCTGCTTTCTACTTTTTCTAGATTAGTCTGTTTGGGCTTCCTACCTCTTCTCCTAGGGGTAGCAGGGATCACTGATACTTGCTCATCTTGAGTATTTTCTACTGCCACAAGACTAGAAGTCTCAGATGCTTTTCTTTGCCTGGTACTTCTTCGAGGGGACAGTCCAAACAGAAGTGGTTTGTCTGTCTTCAATACTTGCTCATCATCTGCTGATTGAATAATTAGAGTTCTACTCAGCTGTCTCCTTGCACGTGTTCTAGGAGTGACAACATACTCTACTTGATGTATGCTAGTTTCATCATCTGCTCCTTCAGGCACAGCTGTTAAGGGAGTTTTTGACTTCCGAAATCTAGTTACCTTTTTGCCTATGCTTTCATGAATAGACTGTTCCACAACTTCAGATGTAAATTCTTTACTTCTTGTGTCCTTGATTACATCCAGTAAGTTCTCAGCAATAGCTACCTTTATGGGTTCAGGCACATATGGGAGTGACTCTGCAATATTTTGAGACTCCTGGTCACTAGTTACAGTAGACACTGAATTTGTAACATGTTCTTCATTTTCAGTACTTCCTAAACTGTTCACAGGTTTTTCATCTGTTGTTGTAACAGCTGCTTTAGAAGCATCTGCTAATGCAAGGTCACCCATCTCTCCTTCACCTTCTTCTCCCTCCAACACTAAAGTAAAATTACTCTGAGATATAAAAAGTTCTCCATCTCCTTCAATTGCATAGCATTCACCATCTTTATTATCAGGTAAATCATATGCAAACTGTTGCTCTATAGTATCATAGTTGTATTGAAGATTGCCTGTTGGATGTGGTTCACTACATGGAGATGTTTCAGGTGATTCTTCTGAGGTTTGTGCCTTGACTGCAACTTCTTCAAGAACCTAAAGTTAAAGAAAAGTCTGTTAATGCATTATTAATTACCAGACTAACTTCAAACTGAGCTAGATGAAACTAAGGACAATAAAATGCTGTTTTTTCCTTAATTCAACCACTGAAAGTTAGAAACACAATGTATTCTTTACTAAAGTTCACACATTTGAGGAACAGAGCACACAGCATGCAGTGTAGGCCATCACATGCTTCATTTCTGATATTTTGGTTTATGACTAACAATTTGCCACCCATCACAAGCAAATGGAGCAGTTGTACACTCGGTTGCCAGTAATCATCACTCTGCATCTAACTGTAAAATACAATTATGCCCTCAAAGGTTAAATTGAGATCATAACACTTATGCTTATAACAATTCATCCCTCAGTCAAACTGGCTAAACATCACAGCAAACTTGATTCTGCATTTCAAGGAATCACGGGATTCTGTAAAGAAATGCATATTCTAAATAACTCCATCCCATTTCCTGTAGTTCCCTGTTCTGTAAAATTCTTTTCTTCTTGACCATATGAAATACTCCAACTTTTATGTTGAGAGTAAACGTAAGAGAATACTCAGAATAATCTTCTAGGAAATTATCACTGGATTCAGTATGGTACATAGAAGACATCCTGCAAACCCAAATAACTCAAGCCCCAGTTGAACTAAGGGCAGCAGGAAAAATCTGATCCAACTGCTACCTCTAGTCTAATTTTCAATCCATGAGTGACCTTTTAAATTCTTATTTAACCAAAGTTCAGATATTTAAAACATGTGTTTTTAAAATAACTTTTCTGAAGTAGCTGGAAATATCCTGACAATGAAATTAACTCACTACTGTTAATTTTATGTTAATTAAAAAAAATAACAGGAAAAGACAAGGACCTAAAGCATTCTGAAAATAATTTAGGTTCCCACATCATTTTGGTAAACAATATCCTGGATCATTTACAAATGGTACCCTGGATTGAAAACATGGCCTTCCCATCGTTTCCTGCTACCACAAAAATAAAGAAAGAAATGAAATGTAATGTTACGTCAACTAAGAAACACTGAAATCACGTGGATCCAATCTTTTGGAGTGCCTTGGCTATACTGAGTGAAGAGGAACTGTTTTGGGCAGCGTATAAAATATATAATATAGTTAATGTGCACAAGTAGCAAAGCTTTTTAAATAATATTTTACATTTTGTACTAAAACATAAAAAGAGGGCAACCAAATCATGAACCTAGTGGGACCTCTGACCTTATTTTTGTGAAACTAATGCATCAGTTGTCTAGTTCAATGGAAATGGCTGCAAATCTTAGTGAGTTCTTAAGGTGCTAATGAGATTTTTGATCTAATTTTACTCTTCCTGTACTTCATCCTTGAAAACAGCTGTTCACAAATTCACATACTGCCAAAAAGCAATGACATGAATAAGGCAGAATTGTGAAGTAAGGGACATTTTTTCTCTGATCCCTCTTACAATAGTCTAGTACTAGGGACACAATCACATTTTTCTTTGAACTGAATGTCTGACTGCAACCCTGTAAGTTTCATTTGAAAATTCACAGGTAATGTCTTTATGTTGACTGAAAACAGAGCCATAAAAGAAAAAAAATCCGATCATAATTTTTTGAGAACTTGAAACCTATCCTCAAATTCCTTCATCAAAATAGAAAGTAAGGTTGCATGTTTTCCCTGTTCATGGGACTCTGTTCAGCCAATGTATCAAAATGCTAAAAATTATTTGCCATAACTTGAGCTTGACATAATTTAAGTTTCATTTCAATGGTCAACCATTATGGTTCGCAATACAGTACAGACAACTTCTCATCTTGAAGCATATTTAACTCATTTAAATTATAAAATTTTTTCAGCAACACATGACTACTCTTCTTACTATGTTTTTCACAGTGAACTTCTTGAACTACTTTATGAAATAACACAAACCCAATTTTAATAATAAAACACATCTGCTTAATAACAACACACACACTTCTTCAAAGGCACACACGTTCCAAGGCAGGCTAAAATATTATTACTGGCAGTCAGTGCATTCCACACACCAAGCAGCACAAGTGCATGCAATGTGTAACGTGTGGGTTTTGATTCTACTGACTGTGTGCCATGGGCGCGAGAGGCAGAGTCAGCACTGCACTGTGCCCTCCCTTCCACAACACTCCACTGTCCATGCTTGAGCTGGGCACAGTCAACTCATGAAAAATACTACTACAAATCACATAGTAATGTTAGAAATGTATGATCTTCTGAGGTTGCATAACTAGCTGTTCAGGGCCACATGCAAGCCTGCAGGTTTAGTCTGGACATACCTGATTTAAGTTACAGTAAGTCAAATGAACATATGTTTTTTTTTTAAAAAAAAAAGAAAAAGAAAAATGGGGTAAGGTTTTTCGTTTCTTTTTAAAATTAATACAGCTCTCAAAGCTCAAATCCTGACAGCTTCGCTTTTGCATTATGTACCCAGTAAACACAAATGTGAAACATGATCTCTGCCCTTACACAGTGAAGTCAGCTTGAGTTAACCATCTAAAGAAGATGTTCACACGTGTGTGCCTCACAATTATTAAAACAAAAGTCCTAATATTTACTGACTGTTTTCTGCTTTGTAGAAAATGGGAAAATAATTCACTTACATTAATTTCTTCAGTTGTAGGAAGGTTGTTAGAATTATGTATTTGCTCTTGTGGAAAAGAAGCATTTACTTCAACTTCATTTTCTAGGTTACACTCTTCAGGTACATCAACAAGCCTTTCTTCAGGTTGATTTTCTGAACAGGTTTTGATCACATCCTCACTGTCAAGGACACTTATCACAGCTGAAAGAGATTGATGTCATTTTAACTTAACCATTAAATAAATCATACAGATTTAAGCAACAGGAAGCAACAGAGAGAGTGTGAACAATCAATAGTTTTCTCCACTGTGCTAGGCGTATCCAAAACATGTTTTTCTCCAAAAGCTACAAAGCAGTCCCACAATAAAAATAAAATTGAGAAGGGGAAATGAGCTGCCCGATCTCTAGAGAAAAAGAAAAGAAGAAGGGGCGGCCAAAAGGCACACTGACAGCTAGTCTCTGACAGCCTTAATACTGCAAATACATTATTGTTTTGATATAGTAACTCAAGAAGCAGGTCCCATAGCACACAACTTACAAGAGGTGTATACCATTAAAGGAAACTCTAAGGTCTCCGAGAATTTTATATTTTTACTCAAGATCAGTAAAACCGACCAGATTTTATTTTTTACAAGAACCTTCTTTGAGGAGTGTGTTGTCTACACAGGTTAATGTAAATTAGCATTAAGAATCTTAATGATATTTCAGTCTGAGACACACAGTGTTAGAACAAACCACACATTTTAGTTTCAGTTTAGCTACTTATCTCATGTAACATCTCCAACACACTATACGTACATTCACTGTCTGCCTCTGGAAATTCAGAAAGTTGTGGATTTTTTACAGTCACTGCGTCTTTCTCTTCTGATGTAGCAGACATTTTAGGCTCCACATGAACTGTTTCACTTTATAAACAGGAGAAAAAAACATAAGAGAAATTCATGATAAAGCTTCAGAACAGGTATGTAAAAGGTTTAACAGGATATTCTCTGTGTTTCAAAACACAGTAAAGAAACACTCAAAATTCCTTGCCCAACATACCTACATCCAATTTGTGATTCATTTTATGTAGTGAATGAGGTACTTAACACTTTCCAGCTAACACTGGTTCCATAATAATATAGTTGTATTAAATAATGAAATTTAATAATGTAATGTAATTTAATTACATAATTGTCTTCTGCAGAAAGAACAACTACTGTATCACATGTTTCGAACAAACTGAACGTAAGTTTTACCAGTCCAAGTTACCACATGAAATTAAGGGTTCTTTTTATTAACATTCCTTCTTCATGTCTTCATAAACAATTCCAAGTGAAAAAACTGCTTCCCTTTCCATAAACAAGTAGATGCTAATTAAAGTCTTTTTTTTTTTTTTTTGAATGCTCAAGTGTACAAAATAATGCCAGAAAGAACTCAATGGCCAAAATAAACCTGCAAAAGTTACAGCAGTCTCAGGTGTTATTTATTTTCCATGCAGTATGCTCACAGTATCTACTTCATAATCCTCAGGGTGTGAAAAAGTTTACATGGTCTACTGAATCAAGTATTTATCACAATACTTTGCGGTCTGCAACTATTTGAGAAGGATGACAGCTGACAACTGGTCAGTTTAAGCTACAGTCATGCCAAATTATATATATTCAGAGATAGGAAGGAATAAGAAACTGTTATACACAATAACACAGGGAAGAGCCAATACAAACATCACAATTTTACACAGGAAGGTCAGCAGTTGCAAGCTGTACAACACCAAAGATGCATTTTATAAACTTACTCTTCTCTCGAAGTCCAAGTAATAACAGCCTCAGCAGCTTTAAACACCAATTTACCATCCTTGGAAAGGGTAGGACATTCAGGAGTTGTTTCTTCCAAAAATCCTGGAAAAACAGACAGATGAATGACTTCACTGTTTCACTGAGCAATTACTTCTAAAATGTTGATGTGATTTTAAGAGAGCCTTTTATGTCTTTCATCCACAATAGTGGGTGCTGCAAGCAAGTGGTCAAATGCACAAATTTAAACTCTTTCCAGTAAAACAAGAACAGTCTGCTGCATATTTTATGTCAAGAAAACAACAAGATCATTGGTATTCTGATCATGAACTAAACTTGATATATTACTAACCTAATAAGTACTGACTTCAGAAAACATCTTTTCTTTTTAGAGTTAAATGGTAATGTTTTGTTTTTTTGCTTTGGATAATTATTTCAGCAATGTTGAAATAAGTAATTTCAAATGCTTACTCATCTGTTTTTACCTCACAAGTTTCATTCCAGAATTTTTTATTTTTTTTCCCCCTCATTTCTACTGCATGCTTCCTCAAGATCCAGCAATTACATCAGCAGATAGTATGTGCATCTGGAATAATCTGCTAGCTCAGGGCAAACAAGAACTATGCAGACTGCCCTTTAAGGCTTCCACAGTACTGAAATTGTACAATATTTCTACTACAGCCCAACAGTGATGGTTTCTTTACAAGGTTATTCTTCAATGCCATCATTCTCAGTTATTCGTCACTACTCACCAGCTGGTGAGTTACACCCCTTCTAATCTGCCAGCAGATCTGCTCGCATGACGCATCCTAAGCAGCCTGGACAGATGTTAATACTGTAGGCCAACTGAAATACTCTTGGAAAAGGCTATAAAAGCTGTTTGCCAGTCAACTAAATACACACAGCTGTAATTAAAGCAGACACACTTGCAGACTTATTTTCATAAGGAAACTATTTAAATGAACAAGGAGGTAAAAATTCATCTAGTCATAGTTATCTAGTCTAGTTATATACTAAACTTCCCATTAAAAAGATATAAAAGACATACCTCTTATCCATAAAGACACATATATATTGAAGATATATTTTTTATATATGTGTATCTTTTTTTTTAAAAAAAAAAAGTACCCTTACAATACAGCGAGATCTAGTTTTCAAATTATGTCCTTTTAACACCCATAAATCACTATTGCATCTTAGCAGCAAGCGCACAAAAGAAATGCCAGCTACAAGCAACATACATTCTCAACACTCATCAGAATCAAGTGTTGCACTCATCAGTAATTTAATGTTTTGAAGGTATTTGAAAAATTAATAAAGAAACTTCAAGTTATATGATGAAACACACCAGCTTCTTTTCCTAGTTCTGATGAATCTGTATGTTCCACCTGGAGAAGTTTATCTTCAATTATTTCATTGTTCTCTTTGGCTGGTTCTTGAAAATCTGCAGATTCTTCAGTGAAAGAACTAGCTGGTTTAGCAGCTATAAAAATGACATCATCTTCAAAGTCACTCGGTGATTTTGCATCGTGATATTCCAAAGTAGTCTGGTCTGACTTTACAGAGACATTACTATTTTCTTTACTGGCATCCATTTTCTCCAGACCATCTCCAGGAATACTTTCTAAAGATTCTTCCATTTCAGCATGATCATCCTCAGGATTGCTCAGAGTAAAGAGGGATGCTTTATCTCTACTTCCAGACCAATTGTCCTCCACCAATTCACGACAATGCTCAGATGAAGTTCCAGACTGTGCTTTTTCATCTTCTGTTACCTTTAAAAAGAAACGGTTGAGTCAGTAATACATATATGCTTTATGCCAAAGCAAGAAAAAAAAGAACAAAAGTTTTAAAACTATCACCTTAAGCAAAATTACTTCCCATTCTCTAGCACTGCCTTAGCTTTCAAAGCTAAGAGTAAAAACGACTGTTCCTTTGACTGCTTATTGAGTTTCCAAACTCTGGAGAACCAAAACAAACCAGTCTTGTAAGCAATTGCTTCTAATGTCATCTCAATCCTGTTCACTCACTACTTTGTTTTCAAGAAGAGGGAATTACCCAGAAATTGCATCACAAAATTTCTTTTTTACTGCTTCTGTTTACAACCCATACGTGTTACTAGTATATTTTAGAGTGTAGTGTGCCTGTAGCATGAAACAAGCAGGAGTCAATTCTTACCATAATTTAAGTAAACAGTCTCTCAAAAAACCAGACAAAATAAATGCAGCTTACGTCTTCACATACTTTCAGAGGAGGTGCTTTATTTGCAAAGCTTAACAAAATATTTGTCAGTTAAAAATGACTGGCTCAATCTGTATTTGATACTTTCTTCCCAAATCAGTACATGATGAGGTATGACAGGAAGGTTAACAAGCAATCTAGAACAACCACAGCTCCTCTCTGAAGCCCACTAATATTTATTACGAGTATGTTCCCGAAATGTCACATACTTGAAGGTCTAGCTTATATATATATATTTTTTTTTTTTAATAAATACAAATATGGCAATGTGACTCGCAATTCAAAATTTTATTTTACTAAGTTTTGGCAAACTTTATCTATATAAAATTCCTTTATATAAAGTCTATAAAACTTTTAACAGTAAAAGAAGTCTTAGACCAGCTCACCTCAACACTCCATTTTGCATTAGAGTTCACATCCCTGAAAGATATTCTAGGTTCCTTTGCTCGTAGGGGAGGAGTAACAGATCGTCCTGGTGATGCTGAGGGAGTTGCTAGGGGTGTGGTGCGAAGGCTGGATCTGAGAATAGACTGAGGAGTGAACCCAGCAAAACCAGAAGCAGATGATGATGTCACCAAAACTTTAGCTCTCTATGAAAAGAAGTAAGTTATTGTAAAATCAATTGTATCTTTAAAGGGGAAGATTTCACTTGCCAAAAGCATTAGTTTCAACTAAAACTCAAACTGTAAAAGCAGAGAGGACAAACTATAACCTCTATATTCTCTTTTTCTAAAGGTAAAGGCTGCTTTCTTTCCTTCTTTTTTAATGTAGACATAGAATGTTATCTTTCACAATAATTTCCTGAAGAAACAAAAATTCAGTGTCGTCTTGTCTGATGTCATCTCAATGCCACTTCTACAGCTTCTGCAATGTTCTTCTAAAACCACAGAATCACAGAAAAAAATTGCAGATAACCACAGCTACTGCCACTTCACTTAACTGGATTAAGAAACTGAAGCATATACACTCTGGCTTCCAAGCAGGCAAGTCAAACAGAGCTATGAAGCACTTAATAAGATGGTTATGCTACAAAGCACATGTGTAAGTATGTACATTGAGAAGTCCAACTTCAACTTATTTTTCCACCATAATAAAAATAACTACTTCATTAGTTATTGGACAAGATGTATATTGCAATTAAGTTAGAACTAAATTTCTAATTTTAAATTTCCTTCTCAAGACTTACCGATGTACTTTTTCCAAAAGCACTCTATAAAGAATAACCGTGACCAAATTCAAAATTTGCATTCAATGCTGTTTGTGTTAAATATTGTGGTAAATTTCAAAGGTTTTTATTTTGGTTTGTGGGTTGTTACTGTTTATTTTTTTTAAATACCAACCTTAACCACAAGGGGAGTCTCCAGTAAATTCAGCTCTGTAGGTCTCGACGTTTTTTTTTGTGAGCTGGAACCATGTATGTTTGATTTCAATGAGCTGGATTCGATGTATGAAGTAGAAGGCAGGCATGGTGACTGCCAGCTTTCATTCAGTGCTGGAGAACATGAAGGAACAGGACGAACCACCAAATCCAGCAATCTGTTAAAATATGCCATTTAAAACCATAAATATAAAAATAAATTTGAGACAATAAATAACCAGAATATAGATTGGACAAGATATATGAGTGCATCTTCACTGCTGGGACAGTGTACCAAGCCCCAGTCCAAATAATTGGCATGATTTCCTAGCTCATTGCCTCTGAGGCAAGAGAAATCCATTTTTACACTTACAAGTGTCATGACAAAAGAGAATTAATCTGTACTTCAAATTCCGTACTTAGTTGTGTCCCTACATTCATTTTTTAGCGGACGCAGAACTATATGGAGATGAAGAAATCTGAAAACACAAGAATTCTGAAAACACAAGAATTACACATGACAGCTGCATTATTAAGATATTTTAAATGTAGTATTACTAACTAAATTTACTGGTGAATAGTAACTCAGTAATACTAAAATTATTAACTTGTTACTTATTAAGACAAAATGCACCTAAAACAGAAATTACGTTTGATATTTAGAACACAGACTGAATAATACTTGTTCCCACCCCCACATCTTTCAAATCCTCACTCTGTGGATCCACTGTACCTGGAACATTTTTGTGAAAATTTTGTAATTGGTGTCCCAACAAAAGCATCAGGCAACTCTGCATCAGGGAGAGGATGTGTTATGACTGGTGGTTCTGCAACTCTGGGACTAGGATTGAAAGGAAAATGTAGTTTACTTTCATTCCCATTACAGTACAAATATATCTGAATTCAAGTTTTCTCCAATTGACTGTACCACCTACAAGTAAGTCATTTGACAACTATCAGTCTCCATTAAATTATTTACAATGCTGTTTTTAAAGTAAAAAGACTAATACAATGCAAAAAAAAAAAACAACCAGGCACAAAATGCTAAAAGATCACTATTTGTTCACACAATCACATCTATCAAAATCTGGACACCAACAGATAGATAGATGGCAGTTTGTTTCATCTATCTTAAGTTCTGTGAACACATTTAACCATAATGCAAAAATACATTTTTGCATAATTAACACAATCTTAACTGAAGAACTTCTTATCATGTATTGAATCCTGAATGTTGTACTTTGCATATCGAAAGCAGCCGAAGCAAGCTTTACTTAGGCCCACCTTTCCACTCAAATACTAAAAAAATTTAAATCGATTTTTGTCTCTCAGACCCACACATGTAGCTAAAGACTACTTTGTTAAAAGGATTCTTACCTATCACATTGTGAGAAACTGCTTTTCTGCTCATTTCCTACCCATACTTCCCCAATTTTGGATAATACATTACTGATGAAAGTTGCTCTTGTATGCACATTTCCAGCATTAACTTGTTTTGTTACTGTTGATAAGGGCTTTGGTCTTGAAACTGTACAGGAAAAGGGAAAAAATATTATCCTTGTGTAATCAGAGTGGTGGTCAGTTGTTCATTATACTTTTCCCCCTAAGTTACCTTCTCTGAAGACCGATGAAGGCAAACGGTAAGGTTTGGCTCTCTCTAAAGCCAGCTTCCTTTGAACTCTAGGAAGGATCTTGCCATATTGGTCTAATATAGAATTTCTGGCAACTGCTCTCTCTCTCAAACGAGGATCACGATCATTCTGATAAAAGAACAAAGGAAAAAGTTAACTAATTACAAGAAGTCCACTGCAGAGAATCTACGCTGCTCTAATGAGTACACTTAATCTACAGAGATATTAAAATATATACATCAGCAAACACCAATTCTGCCTATTTCTAGGAAAGTCGATGGCAGACTAGCCTAACAACTGAGTCTACATCTTTAAATTAAAACAGTGTTTGTACACTACCAAACCTTTTCCTGACTGCAGCTCTGTCACCTGCAATTTCCATTTTGAAATAGCTTACAAAACAACACAATAACAACAGAAAAAAAATCAAGGCCAGAAATAACTGAATATACAAAACAAATATAAATTATGTTGGACAACATGTTTTCGGTATTAAAACAAGCAAGAAAAAACTATCTAAACACACCTTTCAAAAAAATGGATGTATTCAAATGCAGGACCTAAAAATTCTAAGATGACCTTATAAAGCTTGATTCCTTGGAAAACTATGGTTCCAGAAATCCTGGAGTTCTTCGTGGGGCTAAAATCCCTTCTCAATGAATGTTTAAGCAAAAAAAAAAAATTCTGCTCTATACTGTTGGTAAAAATTGATTTTTGTAATGCATGACTCTAGTGAAACTGAACTTAATTATATATTAGAAAAAAAGATATAAATATATAGAGTACATAACTATACGGATAGACAGATGTAGGTTGCTCCAAAAGTAACACTTCCTATTTTTTTTTTTCCCATGGAAACATCAACAGATATAAAGAGCTCTATAATACCATTTGATAGATCAAATTCTCAGCTACAGAACATTGTTTTTCAACAGTCACCACCAGTAGCTATGCATTTTTTGCCAGCAATGAACTAGAGCCCACATGCCACAACTGCAGAACTCTGTACCTCCTGTTTCACAGTTGCTATGACGCTGTCACTGCTAGAAAAACATTGCCCATACAGTTCAGTTTTCACTGTTCAGTTCACCTCTACTGGTTGGTCTCCAGAAACATTCAGCAAGCACTGATGAACATCGATAAATGTTGTTTTTCACGCAGAGAATAATCTGATGACACGCTTTTGCTTCATACACACTCCCATGTTAGATGCCATTATGTCACATTGCCCCTCTGCTGTCATTTGTCACATGGCAACAAAACGTAAAACAAAATTGCTGGGAAGGGTCTACCTCTACTGCCATGCCACCAACACGTGTTTCTGACGTTGTGGACCAACATAGATAAAATAATATATATATATATAATATATAATATTATATATTATATAATAGATAAAATAGGAGGCATTATTTTCAGAGCAACCTTCCTATATTAATCAGAGTTGAATTACCTTAAATGGAGTCAACTGGTCTGTAACAACTTATAAGTTCACAAAGTAGCTTTGGATAAGTTAAATATTTTGTTCAACTTTTAGGTTCGGTTTTTACTCAAGGAAACTTATTCCTAGTATTTCAAATCATGTTCTAATAAACACTGAACAACAACAGAAAAAACAACAAAGCAGGATTTTTTTTTTTTTTTTATTTGCATCCCTGGAGGGAACCTAGCTTTTATGCTTACCATAAGATTGACCTTCATTGAATGATTCAACTGCAGTGCTGGAATATAGTTGGCACGCTGCAGATGGTGGACTAAAAGAAATTCATGATTCTGAATACCACCGTTGGTCTGTAAGAATTTCTCCAAACACTCCTATGAGAAACACATTTCAAAAAACTATTACGATTCTGTCTCTTTTCAAACAGATGATTAAGATATCTTTCTTGTCCATGCTTACTTGTTCAGTGTCTGTGAAAGGTAGCTTCAATAAGTCTTCCATTAATCCCATCTCCTGGCAGATTTCATACATGTGTTTTAACAGTTCTTCTACATTTAACTTAGTGGAATGTTTCTGCAATAGGCTCCAAGCCTCCACCATGCATCTGGAATTAATTTTTGAGATGTAAACAATAATAATAATGTACTCAAAAAGATGCCCCAAAGTTGCTGTGTATTGAAAATTTAGAAGTGACAGTGATTTATATTACTTTTTCTCAACCTTCCCATCATAACTGAATACTAACATGGTGGGATATATTTCTTTACCTATTGGACAATAACACAGTGAGGAAGAGCTGCACTTCACTGCTGCTTGACATTGCTGGCTTCATCATCTGCATGTATCTGAGGGCTCGCCTATGCTCTCCTTGGCACATCAGGGATTGAATAATTCTCATATGTTGCCATGGCACAGTTTTGATTGTAGCTGGATGAAAGAGAAGGGCCAATGAATTCTGCAGAAGTCAGAAATTAGGTTTGTTAAGATATATAATATTCACTCATAATAAAAGTACTCAAAAGCTTCCTAAGTAGTGGCAAATCTGCTAGGTAATTTTAAATAACTAGCACTAACAATATACTTGATACAGGAAATGTAAATAGACTTTTTAAGCATTTACACACACAAAAAAACCAGCCATACAGAACAAAGTGTTTTAAAACATATTTCTAGGTTAATCAAGTATCTGTATATAAACATAACTTTTTATAGTATTCTTGAAAGTTTAAAGATTTTATTAACATCATGACCAAAAAAACTTCAGCAAAAGAAACAACATGAATTAAGTTCAAAAGTCATTTTTGCAATCTTCTGCTTAAGACATCACTGCTATTGTGACAGTTTTAGCATTTTAAATACCTAAAACATCATGTCTGGGGGGAAACTGTTCAGCTGTTCTGCCTAAAATGACTTAAATAAATGGCTTTCAAAACTCAGACATCAAAGATTATTAAAGTTCATTTCTTTTTTAATCAATTTCTTCCCAAAGTAATTAAAATTAAATTTCAAACCAATCTGTTGCTGAAAATGTTTTAACAGTGTTATAAAAAAAATAAAAAATTATCACCTGTTATTATCTAAGCACCAATTTTAAAAAGAAAACATCTTTTCACAGTTCACCCCTCCATATTGTAACATGTGCCTAATTAAGCGGTAACATACTTACTTCAAAATCATTGTGATCCAGAAGCCAAAAGCCTTGAATAAGCTTCACAAGACCCCAGGGGATAGCAAAAACAGTTGGGAAGGAGTCAATTGAAGTTTCTGTTTTATTTGGAAAGGAATGCATGATATCCAGCAGTAAGTAAATTGTCTGATATCAAGTACATGATTAAGGCCAATACATTTGCAAGACCAAGAATTTATCACAATACATTCAGAAAAATAAAAATGAAATAAGAATATGAATAAGAAATACAAAATTGTAAGAAAGAAGAAAATGTTAATGGTTAGTCTTGCCTTTTTAAGCTGTTATAATCCAAAGAAAGACAGGATTTACACCTCTCAATCTGAGTAAATAATCAGAAAGAAATACTCATTAATTTCTATAATGTTTTCTAAAAGGTTAACTTCAGATAATTAAAAACCCCAGTTATAAACTGAGACCCTTCCTCAGTCAGTAGAGCTACCAGCTGGACATTTAAAGCATTTAAACACTCAGGGCTTATAAATTCCCTGGTGTTATTTCCTCATTTCTAGTGCATGCAAAACAAAGTAAAATTTCACAACACGTATCAGTTCCCAATGAAAAAAAAAAAAAAAGGAATTTAAACAGCATTATTTTCTGGTAATGTCATTTTCTCTTTCTGACATTTTTAGGGATACACTTGAATTAGGGATCTCTGAGGTGCAACAGTTTTAATCACCCTCCGTCTTTATACTCCCCTCCCCTCTGTTTGATGAGGCAACAAAAGAATTCTGTGTATTTCAGCAGCGTAAAAATAAGGTCTCTGTCCAATCTTGTTTCTCTATTTATTATTCTATGAGCCTGCAATTTGAGCAAAACAAAAGCAAGCACTGTTAGCAGTGCTGGAAAAAAAATAGAAAAAAAATCTGATTTCAGAAAAAAATAGGTACTGATAAAGCACTACCACAACCCATTTTTCTCTGAAGCAGCACTTATATTGCATCATGCTAAAATGTAGCTATTTGCTATTGTTGCTTTTAAGAAGTTCTGCTTCAGTTTTAGGAAATCCAGGGTTTTTTAATCTTTAACATTAATGTATCTGTTTTCTCAGAAAAGACTTTGCAATAAAGTATGAAAAAAAGTCAACAGTGCAGAAAAATAAAACTGTTTCTGATTACCACTTAGTTCTAAACAAAATCTTTTCATCTACACTGCTTGAAGCATAAATTTAAAAATATTATTAAGTACACAGCAAACACTAAAAAGCATTTATGTGCATATACTGAAGGTGTAACAGAAGTAATTACAAAGGATACAATTGCATGCTTGTAGTTTTCTTCGATGTTTTCTAACAAATAGAGATCTAGCAGTGCCTGAAATGAAAAAATTTCTTTTCACAAAAAAAAAAAACACAACAAAAAGCCAAAGAAAACCCAACACCCTCCCACACTCCATAAATTATATACTTGGATTCTTTATTTTTGTTTATTATTGTTGTTTTTGTAGTTTGTTGTTCTTGCTTTGTTTTTAAAGGAATATAACACTCACATGTAAACTAGCAGGTGGGTATTTCCCAGTTCCTCCTTCATCCCTCCGCCACAATTTCTCAGCTTGTTCTCCCAACTGGGAAACCATTCCATCTATCATCAAGCAGTCAGAATCCCATCTTCCTCTAGAAAAAAAAAGTAGCAAGGATTTGGACAGAGTCAAGCACTAATTCCAACACCTCAACCAAAACACCAAAACAAATACACGCATCTGAAGAAAAGAAAGCAACAAACATACAGAGGTGTGAACATCACTTGAAACACACGTGAAAAATTCTGAGTCAGTTGAAAGATGTTCATTAGGTTGCATTCTATTATTACAGGAGCTTAAATAGAAATCCTAAAGCTCTTCTACTGAGTCCAAGTCTGCAATGAACTTCTAGTTTTCAGGCTGCTCCTGCCTGCGTTGCTTGCAATGCAGAAGAAACTATGGATTAAGTGCCAAAAATCATCACTCACACTATCTAAAAGAGGAAATTTAACAGAAATGAAACACCACAACTTCCCCTTCACATTAATCTCGTACTTAAAATTGGAGTGTCACAATATTGCAACTGTGAGATAACTTGATGGAAATTTCACCTTTTGTTTTTAGCACTTCTGTTACTGAAAAACTCATTTACACAAAGCTGAACATACAGGTGAATTTCAGTATCATCACAAGCAGCATTTATGTTCATGCAGACATAATTATGCATCTCTGAACTTTTAAAATTACATTCTTCAAAGACAAGCATCACTGCCTGATGCTGCCCTCTCATTTTCCCTACAATCGAAAGCAAAACAAACAAACAAACATACTAAATGGTCTCATATTCTTTACCAGTGTACATGCAAGTTACTTGAGAAGTCAAGTAAGATGCACTTAAAAGTCAGTATTAGCAGAGAAATACATACAGACCACAGCACTGGAAAGTAACCTCTGTATTCAACGTAGCAAATGCATTACTGAATTGGGTACTATTGGCAAATGCATTTAGCACAGTAAATACAACTGTTTATATATAAACACCATTCACTACCACTTCTGAATCCACAGTGGAAGTTTTCCACAGTTTCCCAGTAAATCTCACCTTGATAAGCGCTCAAGTTTCTGTCGATGACTGGTATAGTAGCTCTGAATCAGAGGATAATTGTAGAAAGGTCTAGATAAATGCATATCATCATCTACAGGCAATCAAGGGAAAAAAAGATCATTACAGAAGTAATAAATTGCACAGATCGTAACATCTAAACATAAGCCAGCCTTCAGTTTTGAAAGAAGCCAGCTTTGTTCCTGTTTTTACTAAAACAGAAATCACAAGACAATTTCTTCTTGTCTACACTGTCATTTGAATTTGACATTAACTGTAAAATTCAGAGCATTATCAACAGTAAAGATCACAACTATAAAAAAAGACCTCAAAGGAGTGCTTTTTTTTTTTAATAAACATATAACATGAACATTTCTGAAACTATTACAGCTGACAATGAAATCTGTACCCCACAAAAATAAAAAAGCATTTCCAGTGCTTTGCTTTTTTCCCCTCAAGCAATAAAAAAGTTCAAAACCTTCAGGTAATGCTTTTACTATAAGAACAGCATTTGCTGGGATGTTTTCACAGCAGTTTGTTTAAAATACCAACTATTTAAAGAATTACTTGAGTCAATAACATTAAAGTCAAAAGCTCATTGCTGTTTGCTGTTCTTAAAGAATACACATGGAAAGAAACTGCCTGCATTATTCCATGCTGCACATTTGCAAAAAACAATAAAAAAATCATTTCACCAACTGAACTTCAGAATGCACCATCACTGAAATAACACCACTTGTTAGTGAAGAAACATTTACAAAGTGGCTAAACGCGTTCACAAGGAATCACTGTTAGAAATGTATTGCAGCTAAAGCTTACCTAAGCCCTCTGGTAGGAGACTGGATCTACAGAACCAGATGACCACTTGGGCATACAAAGAAATGAGGCTAGTTACCACCTGCTTATTTGTCAAATCTGTAACACCTGAAAAATACATGCAAGAATTCTTTTAATTAACCTCCCTTCATCATACTAAGTAGAAAGTATACAAATAATATGGTAAAAATCTGTCTTAAAGAAAAAATACAATCACAACAAAAGTAACTTTTTAAACACCACCTTGACTAACTGTTTAAAATAAAATTTTAAAAATATTCTAAAGATCAAGTCTGAACTACTGAATACACTTGTAAAACATTTCTTTTTCATATGGCAGATTCTTAGTACAGCAAAGAAACTTTTCCATTTTTTCAATATGCCAAGCTTTTTTTAAAAAGGAAACTGTACAAATTTAATTATCTTCTTTTTACAACTTACTTAGCTGTTTCCTTTACAATCATAATGCAGTATTTGTACTCAGTAACTTGCTAGCTAAGAACTGTTATATAATTAATAATAATTTCTAGTATCACCATATTCAACTGTTCTATTTCACCCAGTTGCTTATGCATCTTCTTCCTGACTGTAACTTCCCCTACCTACTTTCACATACTCCAGAACAATTGACTTCCTTTAACAGACTCATACGAAGTGCTATTTACAATTTCTCACTCCAACTTAAGCCTTTCTCTTACCTAAACTTGTCTGTCTTCCAAGTGTCGAAACAAAATTGTGTTATTTCCTCAACTACAACCCCAACAGCATCTTGAATGAAGAGATTACTGAGACATACGAAATATTTAGTAATACTATTACAAACCTTTTTCAGTAAGCTCTCGTGCTTCAGTGAGAAAACAGTTTAAGACTGTGCTAAGGTTGCTCAAAAGTAACTGGCAGTGCTGAAGAGACTGCATTGTCTGTGGATCAATGAAGTTGCAAGAGCCGTCGAACAGTGGAACACCTTTTCAGAATACATATTAAATCATTAGCATACAGAGCAATTTCAAGTAAGTTTCAAGGTACACTTGAAGGACTGCATGCACTATCACATAGAGGCAAATTGCTGCACTCATTTAGAAAGGGTGATTTTACATTTGCAATTTGCATTACTCACAGATTTGGTCAAATTCATCTTTTGTATAGATCACTTTGTTCCATGTCCACTCAAGAACAAACCGTAAACTGGCAGCAGAACTTGGCTGCTCTTTAAAAAGAAAAAGAAAAAGGAATGAGCAAACAATGTCAAGCTCAAGAATATAGAACAAAATCACCATAAGTATTACCTTCAGATGTCCAATATTTAATGTATCCGGTCAAAAGTTCTAAAGAACTTGTCTGAACAGCAGCTGACAGTACAGCTTCTAACTGCTCCTCCTAAATGTGAGGTAAAATAAAACAAGAATCTTACACACTTTCAAAGTCTGAACCATCAACAGTGTTTCTATGAAAACTGTCATACAGACACCAAAAAGTCATTTAGCACAAACTTGACTAATTCCACATTCTTTAACTTAATTTGAATCACAGGCTCATTGGTTTGACAAACACCTTAACTCGTCCTATGATGTTTCATCTTACTAAAGGCTAATTCTCACCTTTATCTGCATGTGTTTCTGCTATGAACTTAATTTACTGAGCTCCAATTACCTATTTTCAGTAACATTCCCTGCTAATACCCCATTGTACACTTTGTGCACAAAAGTTTTCTCTCAGCAATGTATGATGGGGACAAAACAAAAACAAATATGCAACATTTGCATGAGAAATACTGAAACTGAAGTCAGCCTGCTTTCTAGATTATGAAGGCACAAAGCACTTCCAACATCAAAACACTGTCACAGTTTTCAAAAATTTTAGAAAAGAATTGAAACATTTACACTGTAAGATTTATATTTTAAATTCTTCAAAGATCGTACAACAATGTAGTGGTAATCCTTTAAGAGGATAAGAGCTATGCACAGACACAGAATATTAAAGGGTAAATTATTCCAGTTAGTGTACTGATACTTTCAGGTGAAATGAGCCTCTGCATCGTTTTACTGAATTTACCCTAATTTCCGTGGCTGTTTCAAACATATTCAAAAGTCTCCCCTAGGTAAAGTCATTAACTTCAAAGAAACCTCTGTACACTAGAATAAACATGGGATATTTCCTTTTTTTTTCTCAGAACTGTTTGAAACAGGGAAACAGAACAAAGAATACTTCTGGTGACACACAAAACTCTAATCCAATGCAAAAGGAACAGTCTAATGGCCACAACAACTTGCTGAGAAATTTCCTTTAGCTGCTAAACTACGTAAAAGAGTTTTTTGTCCCAGTGTTACTTCCTCAAATCTGGAGAAGAATCCAAGAGATAGAAATATGAGGGAATGGAAATGCTATCCCTTGTCCGTTAATTGCTCCACCATCAGATGAGCAGCAGATCAGCTAGACAGCTCGGATGAAAATGGGCTGTACATCAGAAATGCTCCCTCTCTTAGGAAGCTCTTCGGATGACAGAAAGTCCTGTTACCGTACTACAAACCAAAAACCTACAAAGATGCTGTGGTAGGATAAAGCAGGTAAGAAGCAGAAGATGTCAAGATACCCCATCTTACAGTTCCCGCAGTTCTGTCAGAGCACATAGGTATATTCCCCCCTTGATTCTTGACGTGTGCTCACCTGACTCAGACTGGATGGCTGGACATCAACTAGTCTTGGAGATAGCAAGCCAGCTACAAGACATCTATTGTAGCTATCACAGATGGCTTCATTTATTGAAGGACCAGACTTCTTTAAAAAATTCAAGGTCTGAAACAACAAAAAAAACACAAAGATTAAAGACAGCATTATTTTTATTCCATCACAGAATAATATTCTGAATTATCACTGGATAAAAAAAAATTACAACAATGACAAACTATCACAAAGACTTCATCAGTAATACACTTTAAGTTAGCAATCTGACTAAGTATTACTAAGTAGACTTTAAGATGACAGACAAAAACCTCAGAGTTTACAAAAACCTAGAAAATAAAATATTTGCCTGTACCATATTTCAACTAGGTATTTCCTAGCTTCTCTGTTTATATGCTGGCTTTTCCACTGAAATAAAATACATCCAAAAAAACACTCTAGTTTTTAGACAATTTTAAATCACATTTGGGAAGACTGATGCTATGGCTGGTTGTGCTGAAGCATAAAGTTACATAGAATAGGTGTTAAATATGTAATTGTGTGCAATGAAATACACAACTACTTATGCTGGAAACAGGTAATGAGCCAAAAAACCCTCATCATTTCTTACTCTATGTGTGGTGACTCAGTTATAATTTGGCCAAGTACAGAAGAAAAAAGTCATTTATTCTTAAAATTAAAAGTGCGTGTGTGTATATATATATATACACACATACACACACACATACATACGCACACATTTTCTCTATTGTCTGCCTTCCTGTTTCAAAAATATAATCATGGATGAATATCCTGACCCATTATCAAGAAGCAACAGTTTTCCCTACTTCTACAACACTTTTGTTCTTGTTCCTAGATGAACTGTGTTCTTTGTTCCTAGAGGAACACAGTATTAGTCGCTAGACACCCAAATCCATTATGCTCAGCAGGAGTCTCTGAAAGTTTTACAGTCCCCAAGTGCACTTCAAACATAAACATTTACTTAAAACTGGGAAGATGTAGATGCAATTATGCAGGTAGACGGGCAGGATGAGCATAAAATATCCTCTTAAACTGAAAGCAGTGCAACAGAAAACTTTAAAAAAAGTACACTTGACATTCTCAACGAAGATATGATAAAAGATCACCTCCTTCTGGAAGCCAGTGCAAGTCATGTGAACTACTCCAGAGTTCAGCAAGCACGTACCATCTGCAGAAACAAAAAACTTTTGTTAAAATTCTATAGCCTCAACATCACATTATGACTATTCTATATTTTTAACATAGCAAGATACAAGTCAAGAACAACTTTTTTGGCCAAGTCACTTAAAAACTTCTTGAAAATATCCTCATTGTACGTACAATTTTTTCTCTAGTGCTGCTGTGTGGAAAACTTTCAGTTTAAAGTCATTTCATTTTATAAACATCATCACTTCACAGGCTACATTATAAATGCACCAGAACTCAAAACCGCCCGGTGCATTTTACAAAATTAATTACTTTGATGGTAAACTGATAATAGTTGAGTCTTGGTTTGGTTTGTTTGCTTTTAAGATGACAAACAGAACTAATAAACGACACTACACGTCAATTCTGAAACTTATCTCTATTAAAAGCAGTGATATACCTACCAAAATTATAGGTGCTTGGATTAAAAAACTGCTCAGGCGGTGGATAAGAAGGAGGAACTCCACGACTTAAACTCCGCTCATGTACCAGAACATCCAAAATGAGGTTTGGAGAAGTCACATTTGTTACAGCATCCAGAGACCATAAAGCAAAATAGGGGCAATTATGAAGGAATTCTTCTGGCCTTTAGGGAAGCAAACATGCAAGTTCAACATCAACGTTCACATAAGTTCTTTCTAAGAACACTGAAAACAACTTAGTAAAAGCCTACCTTAGTGAATCTGGCATTTGAGCATGATACCAGCGGTTAATGTCAAATACACCCAAATAAGTAGATGGTTTTCCCTGACCATATGTATTCACTTGCCAGCTGAAGATTGATACACTGGTGTCAGGAGATATTACTGTAAAAGACAAGAAATTGTTTAGTTGTAGAAAGCATTGTACGTCTGATATTTTTCAGTATCACTTTGTTTTAGTTTAATTCTGTTTTATCACTCAGTCCACATATTAATAACTGAGATAACTTGATAAATACTTTAGAAAAAAAATAGTATGCTAGATGCATACAGTTACTTTCATAAATATCTTCTTTAAAAGAAGACTTTAGAATGCTCCTCGGAAATACATGACAAGTGAAGAAAAAACCAAGGATGTTCATTAGATTTTGATACTTTGCTTATAGAGGTTAGCATCACAATTACAGATGGAAGTTGCCATTTCAGGATTAAATCAAAGACAATAAACAGAAACAGCACTGCAACAGCATGCAGATGTCTTCCTTGTAATATGTGACATCCGTAAAGGCCTGTAAAAAGAGAAAGGAGGGGAAGGGTAACAAAGACAAAGCAAAAATTTATCACTGCATTCTCTAAGATATGGACAGGGCATAACTGAATTTGTAAAACCAGAGATGTACCTTTAATTTTTCCAACATCACAACAAACGTGAGGTGTTTTGTTTTTTTTTTTAACAGCATATAAAGTAAGTTACTGCTAAAGAGCTTGTAAGTACAGGAATCTATTAGATTTAGAGAAAATATGGATAGGTAGATCCAGATGCAAGTCTGAACAGAAAGAAAAATATCCAGACAACTATCCTAAGCAATGGAACAAAAACAACCCCATCGTTCAAAGTAGCCAAGTGATAGCTGAAGGAACAAAAGAACAAAAAGTGTTACACAAACCACTACACCATACATTGTTATAGCATGACATCAAGCATAAAACAAAACCTATATTTTTTTCCCTAAGGAAGTCCCATTCTATGATCTTGCAGCTGCCCATACCAATGTCTTCATCTCCTGTTCTAAGACAGACTAAAGCAACTCTAAAGTAACCAGAAAAAAATTGTAAGTAACTGGCATATCAAAAATACTAATTCACACAAGCCTGTATCAACAGATACCTTATTTTAACAAAGGATTAAGAAAAGCAAATTCACTCGTATTAAAAAAATCTTTAACTTTCCCGTTATAAAAATACTGACTTTTAAACACGTCTTTACTTTTTCATGGAATAAAAGTAAGCCGTGGCATTCAAAGTCAAACCACTTTTACCAGATTTGTATGTCTAAAGCACATCCTGTTCCCTCAAAAAGATTATCTTCCACAGGTACATATATTTTATTTGTTAGAACGGTAAGTATTCTATTACTGAACAAATCACTTTTTCATTTAAATAGATCAATGGCATTAACTGTTGTGACACACTGAAGTTCCATTTCAAATACAATTACTTCTTTCAAATCTAATATAATTAGCAGCTTGACTACTTATGGGTATCAATACTTAGTTAAGAAAGATACATCATGAATCTGAAGCTGAATGTAAGAGTTTAAATTAAAAAGTGGCTGAAGAAACGCAGAAAGGGATTATGGAACTCCATTGTTGTATTTATTGCTAACAGTGATGATAATTCCTACCCTTAGGAGAAAGCTGTTTTCTTTCCACTGTGCTTAAAAATTACTTTACACATTTAACTGAACCTTCCTGTAATGTCATCATCAGGTCAGAACGAATAAAAACTAGCAGAGTGCATCAATATACAACTGCCAAGCTGCTTCTTAAAAGCAGTTTCTTTCAAAGTTATATATATAGTATATAAGTTTTTCTTCAGAGATGTATGTATATTTTAAGAAATGAGTTTCTTAATGTCAGAAATCTGATACTTAATACATTTTTCTCACATCAATGTCCATTTCTGCTTTTAAATGTAACTCAAGCAACACGTCTTTCTTTTTAAATAAGCCACACAAGCTACTCTATAATGATATTTGACTTTCAGACTGTGGGTAGAGCATTCATTATTCAGATTCCAAAAACATTCCTTTTAGAATAACCAAACATGGTCATTAGAACAAACCTTCGTTAACACTGTCCTCTCTATCAATATGGTTGCGAAACTTTTCTACGGTTTGACAGCTGAGTAATTTAATATTGCTGGTCTGTCCTCTCAAGGGAAAGGCTCCACCTGTGAGATCTAAACTGTATCTTTCATCACAGTATTCAAAACCCTGTGGAAAAATAAGAGAAGAAAAAAAAGGTCATTTTGAGATGAAAATGTACATTACACCTAAATAAGACTGTTTCTAACTACAGTATTGTTTCCCAAGAGATTATTTCCAATAGTAAACAGAAATTACTTCTGATCAGCAAGATAATTTTAAAAAGGTGTAAAACTGCAACTGTTTGTTGAATGGTAAGTTGAAAAGATGTTCCCCATTTTCAAAACATGGCCTGATTCAGTTAAAAAAATGTTTAGCAGATTTCTCAGTCACAGAATGGGTTGGAATAACCTTAAAGATCTTGTTCCAGCACCCATGCTGTGGGCAGGGTTGCCAATCACCAGATCAGGCAGCCTGGGCATAATCCTGGCTTTGAATGCCTCCAGGTCCTGCAAACTCAAGATTCTCTTACAGACCTATGCATGTATCTACAAACAATGCAATACAGATGCAAAGCTCTTTGCTCCCTGTTTTGATTATAGAACCCATGAAATCAGAAGTTGTGGCACTCCAGTAGCTAAAGTTATTCTGAGAGGTATTACCTATATGCACACCACTAGGCTGAACACACATCCCTCTGCAGAAGCAGTGAGAACTTCTTACTAAGTAACAATCTTCTTAACCAAGTAAAACTGTACTAGCTATATCTTCTCAGAGACTAATGAGTGAAATCTCCCTTGGTTCCTTCTCAGAGCGCAGCTAACAGCAGAAGAGGAAAACAGAAAAGACGTGTGTGCAAAACATATCCAGAATGGGCCAACTGCTTTGAGATATTCAGAAACCCCAGCAGAACTGCACTGAACCTCTAATACTGCCATATTCTAACTGAACACTAACTGAAAACTAACTGAAAAAGTCCAAATGCAGCATTGGCTCAAAACATCTACTATGAAAGATATTAATTTCTCAATCACCAACCACATAAACATTAACAAAACTAAGCATTGGAATCTGCACCTCGGCAACCCTGGACCTAGACTGGAGAATGAGAGGTTGGGAGCAGCCACGTAGAAAGGGATCTGGAGTTTCTGGTTTCCAGCAGGTTGAAAACGAGTCATCAGTGTGTCCTGGCAGCCCATCTGTACCTAGGGATACACCAGCGCCAACACTGCGTGACACCTCCAGCACTGGGCGCAGGTTGAGTGTAACATACAAAGGACGTAACACTATCAGAGCATCCAAAGGAAGGCTACAAAGATGGTGAAGGGTCTGTAGGGCAAGGAGTACGAGCAGCAGCTGAGGTCCCTTGGTGCGTTTCAGCCCAGCGCAGAGGAGCGGAGGGGCAGCACTGAGCTGTGACAGCAACAGGGCCCGAGGGAACAGCATGGAACTGTCAGGGGAGGGGCAGCAGGGGTTAAGGACAGAATCTCCACCAGAGGATGGTGGGCACAGCCCCGAGCTACCAGAGTTCAAGGAGTGTTTGCACAACACCACTCTCAGAAATATGGTTTGAATTGTGTGGTCCCTTGAAGAGCCAGAGGTTGACTCAATGATCCTTGCGAGTCTCTTCCAGCTTGGGATATTCTGTGGTTCTATAACTTCATTACCAAAAAACACTAATGTTTACTCCAAAGCACACACATTCCATTCTATTTTATCAAATAACTTTGGAAATAATAGACGTGCAGATATGTAAGAAAAATGTAAAAGATCTCCCTGGAAAACTAGCATGAAGCCATCTGTGCCAATGCTTACTTATCTACACAGTAAAAAGTTCCCTTATGTTAAGACAGAGCCTCTTGTGTTCCATTTTTTGCTCACTGCTCTCATCTCACTGGGCACATCTAAAAAGAACTTCTTGCATCCTCCCTTCTGGAATTTCTCTACATTGATGAAATTCCCACAGGCCTTCTCCTCTCCACACTGATCAGCCCCAGCTCTCAGCCCCTCAGTGGAGAGGTGTGCCAGTCCTCCAGTGAACTCTGCAGTCCTCTGTTGGACTCTCTCCAGCATGTCTGTGTCTCTCTTGCTCTGGGCTGCCCAACCTGGGCATAGTAGTAGCAGTGTGGCCTCGTGAAGCAGACAAGAAGGCAAGGATTCCCTCCTTTGACCATCTGGCAACACTCTTAGTGCAGCCCATGATCTCATAGCCCTTCTTTGTGATAAGGGCATGCTGCTGGCTTGTGGTCAACTTGTTGTTTGCCAGGGACCCAAGGCCTTTTCTGCAAGGCTTCTGTCCAGATGGCCTACCCATAACATGCACTGGTGCCTGGAATTGTTTCTGATCAGGTGCGGGGCTTTGCATTTCCTCCTGCTGAACAATGCTACAGAAATACTACAGAGAATAAAATTTAAAATACAGAATTGCAAGTGATAAGTAGAAAGATATTAAATATATCCAACAGAATTTCAGATAATCTAAAATATGCTGAAAACAGCAATTACTATCACACTACACACAAATCCTTTTCATATAGTTCTCTGCAAGTCTGATCTCAGAAAACTAAAGCACTAACAGAGCAGACAAATCTTTCAAATTCCTATAAACCTTATTCAATGATCAAAAGGTCAACAGTATTTTTATCCCTGTTTATTCAAACTTTGCCTGACAAAAAGGAACAAACTAAAGATTTTCTATCACTAGAAATGGACACAAAACTTTTCTCAGATCGTTTTGCAGGCAAATCTAAGTATTAAGAACTTCAGAAATTCCCTGAGAACAACAGTATGAACAAACTACAACTACATGTAAAGTATGCCTTGCATTAAATGCAGCACACAGGTGCATCTTTTGGGTTTTTTTTGGCAGTACATGTCACCAGTTCTTGACATTAAGCTACATGTGTAAATGGCTCAAACTGGAAACTAGCTGAAGAACTTATCTTTCCTCTCCAGCAGCTCCAGCTGTTTAAGTCTATCTTTAACCACCTTGGGTCACATTTCTCCAACATTCACTGAGAAGAAGAAACAGCACAGGAGTAGAATAATCTCAGATCCAGAGACTAGTTCCTGACACCTCTAAGAAGCATATGAATGAATCACTGATTGCAAGGTCTGCAGAGGGCTGCAAGTCTTAAATTAACTATGCCACTGTTCTCACAGGTCACAAGCACCAAGTATTTGATCACACTAATGAAAAAAAAAAAAGGTTATTAACTGGAATTTCTAGTTAATAGGATTCATTTTTAAAACCTGCTGAAACATTTCAGTTCTCCAAGATAAAAATTAACATTTGTCACATCTTGTTCAGGTACAGAAAATGATGAAGACAAAGAAATGCTGAGCCCACTTTCTAACACTGAAATACTGAGATAGAACAAAGTAGTGACAAGAGAAATGGATACAGACAACTTTTTTCCCAAATAAAGCACACAGAATCAGGTACCATCTTTGTCACTGTCAAGATTGTAGTTAAAAATAACTTAAAAGAGGATCAAAAACAAAGAAATAAAAAAAAAGGAGAAAGATCAAAGATTTCTCCTATCAACCTGCCACAGCACTCAGAGCAGTGTTACAAAAGCAGAAGCAAACTATAATGAAAGCCCTTTTAAAACTGAAAATTCAATACAGGTGTGCTCTGTTCCTCTAGAGCAAGCTATATTTATATCATAAAAAAAAGCAGTCGAAGATAAAGAGACGGCATCCATACTTAGAACACATTGCATCACTTAAAGATATTTATATACGTTACCACGACATAACGCATTTTAAAGAAACACCACCTTCTCCAAGCACCTTTACTTATTCAACGGCAACATTTACAAATGACAAAGGAGCTTTGCTACCTTTAAGCAAAAAGGTCAGAATTTAAACTCAAATTTTTGCCTTTGTTCAAAAGAAAAAAAAAAAACAAAACATGAAGGGCACAGTCCCTATAAAACCTAATACATAACACAAGAATGACTCTATTTAATTACACGCCCACTGAGAACGTTTAATTAGAAAACATATATAGTATCAAAATAGGAGGAATTAATTTTCTGAGTAAGATTCTCTTCCTTTTAAATAAAAGGATTTTAAAAGAGTTTCAAGAATAGTACCTAAAATAACTTTTTTGGTACGTATACAGTACCTATACAGATTCTTCTTTTATCTGTTAGATATAATTAACACTGTCATCTCACATACAATCCTACTTCATCTACATTTTAAACACAATACCTTTGGAGCCATTTTCAACTACTTACATATATGCTTTTAACCAAATCATACCAATGTTTATAATATTCACATTCTGCTAACATTAAGAGTACATTTAACAGGAAATCCAACCAAACATAAAGAGCAGCCTTTATAGCTACTATACTTCAGGACCAACACTTAAGACACAGTAGGTATGTTTTCTGTACAGTTCAGCTGACAAAATTCAAAAGAAAAATAATATACAACTAAAGATCAGAAGAAAATAAAGATACATGACTGTACCCTAAGAAAGGATGACAGAAACTTATTCAAGTCTGCAGTTTGCTAAAACAAAGCTACTCGTAGCTTTATCCTCTCTTACTGCTTGGCATTAATTTGATGTTTGGTTAAGAATGATTTTATCTGTAGAACCTGTTTCCTCTTTAGGAATTGAGTTTATACAGGCTTTTAGCAGACAAATCCAGTTGGAACACATAACACTATAGTTTAAAATCATATGACTTGTTTTCTAAAAGTCTGGACAAAGCTCATCACCAAGTAGACTTAGAGAAAAATTACTGTTTCAGGGCATCTCTGAATTTTGAGGGTAAATACTACTGTGTCAACATCACTGATAACCCTTCAGAAAAAATTACTGTTTTCCTGTTTTCAGATACACACACATCTTACCTCATACATGACCTGTCCTGATGCCAAGCGTTTTCTGTCACCAAATGCTATCTGCAACAGATGTAAACTCAAAACATCACCTTCACTGAAAAAAGTACAAATTAAGAAATTTGATTAGAAAGCTGTTTCATAGTCCTCATTGTCTTTTTTTTTAAAATCAGATCTAGATCAAAGTTTTCTTAATATCATGCTCTAGCAGAAAAGAAAAGCACCATGTCCCTAAGCATGACAATTGGTCACATTTAGCTGCCAAAACAGAAAGGACTTTTGACACTAATAGCTTCAAAAGCAAACGCTAAAAACACAATCTGAAAGCTTCAATGTTTTGTTTACACTAAAAATTGTTGGAAATAGTCTTCTGCAGTGAAGAATTTCTTAAACCAAACTTCCTTTATGTCAAGATTTAAGAGACTGCAATTCTATGAACAGATGAGCTGACTAGATAGCCTGTTGATGCAGAAAGGAGATCTCTCCCTTATCCCCATCAAAAAGTTCCAATCCCTCTCTTACATACCCTAAACCCTTTCACGTACTGTTCTGCTTGACCAGTATTTGATTAAAGAGTATTTATTCTTACGCTGAACAACAACAGTGCCCTGCCAGGCAAGCTGAACTAACTCACGGAGGTTCCAAAGGCTACTAAAACTGGAAGAAGGTAATTAATGATACTACTCCATTAGTAGGAAAGGGCTGTTTTATCAGCACATTTAGTGTTCTAGATCGGTAGCCTAAACTACTTTCAATGGTATTTTAATACTGTGGTATAAGTAACACGGAAATCATGAAGCATTCATTAAGAAAAAAAGATAATAATTGCAAGCACAAAAAAATGCAATCTTATTCACTACTGTATCACCTTCTTTCAGAAACTCTGAGCAAAATAGGAACCGAAGGAACCCAAGGCTTCCAGAGCACTAAGAATACACCAACACAATTCTACAACAACAATTTGAATAAATGCAGAAAAGAGAAACTCAACATCAGAGTTAAAACTAGGTACGTAATGATTACTAGTATTTAATTATAGAAGCTGCTCTAAAAGTATGCCTCCTCTATTTTATTACGCTGGCCTACGATCTCAGAGGTGGAAGCTTTCATTGAAATAAATAAGCAGCATTACTTTTAGAGCAGCCTAAGTAGAATAGTATTATGCACCTAGTTAAACCCCAAACTCTGGAACAAGTCTGCAGCACAACAATGACAACGTTTCTTCATGGTGTGACTTACTTCAGGTTTGAAACTTCTAAGAAAAGAGAAGAAATGTATTCTATAATAAAAGGATTTCTGGGAGCAGCGTTCTTATAACTAGGATTTCATTCTCACATCTGTCAAATGCTGTAAAAAAACTGCAATGTAAACTTAACAACTTCCATACTCAAAGAGAATCACCCGCATACATAAAGAAAATAAATATACATATTAACTTAATTCAAAGAAGTATAAAATATATACTTGTTTATATTCACCTTTCTTGAGTAGATTGAACAGCCCACAAGTAGCAACAGTTGCGAGGATCATTTTCAGGTTCTTGGAAAGTAACAGCATAGACAGGAATCCTTCCTCCTTCAAGTTGAGAGTGGTACCTATAGGTTTAAAGAGAGAAAAAGACCCGATGTATCTGTTGGCCCAGTTTGTAGAAGAGTAGAAGCATCTTTTGATGCAGAACCTATGTGCCCACCCTCAAAGCAGAGGATACTCAGAATAGAGCCATGCTTCTAATTCAAACCATTGAGTCAAGGAAGCAATTGTTTTTTTTGTTTTGTTTGTTTGTTTACAGAACAGTCAAGACATGAGGAGATTACTGTCTATCAAATGCAGTAACCTGTGTTTATTACCTTGCCTGATATACTTCAAACCAGCTTCTCCTAAATAATTACTTCAACTGGCACACAAGAGATTATTCTCATTCTCATAGGTTACATAAATATAGAACCTAAAATTCTTCTTACAAATTCAAAGCACTGCCAAACAGGGGTAGCTTCTTGTTTCTTTACCTGGAATATGCAGACAAGCCTAATTCCAGAGTTAAAAACCTTATTTCTAATTCTACGATCTATTCTTGCTACTATTCCTCCACTGTCTATTCATGTGCCCAATAATTTCTGATGGGTCACCTCAGAATTGCTTAAGCAAATCTCTTTCTGAAGCAGTTTCATCCTGAACACTTCAGAGAATATTGTAACCATGTTATTAACATACTCCAGGCTTACAATTAATGTCCTATAGTAACTGGTTCTTAAAAGTAAGTTGTCCTATAAGCATCAGCCCTGTCACAGAATTACAATAACTCCAAGAAGAGTTCCACAATTTCTCAATTCAAAGGCACATAAAGGAAACAAACCTAGTCCACTGGGGAGAATGTATACAGCTTACTTTGTGTATGACTTCACTGTTATTTCAGAAGAGAATTTCTAAACATTCCATGATTACACTGAAGAATTTCAGTCCCTAAAAAAGTTATCTTCAACATATTTCCCTAAGTTAAAACTTGAGATCCCTACAAGTCCAGACACAGGCTTTTATGCATGGCTACTTACTCCCGCTTCAAAGTTTTCATATTCCATAGTGACAGGTAGCCATCTGAAAAACCCACAACAAGCAAATTGCTTCTGCTTATGTAGCACAAAGTTGATATTGCTGTTCCTGAAGGATTCTGTACTTGAAAACAGAGATGTCGTCCCTCTCTGGTCACAGCTTCTCTTCTTTGTGGAACTTCAGCAGGAATTCCACTGACAACTTCTAGGTCTACATAAACGATATCATGTAATAAAATAATGTACTGTTCCAGTTAGCGTGCAAGTTATACATCAACAATACAGATAATCGCATTCTACTGTCCCAAGCAAAATAACCATTTATGCAACACAAATTTACTATTTCCATTTCATTTGTATCAAAGAACAAAGAACTCTCAAGACAGAAATGAAACCACGGAAATCTCTCATGAACTCTCTACGCCAAAAGTGTGAGACACCTAGTGAAACTACCTGAAATCACAATTGCTCCTGAAGCTACTGTTATAATAACACAAATGTATGCAACCTGTAGAGGTAAACCAGGTATTTCTTCCACCCACGTGCATGATTTTTGACATGCTGGATCTGTTTTAAAAAATTATCAACAATTTGGCTTCCATGTTAGTTAGCAGAAATAAAACAATCATGGCACCTCTAACAACTTCTCATCAGGTAGCTGCACTGTCTCAAATGGTAAAATTCCTATACCTCACTGGCAAAAATCAGTGACATACGGAACTATCAGAGTGGGAGGGTGTTTTTTAGAAAGAGCATTAAGACACACCCACCTTTAATCAGTTCAGGACTATGTGATGTCAAACCATTAGATGCAATCAGTAGCCCTAAACGCCTACCTGCTACTATCCTCATAATTGGATACATAATGTTCACTTGAAAGACATATGTTTTCTTACATTTAAATGAATATTTCAAGCTGAAAAACTGCAGGCTTACCTGATGCTTCTATTTCATTTTGACTGCAAGATAAATCATCCAAACAAAGGTCAACCAGAAGTACATGTCCAACATCTGTAACTACTGCTGCCACTCCAAAGAGCCATCGCAGACTCTGATGTAGGTGCTGAGTGCTCACACTGGCTCCTCCATGATTAATTATGGGTTCTATAGCAGTTACCTACAGGAAAATTGCAAGTTAACATTTAAGTCGTTTGACAAGCTAAGTAGAAACCATTCAAGAATGAAATGAAACCCCAATTAGTGCATCAGAAAAAAAGAAAGCAAATGCACAATCATGATATTTAAAGCAAAGCACTGTTTTCAATTATTTGAAGAAAAAAATATCAAAATCCTGCACAAAAAGCTGCTGCTGTCTACTAGATATCCTACAGTTAGTTAATTGAATTAACTCCAACTTAAATGGTACACACTGCTGTTACACTTTACCAAGTACTATTTCCTACTTAGAAATAGAATATTTCTATTCCCCTACTTCTTATGCTAAGAAAACTTTTAAGATTAACTGCATGTAAGAAACTGTATTTTACAAATGAATAAAATAAAATTAGAACTAGTCCTCCCAGTGCTCGGACCCTAATAGCACTGTGATACAGTCTGTGCCTTCTTTATGGAGCAGTTAATCCTGAAAATCATCCAGTGACATTAATGACAGGAAAATCAGGAGAAGTCAGCACAATCAGAGAATTACAAGTAATTTACTATGTAGATTCCCTAAGATAAAATGACTAGAGCTGTAGCTGAGGAGAAAGCAGTAGATACTGTCTACCTAGAATTAAGTATGGCCTTCAACCCTGTCTCCTATAAGATTCTCACAAACAGTTGGTACTTGGGCTGGAAGAAAAGACTAAGGTGGGCTGAAAACCAGATATAGGGCCAAGTCCACAGTATGGAGATCAGTGTCATCAACTCCAGGTGGAGGCTGGTATCAAGAGATATACAAGGGCTCCTCTGAAAATAATGTCTCTGGTTTTATTATGATAGCCCATAATGTCAGAGGTGGATGTTGGCTGTTTGCAGAAGAGCATGAACTTTCCCACACCAATATTCCATTCCATGTTGTTTCCGTGTGACAGTTGGCAGTAGAAGGACAGTCTGCCACAAGGGTATCTGACACAGAAGTGCATATGAAACACAGAGGAGGGACTGAATTGCTCCATGAAGAAAAAGTGGCATCCTCTGACATTCATCGGTGCTTGCTGAAACATTTATGGAGACCAAACAATGGATGTGAGCACAGCGAGGTGGTGTGCAGTGTGTTTCTGCAATGGAAATAGCAGCTCACTTCTGCTGGTGCAGATTTTTACGAGGACAGCATGCAGACTCCCATTCACTGCTGGCAAAAATGTATAGCTAATGGCGATTATTAGCTTGACAAGTAGTGTTCTGTAGCTGAAAACTTCCTCTATCAAATACTGTTATTGCACTGTTTGTATCTGTTGCAGTTTCCATGGAAATAACACAGGCAGCATTACTTTCAGAGCAACCTATGTGTCCCAGGAGTCTCATCCTCTTTAATGTAATTACTAATCTGGACGACAGGGCAGAGCACACCCTAAGCAAGTCTGGCAACAGCACAAAACTGGGAGGAGAGTGTTAATGTACGAGGGTCATGCAGCCATCCAGAGGGACCAAGATATGCAGGAGAAATGCACTAACAAACTTTGGGCAGGTCAACAGTGAGAAGCAATCTGATCAGAAGCAATCCCAGGCAACAATTCACTTTGGGGGCAGGCCATCTGGACAGAAGCCTTGAAGAAAAGGCCTTGGGTTCCTGGCAAACAACCAGGGACAACCTTGTTGACCACAAGCCAGCAGCATGCCCTTACCACAAAGAAGGGCTATGAGATCATGGGTTGCACTAGGAATGTTGCCAGAAGATCAAAAGAGGGAATCCTTCCCTTCTTGTCTGCTTCACGAGGCCACGCTGCTACTACTGTGCCCAGGTTGGGCAGCCCAGGTGTACAGTCAAGGAAAGAATAATATAATTGAAAAGTACAATCAAATAGATGTATAATCAAAAATAAACCAATAAAGAGTTAGGCACAAAGGGAACAAGAGAAAATAGGTGGAATGCTTACCCGCGCAGAGGGCTCGCAGTAATGGGCTCCACAGGAGTGGATCTCTCAGAAGAGATCCTTCCTCCCTGGCAGTCAGCACTTAAATGGGTCTAGGAGAGGTGGAGCCTGGCTCCACCCCTTCCTGCAGCACAGGTGAATTGCTTTCACCTGTGCTCCCAGGGCTGACATTGCTTGCCTCAGATAACTAATCAAAGGTTCAGGCTGTGATTCAGCAGCTCCCATACACCAGGGCAAGAGAGACACAGACATGCTGGAGAGAGTCCAACAGAGGACTGCAGAGTTCACTGAAGGACTGGCACACCTCTCCACTGAGGGGCTGAGAGTTGGAGCTGATCAGTGTGGAGAGAAGGCCTGTGGGAATTTCATCAATGTAGAGAAATTCCAGAAGGGAGGATGCAAAGAGGCCAGAGACAGGCTCTTTTTAGTGTGCCCAGTGAGATGAGACGAGAAAGCAATGAGCAAAAAATGGAACGTAGGAGGCTCCATTTGAACATGAGGAAACTTTTTTTTTTTTTTACTGCACAGATGACTAAGCAACAGTACAGGTTGCACAGAGAGGTTGTGAAGTTCCCTCCTTGCAGATATTCAAAGGCCATCTGGTTCCTCTATACATGCAGCAGTCTGCATGCAACTTCACCCTAAACTGAAGCAAGGCCTTTCAGCACCCACACCACGTCCCAGGACAACACTCACCACTAGAGAGACAAACACCTGACAACTCCTGCACTAAAGCTATACAATAAGACATTCAAGGTCAGGCACCATCAGTCTCTAAGCACCCTCATCGAGCTGTAGGTATCTCTGGTCAGTGCAGGGGACTTGGTCTAGATGACTTTTAAGAGTCCTTTCAAACTCAAATGATTCTATAGAAGAACACTGCTCCTCTATCTTGTGAAACAAGTCAATGAAAACAGGAAGCTTTACATCAACAATAGCTTTACATCAAGCTGAAAGAAGTGATCAAAGCAGTCCTCTTCCTACATGCCTTTCTTTCTCCAGAGATGGAAAATATAACTGAAGATCCAAAGTTTTCCCCTGTCCCATATTTATTAGGATTACACTGCCTGACAATCTACTACAGGATTTATCTTTTATCCTTGTCAAAACACTTCCAATCTTAGCAATATCTGCAGCTATTTAGATAACTTCATTTTGTTCCATTTCTCCCATGAATGAAACTAAATTTCCAATCTTCTCTATTCAAAGCAGTACACCAAAAGCATTTTGATTATTCATATTCTTGCTCTTCCAAGTCTTGATGACCATGATGAGAGCAAAACACAGTACACACCTTGCTATAGAATTAATCACGATTCAAACATGACTTGTAATTTTTTCTTTTACAATTTTTTTCATTATACAACAGGCTCTTTTCAATTTCGGCATAGAGCCTTCAAAAAATGTTTCCCCGTTTTAACACTCCAATTTTCTGTGTAAAATCCCTGAAACACAACATTTTTCCCCTGTTGTACGGGCTAGCTTTTCATATCCTCCTAGACATTGCCGAGTCATTCTGGGAATGAACAAAGAGAAGTCTTCTCAGCTCACTGAATCTGAATGCTACCCTTCTGCCTCATACAAACCAGGAAATTTGGTGAAAATACTGTTCAATGGATCTGAAACATTCAAGTATTGCAAAACAATTTCATTTAATTAATGTTTTTAATTCAGGTTTGCTTTTACTGGAATATAATTCAAATAGTACTGCATTAATGCTTTTAGCTTTCTGCTGCATTTTGTCAAGGGCAATTAGAGATGCCTCCACAGAACAGAAAAAGCAATTTTTTTTCCCTAAATTTGCAAGATTTTTGAATCCTTTACTCTGACCAAGTGAACATCTACTCTTCCACTAAAAGGCAGTCACACAGTTGTTGTAACTACCCTGTAATACTATATTAATAGTTTAGCAGCTTTGACCAGAGGTACTATAAATTAAGCTTTACAGCTGTCTACAGAAGATATTTTCAGTCAAGACAACCCATAAGTTAATGTGCTCATTAAACTATTAAAGTAACAACACAAACTACAAAAAGCAATGCTAATAGATGTGCATTTCATTTATAAAAACAGTGTGAAAAATCAGAAACACTTATGTAGATTAAAATACCAAGTTATATATTATATACGTGCTGAAAATAATTGCAGAATAATGAAATGTGAAACAGGCAGACAGTGACCCACTGCAAATGTTACCTACTTTTTGTTTACCTTTACTCCCTCTCACTTAGAATCTAACATTTCAATTAGCAACACCCATGCCCTGTCCATCAATCTAATTAATCTAATAGCAAAAAGATAGGAACTGAAATTAAAGCAACAAGCATCACAAACATTCAGGGAAGAATATCAACAATTCAGATAAGCTTTGGCTTTACTCCAGAGTTCAAACCTTTATCACAAAACAGCCAGCTTCTCCCCAAAAGCTTCCTCACATTTTCTCCTGAACATTTTGTTACACAACAGAAAAACTCTCTAATACAACTCATACTATATTCAGTTTCAAATGACTTTCACACACACAGATTAGGTACGTTACAATGATTCCTCTTAACCTACTTTCCTCCACCTATTCACAGCTTATTCTGTTTAGATTTAAGACACAAAATTCAAACAAAGCTATGACATTCTTCATAAAGACAACTTATTTACTGATTGCACACTAGTCAGCACACAGCTGACACTACAGCATTTCAAATAAAGTACAAAAAAATAAAACAACCCATATCCAAGCAAGTCACATCAAATCACGGTATGCTAAGCCAAGTAATAAACAAGGATTTAGCTAATACAATAAAAACATAGTGAACCTTAATGGCTTATTAGATTTCCATTAACAAAATGAGATTAGGTGACACTACATCATTTGAGTTCATGGATTAAAGACCCACATGGAACAGGGAAAAAAATATATCATCAACATATCAATCCATATTGTCTACACAAAAAAGAGTTCACTAGAGATTCAAGGAAGACCACTGGAAAAGAGAGGACCTGGGAGCAGCGTGAGATGTTGATTTAGAACATTCAAATAGGGGAGTAATTTAACATAGAACTATTATAAACCATTGATTGAAGGGAGTGGTGGTGAAAGAAGTTAAATCCAGCTGATGACTGGCCACAAGTTGATATTGGGGTTTGTCCAATTCAGTATTGTTACTGACGACTGGGATGAGGGCATTGAGTACACCCTCAGTAAGTTTGCAGATGACGCTAAGTTGGGAGGAAGCGTCAATCAGCCTGGGGGTAGGAAGGCCCTACAGAGTAATTGGACAAGCTGGACCACTGGGTTGAAGTTCAGCAAGTCTAAGTGCCAAGGCTTGCGCTCTGGCCACAACCCCAGGTAATGCTATAGGTTTGTGGCACAGTGGCTGGAAGACTGTGTAGAGGAAATGAATCAGAGGGCTACTGGTTGACGCTTGGCTGAACATGAGCCAGCAGTGTGCCCAGCTGGCCAAGGCTAGTGGTGTCCTGGCTTCTACCAGAAACAGCACTGCCAGCAGGAGCAAGGAAGCGATCATCTCTCTGTACTCATCACTGGTGAGGCCACACCTTGAGTACTGTGCTCAGTTTTGGGTTCCTCACTACAGGGAAGACATTGAGACCGTGGAGTGTATTCTAAGAGAAAGGCAACAAAGCTCCTGAGGGATCTGGAGCACAAGTCTTATGAGGAGTAGCTGGAATTGCTCCGTCTGGAGGAAAAAAGGCTTAGGGGTGACTTATAGCTCTCTAGAGCTATCAGAAGGGAAGTTGTGGTAAGGTAGGGGATCAGCCTCTTCTCCCGTTTAACTAGCAGTTGGACTAGAGAGAATGGCCTCAAGTTGAGCCAGGGGAGATTCAGGTTGGATGTTCGGAAACACTTCTCTGAGAGGGCAGTCAGGCACTGGAATGGGCTATCCAGGGAAGTGATAGTCATGAACCCTGGAGGAGCTCAATAAATATTTACATGTTGTATTGAGAGAGATGGTTTAGTGGGAAATATTGGTGATAGGTGGACGGTTGGACAGAATGATCTTAAAGGTCTTTTCCAACCTTGGTGATTCTACGATTCACTAAAAAATATCAAACTGATGATCAACTTGAGTGTTTTTAGACAATCCATGTATGTCAAGTATGGCTTTTTTTCTTTTTCTTTTCTTTCTTTTCTTTCTTTTTTTTTTTTTTTTTTTTACTTGACAGGACCTAAACTCATCTAACTTCAGAAATTATGATAAGGACTTCAGACTGAAAGTCAGCCATTGAATAATCTGTCAAGCCTGCAAAAGCTTTTTTTTTTTTCTATCCTAGATCAACATAGATATTCAAATCTAAAATCACCTCTTTGCTAGTTTGAGATTCATGTGACTATGTGTAAATCATTTACAACACAACAGCTATGGAAATCTGAAATACTTTAAAGACAGTAACTGTGACTGAAATTAGCCACTTAGGAAATGACTACTACAGTCACTTCAAAGCATTTTTCCCCCCTTTTTTCACTCCTACCAGGAAAAAAAAAAAAAAAAAAAGAAATCTGATTTCTTTTTAAATTTGACAATTAGATGATAATAAAAAACGAACCTACTTTACTACTAGTATAACTCAAAATATAATGATTCTGCTATGCCCAGCATGATACGATTATTAAGACTCTCTTTATTGGATACTCTGCAGTGACAGGATGTTAATATGATACAGAAAAAAAAAAAAAGCACCTCCTACAAAGAGACATTTTAGAACTTCTCCCAAAACAGGATTATGCATCACACAGCGAGATAAAAGTTTCATTTCTCTGATTAACAAGTACATACCCTTCCTGGAAGAACAACCGCTTTAACCACTCTTGATATTCCAAGGTCATACAGACAGAGAACACTTCCTTCTGCTTCTTCCAATCCAACCAAGAGCCCAGTTCTTTTCTGCCAGGAAAACTCCTTTACCACACGAACAGTGGGAGGCTGCTCGTTTACTCCACTGAAACGATATGCAGAGAGCCTCTCTCCTGTCACAGAGTTCACCACCTCAAGCTGAGGACCACATGCCAACCACGCCAGGCCATTTCTCCCTGTAAAGACAAAGCAAGCTGAGTTCATTTTTCAAAAGACTGAAAACAAATCAAGACACTGTCCCTTTCCTTCAACAGATGTATCTAACAAAAGAAGATTGACTAACCTAATTATTCAAAATTACCCTTTGAAATTCTCAAGAAATACACCTTAAAATTAACAACATTGCTACTTGGCATTTACACTTAAGAATGATTTTGACTGAGATAAGAATTGCAACACATTGACCCGCAGTCTTTACACTGTATTTGGCTTGGTTTTGCTAAAAATCATCTGAATACATAAGGGCACTAAAGTCTTCAAGCATATTTCCAGTGTATCAGACCTAAAACAATTAACTGATATATCACTACTGTAAGAATTTGGAATTTGACAAGAAAATATCTTAAAGCAGCCATCAACGCATTAGTAAATTACAACTTTTACATGTGTTGATTACAGAAAGAATCAAACATACTTTGCTTTGTAGAACTACTACTTATGGTAAGGTAGTAGGATTTTACTTGTCTTAAAAAAAAAAAGCCTAGAAATTCAGATAGGCTCTCAGCTCTACTTTTAGATCACCTAGAAAGTGAACTGCCTAATCTGCTTAGCCGCCACAGAAACTCTCACTGGATGCTCATCCGCATCCTATTAAACACTTTGGAAATATGGCTGCAGCACTTAACAGTCTTATCCTCTTCCTTCTGTTTTACTCAGTTTTGAAAAGAAATATCCATTCTTTTTACCCATAACATTGAAGAACTACTTCCACGCATGGTATCATGACAGTCATACCTCTGGTGCAAATAAACGCAGCAATTAAACAATGCTATTAACTAAAGGACAAATTTTAATGCAATTAAAAACTGAGGAGTGCTCACTGATTCAGCATATTTTAAATAACTGATTTTATTAGCACAGCATTGGTTCAGCCTTTAACGCAAGTTATAATTTCCAAACTTACCTAATGTTCACACATCAGCATTTTTAATAGTCCTTTTTGTTCTAAGCCTGATGTATCTCAACAGCAACAATCTGACCCAGTTGACGCTATAACCCAATGCCTCTAGACAATAATCATTTTATATAAAGACCAAATTTTAAAGGAAAATGCTCACCTGCAGAAAACTTTCCACGCAGCGCAAAATCAAGAGTTATCTCATCCTCCCCAAGTGCCTTAATAGTCACCTCAGGAAACTGCAGCAGACTGCTCGTTACCTGAGCTCTTAGGTCTTGCATTCTTCACTGTTAAGGAAGGAAAAAAGTGAAAACAGAATAGTGTCAGACATAAATATTCCTGAGATTCACAGAATTTTCATTTGTATATAACATACAATCTTCAAAAAAGAAAGCAAATGCACTTAGGACAGTTTTTGCCCTTACAACAGAGCAAATGGAGAGTCATTTCCTTTTCTATTACCTATGAAAAGTTTCAGTAAGAAGTGATGCACAAGTATGCAAGGATAAGTAGGAAAACAGCAATAAACCAAGCTCAAGTCTACTCAGCCACAGGATACTAAGACAGAATTTTGAAAAAAAATCATATTTAAAAAGCTTCTGCACAACAAGCTTCCATTTGTTCTTTATTTTATACTTCAGTAATGTCAATTCTAGTAATTTCATAATTAAGCCTTGTTCATTTTTCGCATGTACAGTTTGAACATTAAATGCTAAATTCTCAAATTCTTTACAAAAACATATAGCTGATATTTTCACATCACTTTTACAACTCGTCAGTTAGAAAATAGTTTTCCAGATACTTAAGATGTAAGCACAGCACTCTGATTCTGTACTCAAATTCCCAAATTCCTTATTTGATTTCCTTCCTAATAACTTGTTCCTATCATGTTTTTGCAGTACCATACAAAATTTCTAGAGCTTCTATGCAGCCTTACATTCTATACAGTGCTTACATTTCAGCATGTCAAGACTTTTTTTTTAATATGAAAACTTAAAATGAAGGGATTTACAAGATGAAGTAGGTGGCTAAATAAGATATTCCACACATGCGAAAATACAAATTACATAGAAACATATCTTGAAAGTTCAGTAATTTACTGGAAAAGCTTCCAGAAGTCAAAATAGATTATCTTGTTTAAATGACAGTTTTCTTCACAAAGTCTCAGAAGGACAATGATACACCCAATTCCTGAGTGCTACACACACTCACTAGCTCAGACATCAAAGAGAATCCTTATCCTATGCTACAAACTGTTAGAGACAGCAATTTCAACACGCACACAAAGCATACTGCATTAACTGCAACAAATACTTTGTCCTGCAAATTAAGTTTTATTGTTCAGCATGCACTAACAACTATTTGCTGTACAGCACAGGTCACAGCCTGTTTTGAAGACTAGATTCTGCTAACAACATGCACGTATTAAAGGGAACGCTGCCTTATAAACATAACTTATATGAATTGCCCTTCTGTGGATTACTATTAACCCCTAAAATCTGGGCATTGGAAGCTACCATATCTAACTAATGTCGCAAGCACTGCATCTGAGAATATGTTACTGTACCTCCTAACGGCACTCAAAGTCCTTCACAAAGAACAAGGCAACACCTTGAGAACAACCATCGCCTCTGGCAAAGCCAGCACTGCAGGTCACTGTGGAGGCTGACCACCCTGCCAGCCTCCACAGACAGTTCCAAGTAGGACAAGCTATTTGCAGTCAGTTAGCTGGCTTTCTTTTTGGCAAGTCATAGAATGCCTTGGGGAAGGGACCTTAAAGATGATTCAGTTCCAACCCCATGCCATGTGCAGACACCTTCCCCTCCACTAGGTTGCTTAAAGCCCCACCCAATGCAGTCACTGTCACATCACAACTGTTGGTTCTTTACAGCCATGAGCACCTCTGGGGATGGGGCATCCACAGCAACCAGTTCTAGTGCCTCACAACCCCAAGTAAAGGATTTCTTCATTACATATATTCCAAACCTACACTTTTTAAAAAATTTTAATCTCCCACCACACTTCCTCATGAAAAATTCTCTCTCTGTCTTTTCTGTTAGGCCCTCTTCGATAATTAATCATTTAGCAATGAAAACAGAACATATTTCTGCAGGTGCTCCAGAGAGCAAAAAGCTCCAGCTTTCCATCAACAGCCTGGCTTAGTTGAATTGCAATGATTTAATGACTGCATTTTACAAGTAACACATGATCCCAAACAGTAAAATAGAGATGTTGGGCAGGTGAATAGTATCTTCTAAATGCCTTCAATGCCCAACTGCCTTGATAGGCGCCTTTGCAATACCGTGTGGCCGAACAAGAAAGGCAGAATGGCCAGAGACCATAATCAGAAGAAGAAATTTCAGGAGAAGAAGAACAAGACAGCCAGCTGATACATCTGAAAGAGCAGAAAAACAAAGCAGCCAGGCAGAAAAATAATATCAAGTCAAACGCTTGATGAAGTAATGTGGGGATACACTGTACAATAAACAAACTACCCAACAAAGCACACACAGGAGATGAACAGACTAGATGGAAGCAGGAGATAAAATAGATATGAGACCGTACCCACCCAAAATGCTTTTCATGTAACAGGATATACTGGGATATAACGTGTGTTCTTATTAATCTGTGTATTGGTTGTTTTTGTTGTTTTTTTTTTTTCCTGTCACTAATTGTTACCTGTTTTAAAGAACAGGCAAGACAAGAAGAAAAAAGGATCTGAAACACACAATCTGCATTCAAAGCCCTGAACTGGTATATTGCATATGACACCAGTCTAATTCACTGTTTTCTTGAAAATAAGTTATTGGCTCTAGGGGAAGGCATTATTCTTTTCCTCTCCTGATTCTGACAAAAGTTAGTAATGGAAAAAATATCATAAGAGAACAAAGAACACACCAGATTCCTGCCAGCACATTTCTCCAGCCTGCTCAGGTCCCTCTGACAGAGGCACAACCCCAGTGTACCAGCCACACCTCCCCATATGGAGCACCACCAAACCTGCTGAGGATACACTGCCCGGTCATCCAGATCATTACTAAAAGAACTGCCTTTCTTAATCATCACTTCAAAAACCCCAAGATAGCCTACTTTAAAACATCCACCTGGTTGATCCTTTGAGGGAGAACGCTGATTCCAACAGCACACATGGAATTCAAAAAAGAGCATGATTAGTAGTGAATAAGCCATAAATCATTTCCAAAAATAAGCACTGGCATCTGATGAACAAACCTGTGTGATAAGTACTTTGTGATAACTAACATGGAATTTTGCAGTGGTTGCAAGATAAATTTGATGAAAAGAATGAACGTGCATCTTCCAATAGAAAGGGTGACAGCGTTTAAGACTGATCTCAATTGCATGCCCTCAGTGAGTCCTTTCTACAATACAAACCATGGGCACTTATCAGCCTAACGCCACCAGAGACACGGTGTAAGCAATGCTCCAACACCTGGATCATTCTTGTAACTTCAAATTTAAATACGCTGCAGCTATTTCAAACGCATATAGAAGCATGAGAAAATGATACATATGGCACCAAGTACGCCCACGTTTCCTCTGGTAAGCCAACAGTCATTTGACATTTTTTTCCTTAGACATCTGGCTCAGCCATGTAGAACAAGAAAGATAAAGTCCATAAAAGAACTATCAACAATATGCAGAGTGATCTGGTTGTTAGAATGTTTGACTAGCATTATTCTACCAAGTTAAATCAATAACTATTGGGAAATCAGAACAGATGAATACTTGCTCACAAGAATCCTGTGACTAGGTTAGCCAGTGACAGGTTGAAGGCACAAAAGACATCTACTTTAAAGAAATATATTCAAGAATAACTGCATTTCTGGTCCTTCAAAAACAACGACAGGCATTCCTCCTGTCTATCAAAAACCAAATTAGTGTAAAATGTTCTGCTGCACGTTCAGGAGTTAAACTGGAATCCAACCTTTCAGCTGCATCCTCCACCCAAAGCGGCCTGCGTACACATTGCCCAAATCACCATTCTTCTTTCACTGTGGCTGCTTATGACTCAGAAACTCCATAAGCTATTCCTGAGGCCAGAAGTCCCAGACTCATGATAGGATTTTGAGTTAAGAGATTCCAGAAGAAGGTGAGAAATTACATGCTCAAGTAGAATCACATGCAGCTAAGTCAGAGTTCTGGGATATCAGTTCTGAATGACTGAAGTATACAAAAATTGGTTTCAAATACAAAGTGTTATCTGCTTTCTGAAGAAAAAGCTCAAAACATGGTCAGTCACACGCAGCTGTATTTCATGAACCATGGCAGGTTCACTGCCAGGAGAGAGGCCTCACTGCTGCCTCCCATCACTCCATCTGCATTGTGTTCAACTCCCCCATATTCCTGCAGCTTACCTTGCACTGACTGAGATGCCTGCTGGCATACTTTACAAGCCAAGGTAACTCCCTAAGCAGACTGGAAATTAGAAAAGTAGGTAGTTTTCTGTCAGGTCAGAGAGTTAACCAGGCCTGCTCTCAGTGAGCACAAAATCGGGCACAAGAAAGGAGGCAGGACAACGTAACAAGAATAGAGAGACGGAATTAGCCTTCTCCATTTTATGGCAGCAAGCCATTATGCCAGCTCATACGTGTGTGAAATATGTTCAGCTTGCAAGTAAAGCCAAAATAGCCTTTACTTTTAAGAAAAGACACTAACCAAGACAGACAACTTGTAACTCCTTGTTTCGTGTAAAGACTCACTTGCTCAGGGGGGGGCTGGCAGCAGACAACAAGCATTATCTTTCATTCAGCCACATGTGGAAGCTAAAGGGATTTCAGGAAGTGCCATTTCACTTGGCAATCAGAGAACAGACAACACTGCACAACATCACTCTGGTCACATTTCGTATAGAAAAAGGATAAAGAGTGGGAAAAAGCCAAAGAACATAAGACAAAGGCTACAGAATCACAGAGTGGCTTGGGTTGGAAGATCATCAAGTTCCAATCACCTGCCACAAGCAGGGCCAGCAACCTCCAGATCAGGTTGCCCAAGGCCCCATCCAACATGGTCTTGAACACCTCCAGAGACAGAGTAACCACAACTTCTCTGGGCAGTCTGGTCCAGCATCTCACCACACTCTCTGTAAGGAACTTCCCCTGATATCCGATCTAAACCTTCCCTCCTTGAGCTTAAAACCATTCCCTCTTATCCTATTACTGTCTACCTTTTTAAAAAGTTAATTCCTCTCCTATTTATAATCCCCTTTTAAATACTGGAGTGCTGCAATGAAGTCTCCTTGCAGCCTTCTCCAGGTTGAACAAGCCCAGCTCTCTTAGTTATGTTTTTTCAGAGACAAACATCCACAAGCAAGGATGACAACTTCAGAATTCTCTGAATTAGCACTGACTGCTTCCATGACATTTTCTCCAGAAAAACAGGAAGCAGCTCAGAATATTGGAGGAGTAGAAGAGGGAAGACACTTCCTGCACTTCAGTAGTCAGGTTCAGCAGATTAGCACTTAGCCATATTTTACTCCCACAACAACAGAATTTAGTCATTGATTTAGCATCGCTGAAATAGAGAATTTTTACCCTAATGTTTTAAGTAAAAACCCTACGTTTAACTAACAACCTAAATTTTAGTGTAAAAAGCCACCAGTATAACAGGGACAGTCAATATCAGAATTCTAGAAACAGGGTAACTTCACAGAATCATTAACATAGAAAAAGGCTGCTAGTCCAACTGCCAACCTATCCCCACCATGTCCACTGACCACATCCTTCAGTGCCACATCCACACAGTTCTTGAACACCTCCAGGGTCAGTGACTGCACCACCTCCCTGGCCAGCCTGTGCCAATGCATTACCATCCTTTCTGAAATTTTTTTCCTAATATCCATCCTGAACCTCCACAGCACAACTTGAGACCATTCCCTGCCAACCTATTGCTAGTTATAAGGGAGAAGAGGCCAACTTTCACCTCACAACCACCTCCCTTTCAGATCATTGCAGAAAGCGATAAGGTCCCCCCTGAGCCTTCACTTCTCCAGATTGAACAATCCCAGTTCCTTCTGAGCTGCTCCTCATTAGACTTATGCTACAGATCCATCCCTAAAGCCTGCTTATAGGGGCCGCGTGGATGCTCCGCAAGCTCTGTGGAGCTTAAGGGAAGCTGAGAAGCACAGATCCCCGTGAGAAGGGGAGAAAAAGAGAGTTTCAGCCCTCTGTCCCAACAACCTCCAACAGCTAAAATCCTGTATCTGATGCAGGACAGAGATCTGACTTCCCTTCTAAAGGTAAAAAGCACAGGAAACCACACCATACCGGAGAGTCACACTAGAGCCAGTTCACCCAGCTCCCCCCCAATTCTCTAACATGACAATGCTTATCCAAGTGGTATGGTCCTTTCTCTAACACTGCTAAGCCAGGAGAAGTTCCTAAAGTCAGCCCTCAAATTACACTCTTTCCCCCTCCTCCCGAGGCAGGTGCAGTTGAGGACTGTCCCAGCAAATAGCATGCTTAGCCTGCCCAGCCCCCAGAAGACAGCTAGCGAGGTGTTTCCCAATAAGAACTTCCCAAACACATTCTTCACAAGGAGCGACACAGACAGAACGAGTAGCACAGGAGTCCACAATGCTGGCAAACAGTCCCGGGTTTTTGGGGACTCTCTTCTATCAGTTTAAACATTCTGCTCACTGCACAAGTGGTGAAACAATATCACCCCAGAAAATGCCTATCACCATCATTTCTCTAGAACTGTAGCTGACAGTCTCCAGGTAGAAGACACGAAATGAAGTGAAGCCTGATTAAGTCCAGTTGGCTATGTTAGAAGAACAACCTCTAGGTAAATCAATGCAATGTGGCAAACTGATGCAGGGAGTGTGAGGAGCTGTCCCTGCCTGCACGGTCACAGCCATGCCCCAATGCTTAGTAGCTGCCAGCCAGGGCTGGTGCAAGCACCTGTACAGATGGTATTCACCACATTTCACCACACATCTTGGGTAGGACTCAGTACTCCCTAAATTTCACACTATTTTACTAAACACAATCTAGAAAGGAGGTATAAGACCCCAAAAACCGACACCACATTTCTCTCTGTGCCGGCAGAAGCTTCAGCCCTGAAGTCACTGCTTAGGAAGAAATCTGGCACTTTAGCCTCAGTCAGCAACTCAGCAGCGTTAGGTGCGCCCCGCGCACCAACGCCGGGCCGCAAAGCGCTCAGCACCACGCCCGGGAAAGTTGGTGTGGCAAAGATCGAGGGGACAGCGCGGGTCAGGGAGAGGCCGACCCCCAGGGGCTCGCTTCGCCGCCGGTTCTGCTCCCCCCATTACTCCCCATAGGGAGCCAACATCCCACCTCCTCCTAGGAAATCGCACCCGGAGAGAGGGGCGGAGATATTTGGAGAGGGGAGAAGAAGGAAAAAAAAAAAAAAAAAAAAAAGAAGAAAAAAGAAAAGCGAGGGAAGGGGAAAGGAGGGCCGGCCTCTCCCGAGACGCACCGAAAGCGGGAGGCGCGGAGCGGCCCGCACAGGCACGGGAGAGCCCTCGGCCGCCCCCTCGGCCTCCCGCCGCCGCCGCCCCCACACGCTGCCCAGGCCGCACCGCCCGCCTCCCGCCGCGGCCGGGCCACGTGCGGCGCGGCCCGGGGGTCACTTACATAATTACATAAAGTCCGCGCCCCGCCGCGGCCTAGCGCCCGGAAAGCGCCCGGTACCTGCCGCCGGGGGGCGGGCAACGCTACCTCCGACTCGCGCCGCCGCCGCCCGCCCCCTGCCCGCCGCGGCCCGTTTTCCCCGTACGTGCCGATGAAGGCGGCGGCATCTCCCGCAGCGGTTACGGCGGCCTCCACCTGCCCGGTTCGGCCCGCCCGCGCCGCCCTCCGTGCCTGCGCAACCGCGCGCGCACCCCACTCGCCTCGGCTCCGCGCCCCTCCCCCGCGCGCGGCACCCACCTCGCTCGCTCACCCGCCGCGCCGGGGGCGGGGCGGGACGGAGGTGGGGAGGGGGGCGGAAATCTCGCGATGACTGCCGCCGCTGTCGCGGGAATTTTCAAATTCGCGGAACAGCGGCCTGGGCACCGCCAGCTGCACACTACGTGTCCCGGCGTACCGCTCCACGGCCGCTTCCGCTTCCTTCCGCCGCGGGGCACGCCGGGAAGCGTAGTTCCCCACCTCCATTTTGCCTCGGACGCTTACCGCAACCGCAGCTTCCTGGCAGCACGCAAGACGGGCGATCCCACCCACGGCAGCGCGGCCTGCTGAGCGCGCACGACAGTTTACTCCGAGTGCTAATGGAGAGTCCGTCACGGCGGCCGCACCGAGCGGGGCTCTGGGGGCTGCCTCACCTGTGTGTGCCTCTCTGGTCTCCCGACCAAGTCGAGCATCCTTCCACTGCCCACAGTCGGCCTCGGGAGCTGGGCTCTCCTGCTCTGTAAGCTGGGCATGGAGAATGAACCCTGTACTAAGAGCTTTGGCACCTGGCCGTGGACTTATGCCAGCACAGCTGTATCAGCAACAGCTGCAGTGTTAGCAACGTCACTGAGAAGTGTAGGTGCAACTGAATTGCACTAAAACTCAAGCTGGTTTGGGATGTGAGGTGTCTGCTACCCCGGCAGTTCTGCATTAAAGCCCACGCTAGAGCAGTCTGAATGAGGTTTATGCCTGGAACCATTGCCACTAACACAAAATGCTCGTGAGAAGAGGACTGTCACCTTGTAAATAAACGTGTCTCCAGGTGGTGCTTGAGTCTCAGTTTCTAGTTTATTGCCTTCATTGATTTTACTTGATTACAGAGGTCTACATGGCAAGGAAGCAAAAATGAAATAATTCTAGTGGTTGGAGTTATTTAAAAATAGATTAATTCTAGACATTAAATATGTTTTTTAGTCTAAATAAATTCCCAAATGGCAGCACAAATGGATATTCCTTTCCAGATAGGAACCATGACTATCACATGCATTTACCACTGAAGTGAAGGCAGCTGGAAGTACTTAATTATATAAAGCTCTTCTTTACAACTGTGATGATGATGGTTGTTTGTGTTGGTTTTCCAAACTGATTTATGACCTTCTTCCCATCTACTTTGTACCATAAGCTACATGTCTCCATCACATTGGCAAAGATACTTATTTACCCTTTCAAATTTCTCCTCTTGGAGGTAGAACATCAGTCACACGAGGAGAAGGAAGTATCTGTACTTATAAAATTCTAGTTCATGACCTTAGATGTTCTGGATGTTGTTTCAGTTAGGATGAGAAGATGATAGTAGATTAAGACATCTCTTGAGCAGCACTTCCTGTTCAAAGAATGAACACTTTCCTGTAGTGAGCAAGAATTAGATGACAGAAGATGTGTTCAAACCTCTTCCCAATCATCAATTGCTTCCACAACCCCCACATTTTTCTTAAGGTACCCAAGAGCAACGTGCTTTGTTCTCTTTTTCATATGGGTTTAAATATCTTCAACCAGCAGAAAGGCAGTTTTTAACCAATCTCCACATGCCTGTTCACTATATGGTACTGCTTTTATACCAGCTACTGTTAGGGCTCAATTTCTTCTATACTTAATAAAAAGAAATCCATTAGCCCTCCCAGATTCAACAGAGTCTAATGCAGTCACTAACACACTTAAATGGCAGCTACCTAATTTCTTTTATTCCAGTGTTTTGTTGCTGTCAGAATTTAAGTGAAGCTCGTTGAACTCAAGGGAGTGTCTGTAGTATGCTTTTTCATCTGTCAGTTTAAACTGATGGACTAATTATTCTGTTTTCAATTTTAAAAGCAAAAGGCTGGAATTCTGATCTTTGGCATTTTAACAGATTTTTCACTTTCATGCTATTTTTGCTCCAACTCATACAGTATCCTTCACAAAGAGGTTTGTTACACAGCACGTTTGAGATCATTTCCATTACATTTTACAAACTGTCTGGAAAATACCAGAGCTATCAAGTGTCACTCTAGCACCTATATTTTTGCTTGTACTCCTAAAATACTCTAAAAACAATAAATGTGAAAATCAGAATACAAGTCAGTTCCTGCATTCCAGACCTGTTCAATATATACGCAATGGATTTTGAAGAAAATCAGCTAAGCTTTGAGATAAATATTTAAACAGAAGAAAACATGTTCAGAAAGGTTGACTAAAAAAAAAAACCCAAAAACAAAAACACAACCAGGTAATCAGCACTGAATAATCTTACCTGAGATTCCAGTGTACTCTTTCAGAACAAAAGCTTTTTGTGAGGACTCATCTGTTCCCCGTCACAGCAAGGACTCCTCAGGAGTTTCTTTAAGGACAGACTTTTATTTGATGTAAAATTCAGCACTAAAAAACCTTCTGTATGAAACATTTCCACTGAATGCTCTCAAAGACGTCTTCGCAACCACTCCAGGCATACGATTAGAGCACCAACCACTTTCTTCACCTCCTCTTTTCCAGGAGAGGAAGCACTTGCTGATTTGCAAAACTGTTCTGGTAACTGCCTCTTCACCCTCCATCTGTCTGGGCTTTAAGGGGGTGAGATATTTAGCTGCAGATTGCCCTTTAATTTTATTGAGAAAACATACAATAAAAAATGAAGATGGTCGACATAAATTAAGGTTACACTGTTAGTCACAGAGAGGGTGAAAAGTAAGTATTAAAGAAAAAGGGCAAGTCTAATGCTATCCTTTGGAGTGTAGGTATTGTATCATGGTCAAAACATTTTTATGTTAAAGTAGGCATGATCAGATATTAAACAAATCTGCAGTGCTACCAGGAAGTAGCAGGATCACCAAAAGAGCATCAGATACATTTTCTCACAGCTTCCTATGTAATGAACAGCATACTTTATCCCTGAATTACACCTGCTTCTCTTAAGGTTAAGACTCCCATTCCTTATGTTGTCATGCAAATGCCAATCGTGTTTCAGTGGTTGCTGTTGCTATTTTTAATATATTAATTTGTAACATGGGGTGTGAATGAGGATTTCACCATGCTAGCATGGAAGTAGCGTGGAATCTTAAGAAGAGTTGAGTGAGACCCGCAAGGATCATCAAGTCGAAATCCCGGCTCCACACAGGATCACCCATAGAACAGTTTGGCTCCTGACATGGTGTGTGAGCTGGTGTGTGGCCAGATTGGAAGCACAATGAACCAGCAGGACGGTGTTTGCCCGGCACAAGAGCCTGATCCTTGCCAAGTGTTTTTGTGGGCAGTGAGAAAAGGGAGAATTTTGCATGTGTGTTGGTTTTTCAGGTGTGTGCAAACATCTCCTCCCAAACATTGTATCACGAAGGCTGTATGGCAATATATGGGAGTGTCCCAAAATGGTTGTACAATGGGCTGATGGGTGATGGCAAGACTGGCTGTTTGTTCTGTGTGAGAAGCTACACATGAGATAGGTGGAGCAGGGATGAACTACAAAAGATCTTGAAAATGAGGAGCAGCAGCTCTTATTTAATCTCTGGGGAGAAATGCAAAGAAAGGCCTGGCACCACCAGAGGAATGTCCTTCACAGAAGCGGTAACACAGCATCCTGTCAAAAGTTTTTGCAGAGAACAAACATTGCAAGGCTTATACATGGTGTGAATAAGAACTCAGGAGAGGTTTGGAGTTAAAATGTCCCAGCTGTAGAATATTTGACTGTTGACTTGCAGCACTATGATGAAGTGATCTGCTGTAGCCACGCAACAGATGTTGTTGGGCTGGAACTGGTAGTGATGCTCACATGGAGACCAGCGTTGGGGAGGCCATGTTGAAAGAAGGCCTCAAAGTCCAGCAGCAGCAAAGTTAGCTGAGCGTGGGGCAGAGTCTGGGTGAGAGGGCAGGAGCTGCAGGACTCTGGGCTCTTCTGGCCTTCCCTGCAACTCGAGGATAAAGGATGTGCATGGTGGTGGAAAAAAAAATGCGGGAAGAGTTGTTATAGGGGCAGGGGGGAGTGGAGGCATTTGTAAGCAATGAAGAGGATTAACAGATGCATTCACTGAAATGCTGAGGAGCCAGTGAGGGGTGAGAGATTAGGGAGAAAATGAGGGAGGCATTTCAGGAGCTGAGAGAGGGTGGAACCAAGAGCAAGCAGGAATGGTAGGGACAAAACCATCCGAGAGGGCTAACAGTCAGTGGCACAGACAAGTCAGGAGCATAGAATTGCAGGGGGTAAGTAGGAGTGGGTGTGAAAGAGTGGTGGGAAGCAGGGGTCCAGTGTTGAAACACTGGAAGAAATCTGCAGGATCCTGTGCAAATGAAGAGGGAAGGAAGGGAGGGGGAAAAGCAGCAGCTGAGGCTGTCTGCAAATTGAAATTGTTTGGCCAAGCTGGAAAAGTTAGGCTGCTTGGTCCGTGAGGTTGCATGCAGTTTAAATTGTTCAAAACATACTGGACAAGCTGTATTTCAAAGGTGATCTTCTTTAGCTAGATCAGTAACTGACAAATCTAATTCTAATTGCCAAGGCTGTACAGGGAATGAGCAGGTCACCTCTGCAGCAGCACCACAGCTCCTGAACAGGGCCCACAGACCTTTGAGCCTCACGCTGAGACTGGGAGAGCTGGGAAGGAGCGTGAAGGTGGATGTGAGCTGCAAATGTGTGCTCAGTTGTATTTTTTTCAAGCTCCTGAGAAAAGCAGACAGTAGCATTCCCTACAAGCTCTTAGTTGAGTTGCAGTCTGAAATTTTCAGTAACCTTTACCAGAATTAAGCAAATCCTCTTATACAGAAGGCTTTGTTTAAGAGTACAGTTCAGACTGTACTTTAGGGTGAAACAAAAAAGAAAATGCTTTGGAAATGTAGTCATTATTTCTAAACACAGGATTATCTGTAAGCACGGAATGCTCAGAGGTGTTATCTAAGCATGTAATTACAAAGAGACAAGTTTGTAAACAAGAATTAAATGTAATTTAATTCCACCCTTCAGTAATGACATAGGAGGAAACTGTTTCCCCCTGTATGTACCTAATATACTCTCTGTCTTTAAAGCTAAATGTTAAAACACCTCAGTGGTACTTTGGTGACATAGCAGACAGGAGCTTGGTTGGTTGAGGAGTATCACTGTGAACGGAGAATGTAATTGTTTCAACTGAGAGTTTCTTGATTTCTTCTCTTTCAGAGATTGTAGGATAATATAATCATAGACTCATTAAGGTTGGAAAAGACCTCTCAGATCATCTAGTCCAATCACCAATGTATTCCTATGCCTACTAACCATATCCCTCCAGTGCCACATCAACACAGTTCCTGAACATCTCCAGGGATGGTGACCCTACCACTTCCTTGGGCTGCCCATTCCAGTATCTCAGCACTCTTTCTGAGAATAAATTTTATTAAATAAATGATATTTATTAAATAAATAAATGATATTTATTAAATAAATTTTATTAAATAAATGATATTTATTTAATAAATAATTTATTTATTTAATAAATAATAATTCCCAACCCAAGCCTCCTCTAGTACAACTTCAAGCCATTACATTTCATCCTATCAACAGGATGAGTCCTAAGATTCATCTTAATTTAACTTTTTGGATTTGGAATGTGAGATTCTACTAATTACATTTTATAGATATTCTCAACCTTTCATTCTACTATATCTTTCACTGGGAATAAATATATTTGTCCTTGAAAATGATACTAACTTAATTGTAGGGCATTACTACCATTGCACATCAAAAACATTAATTAGTGCTTCTGAATATCAAACCTAAAGTGATTAGAAACTTAATGGAGCAAAAGTAGTATCACAGCATCTCTTCTGTTCTCCATCGGAGTGGCAGTAATTTAATATAGTGAGAGGCACTCCGGAATTTCTGAGAGAAAGAGGAAATTAAATGGTGACTGGAACTGCAGTTACTAACATATTGTGCAGCCGTTACAAAAGAGAGTGTGAAAGAAGTGCCTGCATTTCAGTTCAAGTAGAAAAGTGGATCTTTTGAGATCCAGAAGGCTGAGCAGCACGCAATGCAGTGGTCACATTTTGGTGTCCTTTGTGTAAAACATTACCTCCTGACAGCCAGAGGTATTCCCGGCTGCTTCTGGCTGGGTCAGCATTTCCTCTGGATTTGCACTGCACCCAACTCAGCATGGAGACAGGTGACTCCAGCACATTGCTTGGGGCTCACCCCACTTCCCCACATTTGAGAGAGATTATTGTCTCTAGATTATGGTCTTATTGACCCTTTTGACAGATGAGGATCTAGGTTGGGTGCCCACCAGCCTGTTTTCCTCCAGCTGTGCTGACTGATCCTTAAGTCTGACTGCCCACCCTTATGGCCCTGGGCCTTACATGACCCCAGCTCCCAGAAATGGCAGAGGTCACCTGAGCTCTCCAGTCACTGAAGCACTGAGGTGGCATGTCAGGAACCCCCTCACCACCCAGGGGAGACAGCAGGAATTTCTCATTGGAGTGCCTGGCTCTCTCCTCTGGCATTAGAGGGAACCCAGGCAAAGCACAGGGAATGACATGTTGCTTGTAGGCAGCCACCAGGTGCTGGGAGGAATCATGCTGGGAGGGATCTCACTGTTCATGATGGTTGGGTAGCTGCTATTCTTGCACACTGCTTAAAATGCAGCCAACTGCAGCTCCCTGAAGCAAGAGTCTCTCATGTGCTGTGGTTGTTGGGCTGCTCTGAGACCTTCCAATTACCTGTACAGATCATAAAAGAAAGGCAAGCTCACTCCCCAGACTCAGGAGTTTCTAATTATATATCCCAGTACTTTCAGAGAAGTTCATGACCTGCGTTCGTTTACACTTTCTTTTATGCCTGCTTCCAGGTTCTTGCAGGTAAAGGTAGGTGGTTGCTGAAACATGTCTGAAGGGACTGGTACACCAAAACAAAGCACGGGTAAGCTGTGCCAGCGCAGCTGCACTGTGTACCAGATAATTTGCAGCATATGTTCCTTTCTTTTCAGCTTACTGTCAGCTGACTGCACAAGAAGTTCTCGAGTTCTCCATCAGCCTTTCACTTCCCCAACATTTAGATAACTGATGTACCTTTTGATGTGACGCGAAGATCACACAACAGAAGGATCCACAGCTCAGCTGTGGATGTTCACATTGCAGCAGTAGTGCTCAGTTTGTGTTGCACAGCTTGAGAAAATTAGCGTTTGGATTTATGGTGTAAACAATGGATTCTCTTATGCACGGGAAAGGAACAGAAGATCCTGCATAGCACGTGTGTAGTGTGGCTGAATTAATTGTCCTGTTTAAGCATGAAGGTTTTTGTGCCCATGGTTTTGCTTGTAAATCCCAATGGCCATTAGTTCCCAAGTCAAGCTTTTCCAAACAAAAGAATTTATTTGGATTGAGGTTGAATTTCTGGTCTCTGTTAGGGCTCCATCAAACCCTCATTATTGCTCACACTAAAACAAAACTAGAACGGGCTTGTGCAAAATAAATACATAAATAAACAAAAAGAAAGTCCTGAAGAGTAAGGTCTTAAAATCTAAAAATCTAAGATAGTTTCCCCTTGATTTTTGCTACAGATGGATCTTTACACTCAATTTATGCAGTGCAATAGCTACAGGCAGTACACTGAAGCTGAGAAGTGGACTGCTGTGCTGAGGTGCTGCAAAGCAGCCTGCGGATGTTTTCTCCAATAAACACTCCAATCATTAAGTGGGATTTTGTCCTCTCATTGGCACCAAAGTCATTCTGCTGTCTGCAGTTCATTATTGCAGTGCAAACACAGTATGTGTAAGGTTGTTTACACAGTGTTCAAATTTAGAATGTCCTAATTTAGCACAACTCGAGGTGGGAAGAAATCAAGTTGAGATGGCTGGTATCAGACATTTTCTTGGGTGGTTACTGTGTCCGTGTGCGACTTTAGGTCGAAATGCCAAAAAGTGAGATGAGTAAACAAGAAAACTTGCAGCAATCAAATCCAAACTTGTGTAGCAAAAACCTGAATGCTGGAAAATGCAAATGTAGAAAGAAAATAGATCATGCTGGCTCCTTTTCGTAGGGAACATGGTCATATGTTAAGTGACTGTCAAGTAGAGGTTTTTAAAAAGCAGGCAACACCCTCCCTCAGCAGACAAAGCAAGCTCTTCCTTGCAGCACACAGGAGCACAGGATATCTGTGTTTCCTCAAATTATCTGCAACAGGCTGATTCCTGAATATGCCTGAAAGTATGAGTAATTTTCCCTTGCAGGTAAGGTTTAATGTCAATGTACCCAGCTGTGTGAGCAGTGCTGCTGAGTGAGAGCAACAAATAAGTTTGCCAACACAGCAAGTACAGTGTATAATTTATTACTACGTGGGCTGTCTGAGTAGCTCAGCCCCACAGGCTTTTATTCTGCCAGATGCCCATCATCTCCCGAGAGGTGCTAACACACCTCATTTGTCAGTGGGAGCTTGATTCCATGCAGAAAGTGATCAGCACCTTGTTGGGATCTGACCGGCAAGTGCTGAAAAATAGAGGCTATCCATCTTGATGCAGACACAGTGAACACAAAGCCGATGCCCTTGAGAGAGCCACTGTGACCTTTGATGTGAGCAATTTGGAGGAGGAGACATCACTCAGTCTGCTGAATCTGCTCATTAGCTGCTGGAACAAAGATTTACTGTGAATAAATTGTCCTTTCAGCTTTTCCCTCTCTACTACTTGAAAGATAGAAAATGTGTTTCTGGAAGTGGCGCTTTGGATATTATCCAGGTGGCACCAGCTCTAGCATCTCCCCAGTTGGCCATCAAGTGTGGGGTGGTGTCCAGCCTGGCTCCAAGAAAGGTCCTGGAGGTTAGCCCCTATGTTTTGCTCTCCAGCCTGCATTCACCAGTTGGTCTGTGCTGTGCCCAATGCTTGTGGCAGCAGACAGGGGCACTGCATCACCTGTGCTGGGCTGTGCTGTGCTCCTTTGCCCAGGCCTCATGGGGGCTGCCCAGGGAGGAGGCTTGTGTGTTACACTGGCTATATATAAAAAAAAAATCTGCTGCTGTGGAATGGGGTGCTGAGTCCCTCTTCCTTCTGGATGTACTTGTCTAAAAAAATCAGAGTCAACAAGTTTTATCTTGATGTGCCAGCTAAGATCAGAGTCCTGTTTTGTGAGGCTCCATACAAGGACAGGATTATATTCAGTCTGCCTCACAAAGTGCTTGCAACTTGATGAACTGATAGGGAAAGAGCTGCAAGAAGTGCCTTACCAAAATTCCCCCCCCCCAGCCCAAGTGCAGAGCCTGAAGCATTAACCAGGTATCCCAGTTCCTGCTGTCACATGCTCAAGTAGGCTTGCTCCAAGGTAGGTGGCAGGTGGATGTCTGTCTTTATTGCTAGCAGTGGCTTCTGCCTCTTAAGAAATGTGCTCAGAATGCATACTGCTGAATTAAATATGCATTGGAGGAGCTGCTAGCCCCTGTCTGACTAGCACTTTATCCAAGGAACAGCTCCAGCAGCAGCTGCTCTTTCTGGATGATTAACATCACCTTCCTGTAATTTTGCAAAGCTAACAACATGCAAGGATCTATCCAAGAGCCAGATGGCATCATTGACTTCTAGTCTAAATTTGCCACTGATTGCAACAGAGAATTCTACCTAAAAACAAGCACTGTGATTTGGCCCTGTCTTTGAAGTATAGGGATTTTCAAAACCTAAGAGACTAATCCAGTATTCTAGTCTCACTTTCTGCATGAGAACAAATCACTGGATTCTACCCAGTCATTTTCACATCAAGATCATGACTTTTGGTGGAATGACAAATGACACTACTAATGTATGCATGCTAACAGAGTTTCTCTCAGCTAAAATTAAACCATGGGAGTGAGAGCCTCCTCCCAAGCCCCCTGCCTTTCTGAGTGAATGTGACCTGACTCATGGCATGGATTATTTTAGTCCCTTGAATATGTGATAGATCCTAGCTGTTCTGCAGCTTCCACTTCATGTATCAAAATCCTCCCCATAAAGGAGGATTAGGTTTAGAATTTGCTTTTGTCTGTGTTGCCTGTTAAGTCTGCCAGGAAAGAAAAAAAACTATTGTAATCAAGAAGCATAACCCCAGAGAGTGATAAATTTCATCCCTGTGCATGTACTCAGAAGTATGTGCTTAAGGTTTCTGTTGTGGTTAACATGCTGCATTTTTAATAAGGGAATTCAAAGCCCTTTGTCGTAGTTTATCTCCTTTAAGACTATTTTGCACTTAGGTGATCCAAATTGTTTTGCCACATCCTGCAGCATTTTTAGTCAGTGCCAAGATGCAACACCACATACCACTAAGATAAACCAGGGGACAAAGGTGAGGTCATCAGAAGAAAGAGGAGAGAACAAAGAACAAAACTACAGAGGTTATACACATGTTAAAATCCCACAGTTAACCAAGGGAAATCAGAGCTTGGCTGCAAATAATAAAGAAAAATCAGAGCTGAGTGGTTCCCTGTACTGAGAAGATGGCTTTTTCCTGTGATAGATAGTGATGAGGACTGAGTTTGCTCAGTGAAGGTTTAGGCTGCCCTGTGGGGCTACAACACTAGGGGTTGCAGGTTGTTGCACCACCCAGGCTGCCTTGACAGAGCTTCCACTGGGAAAATTGAACTTGTGCCCATAATGTTGAATAATTGAAAGTAAAAGTTATGCAAGCTGCCAAAATGATGTGTTTTCATTTACTTCAGTTCAAATGAGGAGATGTTGTATTTCTGGATCAAACCGAGCTTGCAAGTGTATGCCACCAGCAGTTGTGCAGGGGAGCCCTGCCATCAAGTTCAGTTGTCACAAGATAGGCATTTTATTGGCTCTCAATGCATAACAAATAAATATATATATATATAGATCAAGAAAGCAACTTGCAGTCAAGGGGGAAAAGAATTGTGATTGATGACAAAGCAATAGGAAGGATATCGTAGGAAATCCAAAGCAGCATCCTGCAGAATGACCAGCAGTGATCATTTATTTTGCTTGTGCCCTTCCTTCTAGGTTTGTGAGGTGGGTGGTTTTGTCTTCAAGCAGCCAGATTGTTCTTTTTCATAGATGAGTGTTCCAACCTTGTGAACTGAGTTTGATTTCTTGCACAATTTTCACCTTTTTTGTTTGTTTGTTTTGTTTTTTTGTTTTTTTGTTTTTTTTTTAATAAGGTTCGGTATGAGATGAGTGTCAAGGAAAAATTACACTTGCCAGAAGCAACAGCTGTTAAACTTGTGCTTGGAAAGGAAGAAAGAAAATGTTTTTTCAATCGCTGCAGATGACTTCTTGCTTTTTGGAACAAGTGAAGCAACAACTGGTAGAGACATGTGTTCCTCTACTCCTCTCTCTCATCTTGTGTTATTAGCAACTGTTAATGCAAGTCAAAATAGTAGTCATTTACTGAAAACAAGTAGTTTTACCCAGAAATAGTTAATTCCTTATATGTGTGAAAACATTCTCAGATGGGGAGATACAATTTAGACATGGTTATTTCATTGGAGAAAATGGATTTTTAGTTTTTTTGGCCTAAAATTATGCAGTATTTAATGTTTGTGGCTACAGCAACAAAATAATCACAATATTTTCATCAAATAATTTGGATGAGAGGTTAGAAGCTTGTAATGTTCACTGTGAGAAACTTGTGACAATAGTCACTTAAGCAATTGCAGAATTGCAGTTAGTAGGAAATGTGACTGTCAACATCTCCTCAGACCAAAGGACAAAAACACTACCAAAACACACTTTGTTATGACTGAGTAATCTTCCTGATGAGGGAAAATGAAAGACAATACCAAACGGATTCAAACCCAGTGCCAAGAGCAGGTTAAATGCAGCACTTCATCCCCCTTGGCTGGTCCAGCTCAGAAAATGGGCTCTCCATGTGGTGTTCTTCAGTCTGGCCGCCTAAGTCATTTCCTGCTCCTCAGAGGGGAACAGGCCTCAAACAACTTTGCTTTCACCCTTTCCACTCAGGATAAAGTGTCATTACTTCTATTACCTGCCCTCAACTCAAGTAAGAGGGGTGGAAACAAATCTGTGTCCTGTCTTGGGTGCCTAGATTGGGTGCAGGTCTTTGCCCTCTTCGATCGGTTTCTTATTACTTCCTGCATTTCCCTCAACATCACTGGTTGGTAGGTTTTCATACAGAAGGGCTGTCTCCAAGTAATACAGGGAGAACATGTTCCCAACCTCAGGAGAGTAAGCGTACTCTCACAACAGCTTCCCTAGGACAGCTCTGGATGTGGGATGCTACTCTGCTTTTCACGAGGATAAATTGCTAAGGCTGAGCAGTTCTCCAAGGCTGAATGAAAGCTCAACTTCCCAGCCCATCTTGACCAGTGTCATACATGGCCACTGCTTCATCCATGCTCATTAGTTATCTCCCTGGCTTGTAGATGGGGGCTGTGCATCAATAGCTGGGCCTGCTCATTTGCACCTCTTCTTCTATCTTACCCTCCTGCTCACTATCAGAACTTCATAACTGGGCTGAAATTTGAGATGTTTTCAGGAAAAAAAAATAAATCACATATCAATAACAGGACTGCAATGAATTCCCAGTGTGACATGGACGAGGTATATGTAGTTGTAGGATGTGTCAGTCCAGGCACTTTCAGCAGACTTTGGTGCCATCTCATAAAGGCAGAGTGATCCTGTGAAGAAGCCTGGCCATTTAGTTTACAGGCAGCAGTGGGAAGCCCTAGCAAGAGGTGATAGAATATCAACCCCACAGAGCCAAAGCAAGCACAGGGCTGCCAGCCCAGGGAGAATCTGAAGCAAGGAAGATGGACTTCCCAGTCCAGACCTAGGGAGCACACCATACATTTCAGAAGACATCAGAACTTTTGTAAGGGAGTGAGAAAGAGGAAACCCTTCAGTGAGGCTTTTTCCATGCCACATACAAGAAAAAAACAAAGAAAAGCAAACAACAACAGCGCAAACTGTAAGTTTGCAGATGAAATGGGATAAAATGGAGCAAGGTTTTGCCAGTGCAGGATGCTGAGCCACCTGCTGTAGGAGGAAGGAGTTGGGTTGGCCTCCACCCTGCCAGAAGGGGACTGTCAGCTGGGCTGCATCTCTTCTTGGGTGGGTGGCTAAACCGAACTGGAACACATTACCGTGGTAGCAAAAAGAAGGGAAAAGCATAATAGGTGCACACTGAGTTTATGCTGATCCTTCTTTTAGATGATGCATAGAGAGACCAAGATGTAAGGAAAGAGGAAACTCTGAAAATACCTGTGAAATGGCGTCTCAGTCAGAAAACAGGGAAAACAAAGAATGAAAAAGAAAGCTTGCCTGAGTTGCTGTGGCTATCAAATGGCTGGATGCTAGATAGGACTAGTGTTGAAAATTGCTGAATGCAGGCCACTGATATGTTTGAACAGAGAAAATAGGGGTGAAACCAGAGCCTTGCTGAAATCAGGGACAATCTTGCCATTTGACGTATAGTGAACTATCAATTGCCAAGCTTGACAATCTAATGTCATTACCACAGCTCCAGAGCATTCATCTCAGTTTTGGAATAGTCATCACATTTTGCTGTTTACAGCTGTGTCTATGATACATTAATAACCACTGGGGCTCAGACTGTATCTCGCTGGCTGTGAAGCCAAAGTTGAGTCACACACAGGAGGACTGCCTGCCTGACATAGCACAGCTAACACCCCTAAAAACATTTCTTGGTGTGCAAGGCTGCCAGGACCCAGTTTCACTCCCCTGCACAGGAGGCAGGATTAGTACGTTCAGTGCTGAAATGCATGCTTCCCAATCTACCAACAAAGGGCTGGCTCTAAATTCCCAGCTGAGGAAACAGAAGGTTTACGTTAGGAGGCTCCGTTGATGCAAGTGTATTAAAACTGTTCCATAGGCCTACTGGAGCCAGCATTCCACATCTCTAGAAATTCCCTGCAAACACTCTCTTGGTTTCCTCTATTTTAACATTTTCAAAGTTTGTGACAGGTAAAAGAGCAGGTTTTTGGTTCCTGCAGAGATCTGAAACATAGCCTTCCTTGTCAAATGGCAGAGATGCTACTTGGGCCTGGACAGTTCTCAAATCATCTGCGAGCTGCTGTCTTGCTAGGGAGACTGGAGTCATTTCTGGAATTTCCATGATAGGAAACAGATACTCTTGGGGCTGCAGGCAGGTACCCAGCTATGCTAGGCAAGGGGAGGACAAGGCTTTGCTCTGATGTAGCATCCTGAGATGCAGCAGTTCCGTATTAGGGAGGATGAGGATGAGAAGAAGAGGATTAGAACTCTGCAGAGGTCACCAGAAAGCTTACTTCCCCCTTGCAGATGTGAAACCAAGCATCGTAGGGGCAAGTGGAACCTGCGGCTCACTCCCAAGGGCAGGTGGGCACAGCACAGGGATGCAGGGAGACCTATTCAAGAGAACTCAAGAGGTGACCAAAGAGAGGACATGAGGCTTCCAGAATTATGCTTAGATTTAAATGAGGCCTTACAGTGATTTGCATTACATAGGATTTTATTAATTAGACAACAGATTTAAATGCAAGCAAGTAATCCCTCTGCTGTCAGCAAATGATCTTAATATTAAGCAGTTGACATGTTTTAGCATTTTTCTGTGCTGGAATATCTCTTTAATGTATATGTCAACACACCACTTGGATTTCTTATATATCTTCAGAAAAGTACACAATACTGTAATAACCATGTTTCATAAGGATATGCAGCAGGCTGCATCTTGCATCACATCAGTAATTTCTGTCTTCAGCTTAGTTTGGACCTATTTTGTCAAGTGCTATGAAACTTATAAAACAAGAATAAATCCTGGCCCTCAAGACCATTTCCAGAGACTAGCAATAAAATAAACAGTGTTGAACAACTTGCTTAAGTTCATCAGTGGATCAGTGACACCATCAAGAGTATAAGAAGACACCTTGAGTCCAAGCCATTAGAACACTACCTATGTGTGAAAGTCCCTTGTTATTTGAGATTCCAGCACAAACTGTGGGTTGGTACTTCAGCTGAAACACACAGAGCTCCTGGCCAAGCCTAAAAGGCTTCATGTTCTGGGAGAGTAATTGGAGCAGTACAGCTCCCAGATGAGTACTTTTCCTGAAGACGATCATTCAAGGGCCAAAACTGGGGGGGGTTGCTATTTGAGTAAATATATTATGTAAAATAAGCTCTTTAAAACAATAGCAACAAATGCTCTATATTGCATGGAGCCAGTTTTCTATTGTCTTCTGTGACCTCTCATCTGAAGCGTGGACTAAAGCTAGGCAAAAGTGTGTGTGGCACAGAGAGATGGAAATAAGAAATGGCAAGTGCCATTGTTCTCCTCTTTGCCTCCCTGTGAGCAGTGTTTCACTCAGTTTTCCACTGTCACAATAGATTAGATATCTAAATTCTGGTATCAGTGAGTGGTCTGTCTAATCACTTGGGTGCAGAAAATGTGTTTCATGGAGGAAAATGCCAGATATGTTGAAGCCATTTGTGTAGCTTAACACAGTGATATAGCGCGTGTTTGCAGAAAGTCAGATTTTGATTTGAACAATACAAAACTAATTAAATCAACAAGAGGCCTGGGGACAAAGGATTCATTTTCCCATCAGCTGCCAGCGTAGATGAAGGCTGATGATCAGCTCTGCATGTGACACGTCTGCCCTGCTGCACTCAGAGCTGTCCTCAGGAAGGTCCTCTCCAGGGGAACAGCACTAAAACTTAATTGTTCCTCAGAGAGAAATGAAAACTTAAATGTGAATGATGGGGAAAAAAAAAAAAAACAAGCAGAGAAGGGTTATTGCAAAAGGAGGGGGAAAGGGATGAGATTCTATTTGAAATGGTTACCGCAGGGGACGCTTGTGTTAGCTTTTGGCAGAACGAAAGGGCATTGCAAAGAAATTCAGAAAGGTGCCGGTATTCAAAATACTTTACAGTCAACTCAGAATCATAATATGTGCACATAACCTTCAGAGGCTTGAGCAGGAGGACATGAAAATGTCCACTGTGTTTCTCTCCCAGAGACAAGCAGATCCTATCTTTCCTTATAAAAGTAGAGAATAAAATAAATGAATGGGGAGCATTATTACCCCATGTGTGCTCCCCGTGTCATTTCATGCACAGCAGGGCAGGCTGGTGTCCTCAGGGCAACCACCAGCCCCACTGAGAAACTCTGTGTGGGGAGAGTTGTCTCTCCTCTCCGTCACAGTTAACATCGTCCATTGCTTGTGGATGTCTTAAAGCATGTGCAACCATCCTGCTCCCCCAAAACACCAAGGGGTGGGGCAGAAGGATGACACACTCTATTCCCGCCCACAGCCCTTTTCCACTCTGCCTGTTCACAGCCCTTGACAGAGGATGGAATTACTCTGGCAAAGTGTTGGGCGCCTCAGGACTTGGTGAGTTTGGCTGATGCCGAGGCACCGGACATGCATGGCCCACACCCCCTGCCTGCAGATAGCCCCCACTAGGACCTATCATCAGTGAATATCTGGGCCTGGGTCAACCAGCAGTAATGGTCTAACTGATGGGGATATTTAAATCCTGTAGGCCTTGTATCAACTTTCCTTTGATACGGATGGGACAAGCTTGTGCAGTGGGATTAGAAAGGCGAAGTTAAACATAGGTCGAATATTGAGCCAAGTGACAGGAACTCAGCAGAGAGAGGGTGAAGACAATTTAGATCAACAGTACCAAGCAAGGGAAAATAAATTCAGGGAACCATTTGATTCTAAGAGCGGGGGTAGGTAAGAGGAGTGAAGGGGTCTGTCTGTTCTCTCCAGACCCAAGAAATAAATAGAGGAGGCAGTAGGTAGGAACACTGGCTCCTGCAGGCTATCTGCTCTTCCATTACTTGTAGGTTTGGGGGAAGAAGCACAAGTAGGAGTCACCTGGACACTGGGGCTTGCAGTGGGAGCCTCAGGGATGCCTAGGACAGGCAGCAGGCAAGGCTGCTCCCTTCTAGCTGAGCTCTGGCCACCACCAGCCACCTTGTTCCCCAACACTGCCAGTGGAGCTCATGTCCCTGTGTATTTCCATGTGGAAAGCACAAGAAAGAAAACCAAAGGAAAATGCATTTGTGGTTCTAATGTGAAATTTGCAGCCCTGGACACAACAGTTTTTCTGTTGCATTATTTCATCTTGCCCTTTACCTGCATGGCTCTTTGGTAAAGCATGCAGCTCTGCCACATGCTTTACAGGGATCAGTGCAAGGGGACCCAGCTTCCTGATGCCACTCTGCTGAGGATATGAGGACAATTAACAACAGTAGCAAAACAGAGAGGGTTTGCTCAGAAGAAGGAAGCCAAGATGAGCAGGGCTGTGTAATAAACGTCACAGAGGCTCGTTTCTGTAAACAATAAATTATAGACCATCACAACTCTGTACTTTACATAAATTTTATTGTGTTTCAGAGAAAATTGCATACAGCCCATCAGGTTACTCTAGCAGCACGTAATATGTTTAGTAAGTGGTCTGGTCTTTTTTTTTTTTTTTTTTCCCAGCCATTCAGCATAATTCTTTTTGTGCTGCGAATGGTAACTAAAACTATCAGCGCTTTCTGAAACATCTGTTCCTATTAAGGTTAATGACATTTTTTTCTGGAAAATTCCTAACTATATTCTAAAATTATGAAAAGACATACTGTGTCCTTGTGGAAATTCAATAATATCCATGTATCGTTTCCTAATAGGAGTATCTGAAAATGTTCCTTTTAGACAAAATGTACTGCCAGTGTCTGAGAATGTTTTCTTCAAAGCAGAACTTTTTATTTTCATTGCTTTTGTTGTTATACATCAACATTTCAAGTTTTTTTGCTTTTTTTTTTTATGAATAAAAATTGAGCATGTTCAAAATAACAAATTGTTATTTTGAAAAGACCTCTGAATTTGCCAGAAGGGAAAAACTTCTAATGCTACTGCAACTATTTTAATGACATACATTAAAAAAATATATATTCTGGTGAGTAAATATCAATTTTCTAGCAATGAGAAGGGTATTACTCAAGGAAGTAAAGCAGACATTGTGGCAGCTCAAGATGCTTGCACTTCCACATACTTTATGCTACCTCTGTGCCACAACACACTACTCCCAGCCTCATGCCCACAAGTGTCCTCTTGTTGCGCTGTGGCTCTGGGAGCCAACTTTGCTTCTAGATGAAAAATAAAGGGTAGAGTTACTTTCTTGACGAAGGAGACCACCACGAGGGCATATGTGCTACAGCATGGGGCAGGAAGAAGCAGGTGCAGAAAGGCTATAGATTGGAGTGGCCCAACACTTTCTCTTAAGTCATGGGCTTACTTTCTCCTTTTCTGCACTGTATTTTAGTTAGACTTTTTTCTGTGATGTCAGTGGAGTCATACTAGTCATACTCATTTTCCACAGGTAGAACTCCACAGACAAGCAAGTACTTGGGAAGTCCCTCTACACAAAACTGTCTGCAATTTCCCCTGTATTTAAAAACAAGAACTTCAGTTCTGCACGACCTTCTTGCCTGTTACAACCCCAGGTTATCATTTGTACAATTATTTATAATCAGACCTAACTTTAAAAGTAGGAATTGGAAAAAGCCCTATAAAAATAGGATACAGAATCCATATCCAAGTCATTAAAAAACAAAAGGAATCAAGGCTTTCCTTGATTTTGGGTAGTCCGTAAATGTCTTGAGATAGTATCTGAAAGAGAACAAGCAAGAGAATGAAAGTGTGTATGAGCAAGAAAACCGTACAGTTTCAATACAGCTCAGCTGAGGCACCTTAAAATGCCCTCAATCTACCTTGCTTTGCAATCTCTCTGTGTTACTCTGCAAAAGAACATTCCCGAGAGATTTACACTATTATTTAATTCAGGAATTCAGCACACAGGAACACATCTATTCCAAAGTGCTGCAAGGAACCCTCAGGAGAAGCTGTGTTTACTAAGTTCAGTGGAAAGATGTCTTAATGTGGATGGAGTAGTGACGTAAGTAGAGCTACTTAAATGACCATCAGTCCCATTTAACAATTTTTCCAGTGCACTGCTGTACTTTCATCCAGTTGCAAACAGGCTAATATGCTTCTCGTATATAGCATTAAATTTCAGTTTTATTTTGGATTCCAGCCCTGCCATTCCCTGGCATTTTACAAAATGTGTTCCATGAGCAAGAGGCAGGAAGCTGTTTGAGTTTTGATACCTGTGATGGTGATAAGCACGGGGCCCAATGCAGCAAAGAGTGAAAAAGGCGAAGGTGAAAGCTGGTAGGGACCAGGTAGCGATGGCAAAACCAAACCATTCCACGATTTCTCCAAAGTAGTTGGCTCCAGAAACATAAGTGAACAGCCCCCCTGAAATGAAAGACAAAATATGTAATTTTTATGTCATATGCATTATGCACATGGAATTTTTCTTTCCTTAAGGTCAGCAACTGAATACTCTACCTTTCTTATTTAGAGACCATATGACATACTTAAAATGACTTCCCTGAAGCCAGGACAAACTACAAAGAAGGATATTGTAAAAGAATCAGAGCTTATTCTAACCAAGAGGTTTTCAGAACCTTCACAATTGTTTATTTCCATTTGGAAATGGAAAAACTTAAGAAGGCCATTATTAGAATTAGATAAATGTCAGTTATTAACATCTCCACTACCACTGGGGAATACAAAATCCAGATCTCAGTTCTGTATCTTAGCTAATCACAGCAAGAGGAAGGTAGGTGTTGGAGGTGAAAAATGGGGCAGAGGCAGTGATGGTTGAGGAGATATGAGTATCCAAAGCAAGCCAGCAGGAGTCAACAACAAAACCCGAATATCCTGGATCCCCATCCATGCTTCTTTACCAAACTGGGCATTTCCTGGTTCATAGCTCTGACCTAAATCCAGTCTTTCTCACTAAGACAAAAACATACCTTGAGGAATCTTGTAAGTTACTTCCCCAGGTTTTCTCAGCTGGCGCAGCAGGAGATCACTGTGAATGTTGATTCCCATTCCCAGAAGAAATAAGAGGAGGCCTTTGGAAGAGAAATGGGAAATGGATTAGAAAGATAGCTCCTGGTCTGACCCATTATCCCTGCGCAAGGGATACAAGAACGTGCAAGGTTTATCTTTGGAGCAGGCAGACATGAGGCCCAATGTGATGTGGGTGAATGCTTTTTCTCTAGTCAAAAGATGACAGCTACTGAGAATGTTACAGATCCCCAGAAATATAAGTGAATGATGATAAGGTAAACATGTATCTCTGTGTCAGCTGTGAGATCACCTATCCTGGAGAGCTTCAGGGTGGACACCATCGCTGCACATTTGAATGACCCCCCTGAGCAGACTGTTCTGTCAGGCTGACTAGAACACTTTCAGCTAGTGTGAGAAAAAGCCAAATTTCTCACCTGGCCATTGTCATCAAACAGCATAGAATCGTAGAACGGCTTGGGTTGGAAGGGACATTAAAGATCATTCAGTCTCAAATCTCAGGCATGGGCAGGGCTGCCCCCCACCAGCTCAGGCAGCCTAGGGCCCCATCCAACCTAGCCTTGAGTGCCTCCAGGGATGGGGCATCACATCTTCTCTGGGCAGCAGTGCCCAGGCCTCACCTCCCTCTGAGTAAAAATCTTCTTCCTAACACCTAATATAAACTTCTCCTCTTTAAATTTAAATTAATTAATTTAATTTAATTTTAATTATATTTGATGAAATTTTCATTTAAATTCCTCCTTGTCCTATCACTGTCAGATCATGTAAAAAGTCAGCCTCTTTCCTGTTTATAAGCTCCTGTATTGCACTGGATAGCCACAGTGAGGTTTCCCTGGAGCCTTCTCTTCTTCAGGCTGAACAAGCACAGCTCCTTCAGCCTGTTTTTGTAGGAGATATGCTCCAGCCCTCTGATTGTCTTTTTGCTAGTCACTGAACATCAAAAGGGAGGGAAAAATGATGTGTGCATCAGAGATATGTGCATGTTCCGAAACCAAATCAAGATTCTATTTTCATGAAGGACATGGAGAAGATAGCTTTCAAGAGGCTATCATAGAAAGAAAGACTGAAATGTCAAGAAAAATCTCTGCACACAGGTCTGTAGATTCTGTGGTTGCTCATGAGGCTTTCTGCCATCGTGCTCTGGTATATCTGTATGTCCCATTCTCAGCCAAAGAACAGAGCTTCATGGTATTGTGTGCTACCAACTGGAGCAGCAGATGTGAGGATAGTTGCTGCTGCCATTTCTTTTCTACTGCCTATGGGAGGCCTCTGTGTTCCTTCTTGGGTCCCACAAGTGGGTACATTAATGATCCAGAAAATCAGAAGATCTAGAAAATTCAGGAGAGGCCAGGGGGAACCTGAGCAGCAGCTATGTATTCACAGTCCCCAGAGATATTAGGAAGCCAGGTATTGGATGGACCAGGTAGGGTTGGAAGAAGGAGGGAGCCAGGGATGGACAGCATCACAGAAAAAAGCTGTGAAAAGAGAAGCTCTTTTCAGAGCTCCTCCAGCACATCATCAGTACAAGGAGAGGAACCTACAGTCAAGGGCTGCTCGGTCCACCACAAGTCAGGCCATTTGGACAGAACTGTGGGCATGAACATGGAGCAACTGCTCACTTGCTGAAGGCTGCTGACAGTTTCTGGCCAGAGAGATTCATTGAGCAGATTCTGTTTAGCTGAAAACCTAGATGGAGGAACTCTGCAGGTGACATGCCCTACATTTCATGCCACATTAGACACTGAGAAAACCACATCTGACAGTGATTGGGGACGCAGGAATCAAGTAGAGGAGGTGCGTGCTAAGCAGCAGAGCAAAAAACAAAGCTCTTGTAAAACCTCAGCAATCCCAGTAGTAACAGAAAGTTGGGAAGAAGTTGTAGAAGAGGGATAGATTGTTTTAACTTGATGTTTTAAGCACTGCTACTACTGTTTTCTCATTAGTTCTTTGTTCTCATATATATGTATATATATATGTATATATATATATATGTACATTTGTTCTCATATATATGTATATTTACTATCAGAATTAAATAATGCAGTGTGTTCTTTGATGGCTATAGGAGCTGTTGCTACACAGTGTCCAGGGTTTTTAAGATGGGACGCTGTAAGTTAAGACTGAACTTTTATCCACTGCTTTTAACAGAGTATGGAAAGTACCTTGATTATTTTGTATTTGCTGTATGCAGAACATTTCTTCTTACCTCCCTGTTCAATTTTATTTCTGTGTCTGTATTTAAAATCCTTCCTCTGCACAGCACCAACTGTGTAATGTACCTAGCTGCCCTTGCTCAGTTATTCTCCTCGGACTTTTACAGGGTGAAATTCAGCTAGGCTATTAAATTACAGAACATAAGGGAACCTTATTAACATACAACCAGACCGTGCATGATCTCTAATCTGCCCATGTGCCCTACACAAGAAAAAAGGACCCTTTGTCTCTAAAGCCCCATTTATGCTGGGGCTTTGCACTCTGTCAGTCAGAATGGCTGCATTGAGTGCACACCTCCCTGGCAGAGAGAGAAAGCCACAGTTTACCCTTGCACAGGGCCACTGTTTGGTGGACATCTGGCTGAGCAATTGCACATTCCTTCTCAAGTGGCATCAGAAAAACAAGGTTGGTGACTTGAGACTGTGCTCCAATACCGTAGGTTGTAATCCTTCAATGGTGGCTTCCTAGCAAGAATAAATGTCACCGCACATTCAGTTGTTCTATCTGGGCCAGCAGGCAGCTTTCATGCCGATTTCCATCACAACTGATCTGACTCACATGTTCAGTGAAGATTAGGATGTAATTCAAAGCGCTGACAAATTGCTTGGAGATTAGATCTTGAGAATCCTGCAGCTGTAATTACCTGATGTAAATCGGATGTCGGTGCACCAGTCGGTTGGGTATTCAGCACAGTAGATCAGGTAGTACCCCTGGAGGAAGCCATTATAGATACAGAATAATGTGCCAAAGAAAAGCAATTGCAGTGGGAAAGGCCTGCCTCTAGTGAAGAAGGGGTAAATAAATGTCCTAAGGTAGATAAGAAAACAAAGTCAGCACATTTCATGATAACAACGTATTTGCAGTTTCTCTGCTGTAGGAAGAAAAACCTTAACAAAACACAAAATATGAAAATGTCAGTAAACATCAAGAAATGGAAAACAACTGTAACAAAGCAACAAATGGGAATCAAGAAAAATACTGCCCATATCCACATTTTTCTGGTCTTTTGAGATGGAACACAGGAAGCTGGAAATCTCACCCAGAATTGCTGTGGCCTCAAGAATGTCTCTCTGCTTTCCTTTTCCCTTGCTGGTAGCAGGGAAAACCACAAACAGCACGTTCATACTAAGATCTTGGCTGCCCTTTGCTACACAGAGGGGCAGTGCCAACTGCAATACCCATTTCCCAAAAGAGCCACAAGCACTGTGGAGGAGTTTCTGTATGGAGGAGATGCTCCTGACCCCGCCACCAAGAATGCTTTCAGGGCTGGCCATGCCCCTTCACCAGGTGCTTAATCACTGGTTAGGCCTGTACAGTAGGGTACTCACAAAGGGAGACTTGGAGAAAACAAATTGTACAGAAGAGAGAAAAACAACCATGCAATGTGACTTTCGGAAAGGAGTTTACACAGTGGATTTGAGTGAGATTCTTCATCAAAAACAGGTATGCGTGTGAACCTTTCAACTTCTCTAGCTGAGCTGGTCAGAAGTTCCTGCCCTAACTTCAACCATTCCTAGCACAAGGAGGCATTTCTCAGCTTCCAGAATATGCTGTGGCAGAATAAATGCTACGAGCCCTTCAAAGATGGCTCACCCAGCAGTACAAGGAGGGAAAAATCCCATGGTCTATCTAACACGAACACCATGCGTGCAGGACAGAAGAAAGCTGCGTGCACAGTGTATGCACAATCACAGGGGGTGTCAATTATTTATTTACTTATTTAGTAGAGGGAATGAAATCCTGGCATCAGTGAAATTCTACCTCATAGCACGTCTGAAATTCCACGTCAGAATTTCATTGAAGAATCTATGTTGTGAGGCAATTTTCCAGAGAAATCTGCTTGAATAAATCCAGAGGCAAGACTCAGTTCTCTGTATCTGAACAGTGCCAGAAGTTTCTGTTTTAATACAACACATGTCAATTTGAATTGTGGGCACACACACTATTCCTGGCGGGTTTTGATAAAGCAACTGAAATAAAATGAGGACATATGATAGGATTAAATAGTACACGGAAGAATTCGCATCACTGCTGAGATTATTTTGCCCCGTGCAAATCAAAAGAGGATCAGAGGCCACCACTTCAGAGGAGCAGATCAAAAATTGGCCTTTTGGATTTAGACCTATGACAAATTTGACCTTTTTCTTCCTGTGCAATATTGATGACTAATCCTTTTGTCCTTTATCATCTTTACTGGACAAATGCACTGCATCTGACTAAACCATTGCCAGCAGTTTCCTTTAAAATGAATGAATCATAAATTATTCATCTTCTTTTCTGTCATTTCTTATCCAGACTAGCACGTTTCAAAGAGAAAATGATACGTAATTGCGTTGAATTTCTGCTTACATGGAGTATACCAGCTCTCTTGAAAACTGTGGAGGCTCTCACCCGAACTGAGGGAAAAACCACATGCAGAACATCCTATTTCCAGGTTCCTCCAATGATCTCTGGACAAATTTTTCGTCTCTATAGTTTATGGAATAAGAAGGATGTACACTTTACTGACAAGCTCACAGTCCAGCTGTATAAGACAATGGTAAACTCTTTGTGTCAGGTTCATTTCTGAGTATTCTATCTAAAACAAAGTTCTCAATCTATAATCACTGAGCTACTTGTGGCCCACTTAGAAAATTCATCCAACTTGAAGCCTGTTCACAGGAACAGCCCTTTTTTGCAGTCTCTTAGGAACAGGTTCAGGACTGAATGAAGGCTTCTTGTAGGAACACTCACCTTTCCTGGGGAAGGGATGCAGGCACAAATCTGATCGAGGATGGGAGGAGGAATGAGGAAACCCTGAGACAGACAGCACCATGTCTGGGTTTCGGGAGTCCTTGAGAAGAAGGGTGATGGAGAATGGTACGCCTGGGCAGCACTGACTGAGTGAAAACAGGCAGAAATGGGAAAGTATTCAGAGTGGCAAAATAAGAAGAGACCTGGAAGAGATTTCCATTCTACACCACTGAATTAAGAGCAGAGATTAAAGTTAAAAAATAACACAGAATATGAGAAAATAATCTGTCTGGGGGTGCTGAATAACTGTGCACAAGTGTTCTCATGATACTGAAAGGAAGCAAGTTCAAATGTAATTAATAAACATACTTAATACAATACACAAACATCACTGGAAGAAGAAGGGAGATAGCCACAGGTTATAAATAAAGTCAAGTTCTTTAATAAAGAGGAGAAAAAGTCTAGGGCTTTGAAATGCATATTCATTCTCGTATCTCGGGGGATAAATCACATTCCAATTCAGAGAGGCAGAAGGCAGCATCTCCCCTGGATGGCTGACAACCATTTACTGCACTTTCTTTTGCCAAGGCAAGCACTGACTGTGATGGACCTCTACTCTAACCCAGCAAGGTAACTTCAGGGCTTCACTGTGGCTCATGCCTCATCTAAGAACAATACACACAAATTGAACAAGTTAAAAATGATGGAGTTAACTCCCCAGAATAGAAAAGTGTTTAGCACCAGCTATGAGCAAAGCTCCAGAGTGAAACTATCCCAGGAAGGCTGACACTATGGACTGAAGTTAAAGGGGTTAAGCACCAGTGCTCAACTTCCCAGCCACACAGCTTAATGCAGAATTCAGGTTGAATTCTTGGTGCTGGATCAGAAAAGCTCAGCTGCTTACCATTGCATGTGAATAAGGTGAGATTATAGCAAGAAATCTACAATAATTTGCAAAACCGCGTGTGTCTGATGTGAGTGCCAAAAAACAAAATGCTGCTTCTACATAACTATCAATTATTGATGGAAAAGAAAAAAGAAAAAAGAAAAGAAAAAAAGATCCATTTGGCTGCAGAAAAATCTAAGGAATCTGGGCAACATAATGCTGAATTCCAGCATTACAAAAGCCTAAAGTCAGTCATTCTGGCAATCTACTACTAGCCAGAAGCACACGATTGTTACAAATTTTAGGTATGTTGTATGGTTAGCATAGTGAGAAGGATATATACAGCATAGGAATGAAAGTGAGTTCTTTCCACATAGTTACATGCAGGAACTATTAGATGTGCTATACTTAATAAAATACCCATCGCTGAAAAAAAGAAAGGGAAAGAACAGGACCTAATAATAGGGATTTGTTTTTAATTGATGAGGAAGGACTGGGTCGGCTTGACTCCAAAGAACAAATTTTTGCTGTTGTAAATTCATTACAACAGCAGCCAGGTTTCAAAAGCATTTTGAAAGCTGATGTACAAATTATTTCCTCGCTTCTCTTGTCTTCCAGTATTTCTGAAGCCGTCACTGGAAAAATCTGGTATCTTTGAGTGTTTAACAGCCACTCAGAACCAACAAAGGAGATTTCTTCCTTTTCACCGTTCAAAAAAGGCACTGAATTGTGAAAAATGTTGAATCATTGTGTTCTTTCCTACTGACTTTAGCAGGTATAGCAGTAAGTTCCACACTTCAATTACTATTTTCTAAATAGTAATGCATTTTCTAAAGTGAAGCCAAGAAAAAAATTCTTGGGCTTGGTACATTAGCAGGCTGCACCAGCAAGTCACAGTCAGTCAGCAAGCTGCAGTCAGTGTACAGTTAAAGTAATATATTTGTTTCTCAAAGGTTTCCATTTTGAAGTACAAAATATTGTTTTCAAAATATTTTGCCCTTTAATAACCAAAGGATACCACTAAAGGTGAAGCTAATAAAGTAAAGGAACTATTGCTTGAGTACAGATCATTCCTGGAATCAAGACTGTCCCAAATGGACCCATGGTTTAATCACAGAGACTACACAGCAAAGTACCAGAGTCCACAACTTATGACATGATAAATATTTGTCTAAAAAGCCAAATGCTTTTGTTTGTAACAGCCTCCTTGTCTGGGGAAAAAAATAAAAATAAAAATAAAAAATAGGCTGTTGTTAATACGTCTGTGGCTGGCAAAATTCTGGGTGATACTGAGCACACCAAGAGTGAGAAATAGATTTAACAACAATCCTGAAATACTTTTTTAAGAATCAGTTTGGTTCAGTGAAGGCAGCGGCAAAGAACTACGTGACAAAACATAAAAGGTGAGCTGGAGAACTGGCTGGATGGAGGAAGGGGTGCTGGTAGGTAGCAAGCTTAGCATGACCTGAGAGTGTCAGGATATGTTTAAAAAGCAACTGTTAAAATGAAACTGAAGTGCTAATGGAGGCACCCAAATTAGTTCTTCTTTGCATGGAGCTGGTAGGAACTTACATTGTATGCAGCTGAACCCTGCACTTCATAAGAGACACAGGCAAAGCCCAGAGAAAACAGCTGCGATCTGGGAAGTGTGACCTATGTAGAAAGACTGAAGGCCTCAAGGTTGTTTAACATGACTAATAGAAAACCTGTGGAAGACATTATAGCAAAGTACAATTGTATAAAACTTCACTGCAAAGAAGGAAATATTAGCTGGAGGGTTTGAGGAACTTCCATCGCTGTTTTTAAGGATGGGCCACACAAGCAGCCAATCAGGAACAATCCTTAGATTGATTCTCTTTCTTAATTCTCTGTAATTTATTCTGCAATTGCAATTCTGGATTGTCACAGCCTTGATCATTACGGGGCACTGGAGCTCATGCAGGCTTTTCCTGTCCTAATGTCATCCTTACAGGCCAAAGCAATGTGAAGAAAATTCCAGGAACTGAGAATGGGAACTTGGAGCTATCTTGATGAGAGGGAGACACTGAAAGGGAGCTGGGGAGCAGTGATGAGATCCGGAATTAGCTGAGCAAAAGAAACCACATTACAAACAAAACCTTTTTCTCAGGCTGCAGCCTGAACTCAATGCCCGCCCAGCTACCTCAGCTGAAACCCTAACTAATCTTGGTCCAGATTTAAAATTGTGTGAGTGGTGGAGGACAGGACTAGGGTCAACGTGACAAGATGTGGTTGTACCCAACCACAATATTTCATGCTTTTCTCTACGAATTGGTAGCATCTAGAGGACAGCAGTACTTAAAGATTACAAGAATGTCTGTTGTTTTATCTAAGGGATGGCGTGTCAAAGGCTTAGCCAGCCAAACCATATATTTCAGCAAGGTATCTCCCTCTTTTCTTCTCCAAAAATAACCACTTGATATTTGTGATGATAAATCACTTTGTTCCTATTGCTAAACTATGGTTGTCTGCCAAAAGAATGAAACATGTGCCAGAGTAACTTGACCAGACACTATTCTGTGCACTTCAAAAAGCTCACTGCTCCTCTGGAGCAGAGTTCATAGAGTTCACAGAGGCTCAGAGTATGAGCAGAATAAAAGGACCCATCTGCATGAAAAAAATGGTACAAAACTGAAGGATGCATAAAACTGTGCTCTTACATCTGCACTTAAGAGAGAAAGCTTAATTATTTTCCACAAGCAGTCCACATGGGGCTGAGAAACAGCCAAAGAAAGTTAGACATTTAGTAAACTAACCATCTCCAAAGCTACATGCTGCTCAGACTGCCTCCTACCAACATACACTAGACTTCATACCTGTTCAGAGAGAGAAATGCAAGATACACTGAAAGCAGTCTTCAAGATAACCTTAATGATTTTTTCCCACTCCAGTAATTCTCTCTTTGTTCTCTTTTATGCCTAAACTCCTGATCTTTCTCCATTTTGCTTTTCCAGTCTTCCTGAATTTGCCCTTTCTTTGTCCTTTTTTAGATTCATTGCTTCCTTTATGGTTCCTCAGAAGCTTTGTTCACCTAGTTAATGTTTTTATCTCTTGCTACCCAACAACTGCACTGTCTCTCTTTCATTGCAGTTCTTTCATGTTTGCCCGTCTCCCTTTGCAGTTATGGCTGAGTATCTTTATCAACAAAATGGTTTCTCCTCAGGTCTTTGTCCCCTCTACAACAGATTTTCCAGATCCTATGGTAGGAAATGACTCCACAGTGACACAGGGTTCATGTAGTTTACACTGACTTGTACATGAAAATGCATTGTGCTGTATTAGAGGGCTGCTCTGAAAGTAATGCCACATATTTTACTATTTTGGCCTACAATTTCAGAGGTGAATGTTGGTGGTATGACAGCAGAGGTTGAACCTTCCCACCAATATTCCATTACATGTTGTTGCTGTGTGACAGATGGCAGCAGAGGGACAGTCTGACAGAATGGCATCTGACATGGAAGTGTGTATGAAGCAGAGGTGTGTTACTGAATTTCCCCACGCAGAAACAGTTGCACTCATTGACATTCACTGGCACTTGCTTAATGTTTCTGGAAACCAAACAGTGGATGTGATCACAGTGAGGCAGTGGGTGGTGCATTTCAACTGTGGTGACAATTATGTGAAAGATAAGCCACATTCCAGACAGTAATGCAGATCTTTACAAGGGCAGAATTTAGGCTCTTGTTCATTGCTGGTAGCTACTGATAGTGACTATGTTGAAAAATAGCATTTTGTAGCTGAGGATTTACTCTACCAAATAGTTTAATTATGCTCTTTGTATCTGTTGTAGTTTCCATGGAAATAAATAGGAGGCATCACTACATATTTAACTCTGAATTTTGTTGGCTTTGCACAGCCTCTGTAGGTCACTATAAACTACAAAACCCTTGCATAAGCAGGACATAATAACAGCACTGATCAATGCAGCTGCTGCAGTAGGGACTGTCCAGTATTTCCAGTAGCAGCACCAGGCTCCTGTGCGTATAAGGGGATGTGAGGGTTTCCTCTCCCCCTGTCCTAAATGCCCGTGTGATTGGTTTGTGTGGTATCTGGTGGAGGAGGTTTTGTAGTTTCCATCTTTAGCTGAGGAGACTGTCCACTCTGGGGGATGCCCCTGAGCACATGCAGGCTTACTGCTCCCATCTATGGAGAGCAGGCCCCAGCAGTTGTGTCTGGCACTGGAGACCACAGAGCAGGACAGATTTTTGGGGGCTACGAGAGGCTGAGGTACAGACCTAGGGATATGAGTGCACAGGATGACAGAGAGCTTCTACCTGGGCGTCTCACCCCCGAGTGTGGAGACTTGGCACATTTGGGTTGTTTATTGAGCAACATTAAGCAGTTTGAGACTGTGAGCTATGTGTCGCTGTAAAAAAGAAACAAATAGTGAGAAAACTGAGGTCATAATCTGATGCAGTGTTTCTCTAGCTCTGTTTTACAGATGCGCCTGTCAAAAAAACAGCTTAAGGCCCTACCTTTGCTGAGAATGCTTCTGTCTTTCACCATGCAGGAGGATAATGGCAGAAGGATTTCTGACCATTTCACCACAGCCCACAGGATTCAAAAATGCTGCACTGGGTCATCTTCCTTATTTCTTACTATGCAAGGAAATGCTCTGAGAAACTGAGAGATTCAGAAATAAACTTCTGCGTCATTTTAGGCTTGTCACATGTTAGAAAATTCTTCTTCATAACCATAATGACCAGAAACACTATGTATTTTTTTCCAGGTTTGGAGTCTAGTGCTTTCTTGAAAAATAAGATTTCAAGCCTTTTTAGCAGACTTCTTCTCTGCACATATTCGAAAACACAATTAGTTGAACAATAACAACATTTCAAATAATTTTTCATCTTTGACAGCTTTGCACAGTCAGCTTAGTTAAAACAAATGTCTTGGGATAGTCTGATTAAAAACACGAAGCTTCATTCCACTTTTCTGACCAAACTCCGTCCTCAGCTGAATCTCTACTTCAAGCTATTTCAAAAACAGAGAGGATGAATTTGATTTATGCAGGAAAACAAAAATTCAGAGACCCAAATATATCATCATGATGACAAAGCAGGAAAGAACTTGAACTCTTGGGGCCCATGCTGTGTTTGAAGAACCGTAAGTATAAAATTATTAGTGTAATCATTTTTGCCAATAGACTATAGAATTTGAAAATGGAAAACACAAGTAAAAAGCATGAAACTCCAACTTGCGTGTCTAAAAATTAGAAAAAGGTTTTGAAATGTCCTAAAGTCCCAGATTTGCACAGACTTGCACTCTGGGTCTTGAGGATTACTGAGCACATTCAATTTAAATAACTTTAAATACCTCTGTTTATTGGCAGTATCCTGCCATTATAAGTCAGAATCTCAAACATATCCTTCTAACAGCAGTTTAATCTGATTGATTTCTACAGCTGTTACACTGAAAGTCATTCTACTTCCAAAACAGTAAAAAAAAAAATGATTATCATTTCTAAATCCTTAGGTTTGCATCTTGAAGAACATTGGTTGAAATGTCTAAATCCAAACTGCTTTTGAATCCATATGACCTCTGGTCATCCATGGCAGTACAGGCACAATGAGGAACAGAATCAGAAATGGCCAGGTCATGTCCCAAGTGTGCACTTACATTAAAATGATGAAAAAACTTAATATGCTCTAATATCCTGTAATAAAAAAGAGCTACCATAGGCTATCTCTGACTCACAGTCATCTTTGTTTCCTTCCAAAATACGTATTACACAAGATTTCCTAGCACATAAAAATGGTACGTGAAGCAGAAAGTATCAGTGTTAGTGTCCTTTGCTCCCCAGATTTACAAAGATACTGCGCTCTCACATCTCCTCTTCCCTTCCATGCATGACATCCACACATTTTTAAAGACAAAGACTCCACCACCTACCTGGGCAGCCCATTCCAATGCCTAACCACTCCTCGAGTGAAGAAATTCTTCCTAACATCTAAACTTCCCCTGACACAACTTGAGGCCAGTGTCTTGTTGTGTCTCAGTTGTCATCTGAGAAAAGAGACAAGCACCCTCTTCTTCTATGCAGCCTTCTTTGTAGAAAGTTGTAGAGCTATAGAGAGAGGTGAGGTCTCCCCTCAGACTCGTTTTCTCTAGAAGAAACAGCTCCAGTTCCCCCAGCTGCTCCTTATAACTCTTCTTATCAACATCCATCTCATGGTGTCCAATCTTTTGGCATGCCTAGGCCTCATTGAGTGAATAGGAATTGTTTTGGGCTGTATAGATATAAGTTTCCCTGAAAGTAATGCATTTTGTTTATTTCCATGGAAAATACAACAGATACAAAGAACAAAGTAATGCTATTTAGGAGAACAAATTCTCAGCTACAATACACTCTTTTTCAACATAGTTGCCACATTTAGCTGGGCATTTTTGCCAGTGACAAACCGAAGCCTGCATGCTACAAGGCTGCAGTGAGCTCTCAAGGTGTTTCTCAGAGATTTTTAATGAAATTTTACTCTTCCTGCACTTTATTCTTGACAATAATTGTTCAAAATGTGCATAATGCCAAAAATCGATGGCATGAATAAGAGGTGACTGTGATGACTCCAATTTTGAAGGAGATACCAAGAATATGAGTTATATCACTGGCCGTCCAACAGATGCAGTTTCTGGAATGTGGATATGCTTATAATGGTAATACTACGTAGTTAGCTTCATAGATTTTTATTTTCAAGTGATTTCCCCCAAAACTAGGAAAGAACCTAAGTATATAGGCTTTTCAGTGCACAGAGGGACTTGAGAAAAATTCCTTTTGTCAAATTATATTTACTGGCTCATTAAAAAAGCACAACCTTCCCTCATAAAGGCTGTCTCTTTTATAATAAGAAATCAGAAAAACAGATTTGTGGGTCTTGAAACAGTAAAGTCCTCAACAAATGCATTGCTGCATGTATGGAATGAATCTTAGCTCCTTTCCCTTGCATTTTATTTCTGACTTAAAAGAGCAGCCCTAATAAGGGAATACCACTGACATCCCATGATCAAAATTTCCTTGTTTGGTAGAAACAATGTTATTTTAAAGTGAAAACAGTTACTGAAATGCCTGTATATAATTTAGTCTTTTTTCTTTTTCTTTTCTTTTTTTTTTTCTTCTCTGTCTTAGTTCAGCCCTTTACAACTCTTCTCATTTCAACAGCAGGGATCTGGTAATGGACTGAGCAAAGGAATAGCTTCTGCAGCCTGCTCTGGGTGTACCACACTTCCCTTCTAGAGGACAGAGCAGACCCTAAGCATATAGAGCTTAGGGCAGAGGAGTGACCGCAATACAGCAAACATCACCTGGAATGCTAATTAATAATACAGGGCAGCAGCACACAGGAGTACAAAACCTTAAACAGCCAGGTACGGTAATTAGGCCTTAGTAACACAGTGGGAGTGGTGGGCATGACAGCGAATAGAGAGCAAGAGAAAGGCATGCAGTGGTACCCATCTAGAAAGAAAACTTTGGTTATAAATACAGAACCATGACAGTTTGTAAAGCTGCATGGTAATGATGGAACAGCACAGAACAATCTGCATCATGTAGAAATGTACTGAATAACAGGAATGCCATCTTGAAAAGATGTGAAGAAAGATAAAAGTCTGAGTTTCCTCCACCTATTTTCTTCCATTCCAAGGGATAAAAGGAAAATTTATTTTGGCACACTTCTGGCTGGGCAACAACCGCAGGTGCCTGTAATGTGAGGCCATTTTCCAGTGGAAAAAGAACATATGAATGAGCCCATTTGTACTAACAGCAAGGAAGGCAAACAGCTAGCGCTGTATTATGAGGAACTAACCAGGAGAATATTTATTAATGCTAGAGGAGACTGCAATGAAGCAAACTCAGTACCAGCACTGGATGTGTGAACACGTTACACTTCTGTGGCAAACCATGCAAAGAGATTTTTGGTTGACTACTTATGCAGGAACCTGACTTGAAAACAGCAGCGAATCCAGTGTTTTCACTCATGAGAAGAAATAGGATATAGTTGGCATTACTGAAACTCACTGAGATACTTGTGAAAAGTAAAACTCACAGACTGGACAGGAGAAAGTGCATGAAAATGGTAGAGTGACCTTATGAACCAGTACAAAATACTTTCCCTGAATTTTTTAAAGGAGATCTTGATTTGTAGACAACCAAATGGCACACCAAATGGGTCACCTACAATCAAAGGGAGACGGGGATCCAGCTGTCTCTGGAAGAGTGGGACGCTTAGTGCCTTTCAGTCTGACTTGGGTGCACTTCAAAAAGCAAATTTATTTTTTCTGTGCTCGCAGAGGAAAACATTCTGTCACTCCGAGAGACAAGGCTTTCCCCTTGCTACTGTTGAAGCTGACATCTCTTGTCCTTCTCCGTCTTTCTCACTTTTTATCCAATTCTGGTTCTAAAAGAAATGCAGTGTTAAGGTCTATATGGAATTCCATTGTGATGCCATGCTCTCATCCCCTTATTTCCTGTTTCTCCACTTGGTTCTGTGCAAACACAGCCAACAGGTTTCCTCCTGCCACCTGAGGGCTTCAGCTGCTCTTCCCACACAGCACCTTCACAAACAGCGTTTCAAACCACAGTCCTTCCTAAGTCACTTACGCCAAACAATCCCTGTCCGCTCACCGTTTCCTGCTCGCGGCTGCTTTCCCCAGAGACCGCTGCAGATGGCGGACTTGGCATTTACCTCTCTTCCCACTTTCTCCCTCCTTTCCTCTGCCTACCCGTGCGAAAGCGAAGCCGTGAGCTTACCTAAACCAGATAACGTTCCGATTTATTATTTTTTTAATGGGAGTTTGCTTGAGCGCCACGGTGCCATTTGGATTCGATTAAATTCCCACCGAGCTGCGGTAATCAAGAACGCGTCGAGGGAACCGAGGAGCTGCCTAAGCGAAGCCGGCAGGCAAAGAGGAGGGGGGCGGTGCGGGATTCCCCTGGCGGACGCCTCCTGGCCCCGGTCCTTCCCGAAGCCGCACGGCGCGCACCTTTTCCCGGCCGCCAAGAAGAGGGCGGCTGCAGCCTAGCGGCGGCGGAGGGAACGGGCAGGGCCGGCGGAGCTCGCTCCGCTTTAGGAGCCGTTCCTCCGAACGTCGCGGCTACCGGACACCGCGTGCGAAAGCGGGACGCCCTCATTACGCCGGCTTAAGGCTGGTCCTAAATTTGTGAAAGGGTAACTTTATCCCGAGAGGCTGCGCCCCTGACGAAATACCGCGTGTCAGGCGGGGTAACGTCCGCTCCCTGCAGCTGGCAGCGGGACGCCAGATAAATCACCTCAGTGCTTCGCAAACCGTGCGCGCCAGCCAATTCGTCAGCAATGTGATACGTGCTCCTGTACTGTCTGGATCACGCAAGTGCAAGGCGGAGGACCTGACAGCTCGGTAACAAGCGGGCTGAAAAATGATCTGATTTCTGTGTAAATGTTATCACGCTTAGAAAATACAATGGGATTCTACGGGGTGCTTTAAGGTAGCGCAGAGCTACCAGTAAGCATCGCCAGGAGGAAATCAAGGGGGGTCAAATTCAAGCACATTTTAAACACACTGAGTGACAGCGGAAGAATTCACAAGACCGTACTACAGAGGAAACGGCAGATTCTCTGTAGAATAAATGATGGGTTTTCTGTCTTCTGGGCTCTCAGACCGAGACCGGGAGGTACTGAAATATCTGCTTCAGACAAACCCGAGTTCCGGAGGCAGCACAGCTGGGCTGACGGACAGAAAGGCAGAACAGCCAGCTCAGTGGCCCTGAAAAATCTCTGCTACTGTAATAGCCTGTGATGTTCCGTAATATTCCTTCTGTTATATCCTTCTGTTTGAAACCAGCACGTTAGGTGTAAGAGATCTGACAAAATTAGGAACGATAAGAGCTCCCTTGCAGAGACTAAGATGTTGCTAAAATATGTAATGATATATGAGGAAACTTTTCTCTGTATAAAAGGGGGTATTTTCATACAAGCATAAAGTAATGCTGAAACACAAACGACAGGCAATGGGTAGGAAAAGTAGGAATAGGTTAGCGGGACATATTTATAACTAAAAGCAGAACATCATTATTCACATCACAGTTTTAAAGTCAAAAGAACTGCAGTAGGCTACCTCCACTGAGCGAATGTAACTTTATTATTGACCAATCGTATATTTTACTATAATCAGGAAAGTGTCTAAAACCTGTTTGCTTATTTCTAGTAAAGATAATCACTTGAAAAAAGATAAAGATGAACTGTGGCTGTTATACCAAAGTGCTGAACCTCTCAAATACACAGGCAAAATGTCCTAAGCCAGAAAAACTCCTCGTTTCCAGTTTTTCTTGCTCTTCTACATGACAATGGAACACTGATACATAACACAGCGCTTCAAATATTGATTGGTTTGAAAGCATCTCGGAATGGTTTGCTGTAAAGAACAACACCAGAGTGAGACGCAATATTAGAAGCAAGATAGGTTGTTGTATGGACTTGGCTTTTACTTTTATAAAGGAATAAGTATTCCCTGGCCGCAGGTAAGAAGAGCCCTTAAATTATTTGAGAAAGAAAACGTAGGAAAACACGGGGCTTCTGCCCAAGCCCCGCAGCAACAACGGCAAGCAGAGCCTGACTGAGAGACGGGCGCGTAGCGGTAGGGCAGCACGTCTTTCACATGCCTGGTGGTGCTCACCCTCCTCTGCTTCTGAAACAGACAGAAACACACGAGCACAGCAGAGTGCGTTAAACTAGATGTGCAACACACCTATTTCTGGGAGCACAGCGTGCCTGCCACGGGTAGCATCCTCCAGCTGGTTTTGCACAGTAACAAAACCACGATGGCAGTGATGGTTAATACATCTGTCAAATATTTTAGCACTTGAAACCATTTTTCCCCCCTGGTTTAAATGCATTTCCTACAGCCAGTATTTGTTTCCATCCCTCACTACCTGTAGAGACACCTCAGTCAGACTTTTAGCACCACGATCGTGGGTGGATTGCAAAGAAACGTTTATGGCCCATTATTCCTTGCGTGTTTTTTAATTCTAGGAAGGAAAAGAAAGAAAAATATAGAAATAGGAATTTGGATTTTAAAAAAGAAGAAGAAAAAGAAGAACAACCTGCAGAGAAAGGTTTTGCTGCCGAAGCTCCGCACCCTGCCGTGCAGAGGGACGCGGCAGTCGCCGCTTGCGAGAAGGCCTCTTTTTCGTGAGCGGGAAATCACTGAGATGCCGCGTGAGATCCACGGCAGACGAGCGCAGGTAAAGCCGGCTCTGCTCCACGCTGCAGAAGGGCCCATCGCCGCGCTGCGCTGAGCGCGCTTCGGACCCGCGTCCCGCCGCCTGCGGAACCCGACGGCAACCGCGGGGCTGTGCCGCGTTGTCCGCGCTGCCACCGACGGAGGGTCGCGGCTTTGCCCTTTGATGACAAGAACAAAGCTTGACGCCATTCACCGACATACGCACGACGGAATTTCTGACGTATACACGCACTGCATTTTACAGACCGGGAGAAACCGCCGCTGCGGTGCCGCTTCGGGTCAGAGGGACCGCAGCGGCCGTTCTCCCCTCGGGGCCGCCCCCACGCGCGTCCCGCCCGCACCGAAGGCTTCGCACGCTCCTTTGCGTAACGTTTGCTTTCGTTTCGCTCCAATCTTCGCTCCGGCTCAGTGAAACCTCTCTCTCTTTGCCTGAAAACGCGGAGAGCATCGCCTCCTCGCCGAGCACCGGCTCCTTCCCGGCGGCGCCCGCCCCGCCGCGCCCACCGCACGCCGCCCTCCGCCCCCACGGACGGGCAGGTGCTCGCGGCCTCCCGCGGAGCGCCCGGCGGTACCTGTAGAAGTAGTGCCAGCAGAAGAGGCAACAGAGCAGGCGGCAGCCCAGCGGCTCGAGACGGGGCGGGCTGCGCAGAGCCAGCAGCAGCGCGGGCACGAGGAAGGAGGGCAGCTCTTGCACGAACCAGGCGCAGCGCGCCGGCAGCCGGCCCCGCGGACGGCACAGCCGCTCCTCGTGCTTGCCGTAGCGGGACGGCACCCGCAGGTAGAGCGAGAGCTGCAGCAACGCCAGGGCGCCCAGCAGCGAGCTGAGCGCGAGCACCAGGCTGGGGAAGCACTGCATGCTGGGCGCGGGGCACCGAGGCGAACGGCCGTCGAGCGGTGTCGGCCCCGGTCTTATTAGAGCGGCGGCGGTCACCCCGCCCCGCCGCGCTGCCTCCCATCGCCCGGGCCCGTCAGAGGGCGCAGCCCCTCGCTTCCAGGCGCCCCGTGGGAGCTGCCCGCCGCCGGCCTTGACGCCGTCCTCGGGGAGCGGGGTGCTGGCGGACAGCTACGGAGTAACGGGCGTGGGTACCGGCTCCCGCTCACATGGCCGGTGCAAGCCTGAGCTTTGGAAGTCGAGCTCCCGCAGAAGGGCTGCCGAACATCAAACCGCACAGGCACGGCGGCTCAAGACCGTGAATTCCAGTTGCATCCGTGTCGTTGTGAAGAGAGCGCTTGGATGCTGCTCAGCAAAAGGATGGACGCCGTGCAAACACCACCGGAGGAGCCATCCTCATGGAGCAGGAGTGGTACTGGCTGCGGTTATGTGCTGACATGGGATGCGAGAGTCTTAGTTCAGCTCGTTTCAGGAGGTGCTGGAGAATGTGGTGCTTGCCATCTCTCAGCTGTGTGTAAAAAGAAAGCTGCTCTGGAGCAGAGCTGTGCAGGTGTGCTGACCATAAAACAGAAATGAATCCATAGTGAAACAGTTGGACATGAGGACATAGCACTCATAATACACAAGTTTCAGGGTGTTCTACTTCAAGGAATTACTTTAGAGCAACAAAGTCATGAAGGGTCTGGAGCACAAGTCTTACGACGAGCAGCTGAGGGAACTGGGATTGTTCACTCTGGAGAAGAGGAGGCTCAGGGAAGACCTTATCACTCTGTACAATTACCTGAAAGCGAATCATCCTCTTCTCCCAGATGACAGTCGTATGATGTGAGGTAATGACCTTAAGTTGCACCAAGGGAGGTTCAGGTTGGATATTAGGAAAAACCCAGAAAGTGGTGAGGCAGTGGTACAGGTTGCCCACAGAGGTGGTAGAGTCATCGTCCCTGGAGCTTAGAAACTGTGTGGATGTGACACTGAGGAATATGGTTAGTGGGCATGGTGGGGATAGGTTGGTGGTTGGGCTAGATAATCTGAGAAGTCTTTTCCAACCATACTGATTCTGTCATTCTATGAGTCTAAGTGACCTCTGGTCTGATCCCATAGATTGAAGGCACATTAGCAACAAACACATTATGTATACTCATGGAGTGTATCTTCTGGCTTAGTCTGATAAAAAATGAACAAACAAACAAACAAAAAAGACCAGGACATAACAAAACAATGGTGCACCTTGAGGTTGTTCATGAAGCAAATCAAAGCTCAGTAGTAGTTGGGTATGTTTGTGGAATTCACTTCAAAAGTATGCTCTGGATTCAAGCTAAAAATGATGGGGAGATGGTGTAAAGACCAGAGGCCACACTGCTGGTGGCTTTAGGCAGTCCTCTGATCTTGGCTGGTTGGATTCAAGCTGGGTGAGCCTGATTTTCATTTATGTTGGAAGACATTGGGGTGGGAATTCATCTGATGTTTAAAAAGTGAGTTAATTAGATGGTAACCTTCTCCAATTCACATAGAAAAGATTAATTTCATCTTAAGGCAGAATGAAACATCAAATCTATCATAACCTAGAAAAACTTAATTCTTGTCAGAGATATAAAGTCTTCCTGTAGACAGATGTTCCACGAGGTGAAGGACCAGAGTGCTTATATTCATTGTTTGAAATAAATTGAACGAGTATCCATCCTATTCAACTGCTGGACAGAACTTCTCCAGCAATTCCTCCTTGACTAAGTTCTGCATCGGGGATTATGATGAGAAGGTGAAAGCAGTTCTGCAGAAGCATTCTGTGTATAGATCAGTGGGTTCTGAGAAGGCAAGATACACTGCTGACAGAGTGTGTGTTGTATAGCATCATTAAAAGTGAATTTTAAAATGAAATTTATTTTTTCTACAGGTGCCTATACAGATGTTGGTTTCACCAGTCCAACGGAGTATACCAGGTGGTGAAGAATCTGCCCTGAAGTGATCTTAAGCCAGCACAATCACATTACAAAAGGTAGTTCATACAGTTCAGACTTCTCTTCTAGTAAATTACTGAATTATTCAGAATGCTTTCTATGTTTTGGCAGTAAAAATTTCACTGGAAATATGTTTTGAAAAAACATGGGAAAATGTACATTCTTAGCTCTGTTGCTTATCTGATAATACTTCAGAACTCTTGGCTTGTGTGTATATATATATATATATATATTTATTTATTTATTTATTTATTTTCAATTGAAGGGAAAAGCCCAACTGAAAAAAAGTTGAAGGCCCACAAATTGAACTGTAGGATGTATAAAATGAGATATGTCAGAGGTAGAAATTTATGAGTAGGGATCATTTGAGAAAAAAAAAAGTGTTGTTTATAAACCTAGAGGCCTGTTGATTTAAGATGCTTTTAGGAAGAAAACTGCAAGTGGAAATCAGGGTGGTTCTGTACTACTACCAATCTCCTTCCTGAATTCAGGAGATCTTCAAGAGCCATTATGGCCTGCTGCAGAATCCCAGACTAGCTGGAGTGTAATGTTCCCAAAGCACAAACCTTCTTTCTGACATGATTGTGCCTTCTGAGATCATCACGTGTGTCCCTACTCTGATAGCTCTGGGTAAGAACAGCACAGTTCTGTTTGATTGTCTTTCTGCACCCCAGACAAGCTTCCTACCTGAGAGCTCTTGTGTAGAGTAACACTAGGTGTGCAGCCCTGGCAGTTGCACACACATAACCTGTAGCAAGGACTGATGGATTAAGTTGTGAATGAGAGCAGAAGAGTATGCAATAATATAAACAGCTGCTCAGGGTGGCTCGCTATATCTCTGGAATTTATGTGTGCACTGAAGCGATTTTGAACAAATCTCTTTCTGGTGCTTCCTGGAATTCAGCTGGGCTGGAGTTGAAAAATATTGGGACCCATCAGCTGCTGTAGCAATTTGCTTTACATCCTATGTATCCCATGTGAATAAGAAACTTTATTTACTTCTGGTCCTTTCTATTGTGCTATCCCTATATCATTTTAAATAGTGAAAGAACACAGAGTTCATAAGCTGATGCAGACTTTTCCCTCTCAGTCACAAGTAGTCTTTTACTGTGTGACAGGAATTGTCATCTTTTGATGCAAGAAGTTGGATTGCTGTCACTTTGCATTTCAGACTTAAACTGGTGGGTGAAATTAGGAATATGAAAGAAAGAAAAAACTCTTCATTTTCCTTTAGTCATGGTGTGGTGAAAGAGTAGGAACTGAACTAAGTATGGTTCATAAAAGTACATTTCTAAAGCACTGTTCTGTGAATTGTGCAGGCAGGCATATAAAAGCAATTGGAACGGCAGAAGCATGCATTAACTTGGCTTGTGAATTTTCATAAATTAACTACTGCTCTTGTTTGTATTCCTGATGCTGAAGACAGTGTGAGAATCTCAGAAAATTATAAAATTATCAGCAAATCCTGGTAGAAAGAAATCAGTATCCATTTTTGTGTTCTCAAACTTGTCAGTGCTTACAACTTGCAACCAGAGCTCCATTAGCAAATCTTCAACATGTAAAATCTGTGATCCGTCCTCAATACTCTTCACTACATATGCTTACTTAGCATTAAGAAAATGCATAGAAATGCTCATTTAAAGAAACAGAGTTTGAGTGAAAATATAGTAAATGTAGGTCTTCAGGAAGACAGATTGACTCAACATATGTGAACAAGGAGGAACGAGTCTCTTACAAAACTAACTTGAATCTAGTGCACACAGTTTTGCTGCAAAATGTTTTTAATATGTTTGCATCACTACTGGGATAAATCAAAACGGCTACAAATGGGAGAGACATCATGTTTTAAGTCTGGTTTTCTTTTCATTTCCATTTCTTGTGAGTGGCATTTATATAAATCTGCCACAGAACCAGATCCAGACCACCAGTTTCTACTTTAACTGCTCTTATTTTATCGGGTGACATTCTTACTATGTTGGCTGGGATTTTGTGCTCTAATCTCTGAGAACACAGTTCTTTCAGCAAAGAGGGAAAGTACCTTTATACTCTCAAGGCCCAACCTATTCCAGTTTGTTAGCATTACAGTATTTTAGCTAATTAATTTTATGAGGAGATTAGGAAACACCCTCAAGTTAACTGTCTTTCTCATTGAAGTTGAGTCAGAAAATCACAGAATGAAAAGCAGGGGGAGCTTGAGGAGCACAAGTGAATCTGGTATCTGTTGTGAGCACCAAGTCCCCAACACAGAGAACTGCAGCCTTTCTGCTCACCAGAGGCTGGGTCATTATCACTGCAGGCAGTTTTCCCTGGGAAATCAGCTATAAACTCAAACATGCGCCTCCTGATCTTCATCAACCAAGTGATTTGAAGACTTCTCACTTGGCATGTCCCAAATGCAAAGGCCACCTTCTGTCAAATGTCATGTGAGTGCTTCAGAGCTTGGGGGTGCTAAAGCAGCTCAAAAAAAAAAAAAAAAAAAAAAAAAAGGCACTTCTTTCACTTCTTTTCTAACGTGGTTAGCTATTTTCTTTTAGAAACAGTTGAATCGTTGGCTGACATTTTCCAAGAAGTTTGAGCAGACACCAAACTTGGAAAGCGTCAGTCTGTATGGTTAAAGTTGGCATACAACTTAAGATGGGTATTAACAGTGCCAAATGCATTGTTAAAAAATCTTGTTATTTCTTTCCCCTAATGGTGCTGCATGTACTGGTCATGCAGTAAGTGAGGTAGAGCCGCCTCTATGCTGCTGTGTTTTCCTGCCTGCAGCTCCACAGCAGGGGTTGCCTCCAGATTGTTGTTGGTGCCATTCCAGTACATGACTTGTGGGTGGCCCAAGCCAGCAGAGCACCCTGTGGAAACTCAGGCCATGCTGGCTTTCAGGGCAGATGCCTTCCCTGCAGGTTCTAGGCCCAGTTCTGTTAAAATCAGGGTCCTACATGGAGCATACCACTACTTTCAGCTGATGCTTCTGAGTTTCTTATCCATGGAAGTGGAGAGTCCAGGGAAGAACAGGCCTTGAACAGAGCAGGGTATTGTCCTAATACACATATTGGTTGTATTGTCTATATATACATGTTGGTTGTATTGTCTAACCAAAGTACAAAGGTTCTGAAGTTATGTATTTAAGCCTCAGTTGTCTGTGTAGGGTCTGTTTTCAACTATAATAATTGGAGAGGTTTTGATTTCTGAGCTCTTACAGTGGTCAATGAGTTCAGAAGCAGGAGTTTTGACGAATATTTTAGGTTTGTGGCTTGCTAAACATCTAGCAATTGTTTTGTGTAACTTGGAGGCATGGAAAGTTTTCTCACCAAGAACCCATCTTCCTAGCTGGCAATGTTGTTTCATTATGACTATTGACTCTGCAGGAAGACTGCAGTCCCTTTTTGTCTTCTCTGAGCCATTCCAATATCCAAACTGTCTTCTGATGGCTCTCCATATCTAAGGAGAACCTACAGACCAAGTTTGAGCCACAGCAGTCCTCAGATGCTAGAAAACTATATGTAGTCTGGAATAAGCCAAAGTAGTCCAAGTCTTTATTCACAGAAAGGCATTGGACTTCTTGGGGCAATTCAATGTGATGTTCAAGACTGTTGTAATGGATATAACTCCATGATCTATGATCCAAAATCTATTTGTATTCTGTAGTATCTTGAACCTCAGAGTTGTGATAACACAGTACTATTAGGGCTTTGTCAATCGATAATTATGGTAAGCTAGCTCAGAATTGCATCTGTGTCAGAGATGACTAATGATATCCCGGGCTGCATCAAGAGTCTTCCTAATTGGCCAAAGGAAGGGATCCTTCCTTTTCTCTCAGTACTGCTGAGTCCAAACTGGGATTGCTTTATCTAGATCTGAGCTGCCCAGTACAAGACATGAACAATACTGGAGGGAGTCCAGAGAAAGGTCATGAAAATGAGAGCGCTGAAGCATCTCTCCTGTGGAGAAAGGAGGAAAAATCTGGAACTATTCAGCAGGGAGAAGAGAAGACTTGGAAAGGGTTCTCATCAGTGTATAGAAATTCCTAAGTGGAGGGTACAAAAAGGACAGAACCAGGCTTTTTTCAGTGATGCCTTGGTCTGAGCAGCCCAGAGCAAGAGAGACATGGACATATAGAGAGAACCATCACCATCTTTGTAGCCCTTCTTTGCACACGCTAATAGTTTTAAGTCCTTCTTACATTGTGTCACTCAAACCTGCACACAGTGCTTGAGGTGAGACCTCACCACTGCAGAGCAGAGCGAGACATTCCCTTACCTTGACTGACTGTGCCTGATGCACCCCAGGATACAGCTGTCCCTTTTGGTTGCCAAGGCACACTGCTGACTCTTCCATTCTGTATATATAATCACACTTGTCCCATTTATGGTGCAAAATTCAGCACCTGCTCTTGTTCATGCAGTTGGTGGGTGCCCAGCCTTCCAATTTTTCAGAATCTATCTGCAAGGCCTCTCTACCCTTGAGAGAGGCAACAGCTCCTCCCAATTTAGTGTCATCCACGAACTTAGTATACATTCATGTCCTCCATCCAAGTCATTGATGAAAACATTAAAGGGAACTGGGCCCTAAAGTGGATCCCTAAAATTAAGAATGCCTGCATTTCCAGGAGGTATTTTTCAGATCAGTATAATTATCAATTTCATTATATGAGTAGCTGGATAAAATACAATGGCTTCAGCCTCTCAAGTTCAACTTTTCACATACTGCATTGAATGGTTCAATTAGAATTGATCACTGCAGCAACAGAGATAAAGATAATATGGTATTAGATTATTTGGAAAATGTTATGTGATCAAATAAGCAGGTGGACTGTTGCATGCAAATAATAGCTCGTGGTAACATATCCACATTTAAATAACTAATTTAAATAGGGCAGTGATGACAGTAAAGACTGCAAAATGTAGAAGCCAGGAAAGAACAAGCTTGTTTTACTTGGTCCATTGGAACTTGATTTCCTTGATTGTATTTCTAATTTATTCTTGGTGTATTTTGTTGTCCTCTCAGTTTGTTTAGATTTTGGCTAACTTGCAGTACTGGAACTGATCCAGTAACAGTATCCCACATGTTTCTGTCCTGTGACTTCTAAAAGCTTGGCTGGAGAATCATTGTTTGATTGTTTCTACTGTCTTTCACTTCTGGCAGTCTAATAAGCAGTAGGTAAATCCTTGCAAAAGTCTCATGTAAAATGGCACTGAGTTGTGCCTTTTGTTACTGGCTGTAACTGCCAGGCACACAAGTCCATGTTACCTTTGTTCTAAAATCTGAAAAAGGTAATACAGATAGCTATCTCTACACCTAAAGATCTACTGCCCACCATCTGGAACTGGAGGACAGGTGCAAGGAGGGCTGGTCACAGACTGCCCAGACAGCAGTAGCTGCTACATCTGCAAAGGGTAGATCTGAGGAAGGAAAGATATGCAACATGGGGACAGAGCATCAGTATAGTGAACATATGATTAAATACCTTTGCAGTCTAGACCAGAAAGTGCCTGGTATGGAGTGCTCACTACGGAGATACCAGGTGACATACATGTAGCCAAAAATACCATCTTCTGAACTGTAAGCTGTAACCAAACACTATGGCCTTTTTGCCATGTATGTACCTATAATTTTCATATTTTAGTCAGCCTATCACACATTTTATATTCTCTTAATCATTATTTGCTACATACCTCCTCCCTTCCTCCATGAATTCATCGTAAAATCATTGAGATTACTTGGAAAGATTCCTATTGACTTCAGCAAGGTTGGATATGGCATTTCCTTAGGTTTCAAGTTATTCTAGTCATTGGTTACCCTTTTGTATTGGATTTAATCTGTGCCATTTGAGAGGAGACCCCGAGGACATGTGTTTTTTCACATTGTTTCCTTATGCTCTGGTCCTAAGTATATACTTGAGCAGACAATAGAAATTTAACAAGAGAAGGAATAGTTCAGTATTATTTCACCCCACACTTGGCAGTTTTGAATTCACTTCTCAGTCTGTCAGAAATTCCACAGGTAGTTTTGAACAAGCTATTCAGTCACTTTTTTCCTCCAGTCCACACTTTAGGAAATGGCAGCTATTGCATTCTGTAGAGTCACAGTTTCCTGGTTTACAAGCAGGTGAGTGTGTTCAGGACACTACAGTACTAAGTGCAACTGGCTTAAAGAAAAAGATAAGGGGTGCCTTGACAGTCAGGCAAATCAGTGCCTGATTCTTTTCACTAATCCTCAAGGGCCTGTAGGAAAGCCATATTAGTGGAAAGCAGAGAGGAAGCTCTGCTTCCATTACCTTTAAAATTTTATAACTCACATCTCTGGAATATAGGCTTTACAGCCACATTATCCCCTGCAAGCAGATTTCTTCCTGTGAAGTGAAGTTTGCCAACAATCATTCCCAGATGTTTAGCTTACTTGAACACCTGAGCATAACAGAGCAGAGCCCTTCTTTGCAAGCTTTCCATGGGGTCATGGTAGTGGGATCTGCAGAATTCCTCCATCATCTCCCTATCAGCTGTACTCTCCCTCACTGATCTTACGAGCCCGGTCCAAAACCAACACAGCTCAACAGTACACTGAGACTTGGCAAGAACTAGTAGAAATGGGGGAGGCATGACCTCTTTAAGAGCATTATAGCAACATTTTCTTTAAGTTGTATATCCCTCACATTTGAAGACAGAGACTTGCTATTTGGGAGTATTTGAATCTGGAGTCTCTTTCAGAAAAGTGGAGTTTGATGTTCTTTTGAAGAGCCACATGCATCTGTTCAAGTTAGAAGTATTGTTATCATTAACTAGAGCTAAAATCACTATTCATGGCTTTTGTTGAGGGAATCACAATAAGATCAATATGATTTGGGCAAAATTAGAGAACAGCAGTAACTGCACTGCTGACCTACATAAAGAACAAGAACAAACTGAGAGCCATTTTGCTTGGTGTTGGTGACAGAAGAGAAGCAATCTTGCTTGCATGAGGCCATATGCCAAGTCCAGTAACTTTGAAGTTCTACATATTGGCAAGCATACAGGACTCAAGCACACTGAAGCCTTAGCAAATGTCTGCTTACAACTTAATGGAAGCTCTTGAAGTGTCTTATTGTAATAACATTTGGAATATGTATTCCAATTGACTAAAATTAAATTTCCTTAAACTCACATTTAAACAAGTGCATAATGAAGAACAATTTGGGAGAAAAAAAGTAATTTCTGATAGATAAGAATTCTGAATTCCTGTGTTAAATGTTGAAGTATCATGCATTTTTACAAATATGGAGGCAATTTGATAAATGAAATTATGAATATGTTTCTACATTATGTTTTTAATACAAAACCCATCAGTCCCACTGAATTTCCAACTGTTTACTGTCAACCAGTGTGTAGCTGACTGGCCTGCAGGCTTGCTGCACTGACTCAGCGTGAGCCATGCCTTTTCCTTGCTGTAAGACAGAGCTGGACAGAAACTTGTACTTCTCATGGACATAGACAGAGAGTGGCTGTTAAGTCATATCTGACTGCATAGAGCAGCTGTAGTTTAGTTAATAGATGTAGCCAGAAGATAGCTTCTGGTTTCACTGAGAAGCAAACGAGAACTGATCTAAGGAGGTGCAGCAATGGCACTGGTGCAGCGTGCAGGACCTACAGAGCCAAAGAAGTGAAGGAGTCTTGGTTGCTGAGCTAATGAACCAGTTCTGCAAGTAGCAGGCTGTTTTCCACATCAGCCTGCTGCTGCCTGAGGAGGGATGGAGGCAGCCACTCTGCTCTCACACACCAGTGATGTTTAGAAACATCACTAAGAACAATGGGAAAGATCCTGCTTAGTTTTTGGTCATGGAATGGAGCGTGCTCTATCAGTTAGTGGAGACCAATTGTATTCAGCCTGCTGGCAGGGACTATGCCATGCTCCTTACAGACAGGTGTTTGGAAAATTAGCAGGCAAATTTTGGCGTTCTAAAGAACGCACAAGTCATCCAACACTTAGAAATTGGACACATTCCAGTATATTTTGGCAGGGATTGTCACCAGGATAAATTACCGCCAAATGCAAACTCCCAGATCTAAAACTTGGAGGCTTTTTCTCACTTTAACAAGATAGTTCAGAGAATTATATGTCAGGGAAAATACATTCATTTTTCCTACACTTCATTTTTCAAAAGGCTTTTATCTTTCTTAGCATTAATTTTTGAATTATTTTGCTTTAATTTACTGTATTTTAACTAAAATATTTTGGTGTTCCCAAAATCAGAAAGAAATTTATTGTTTCCCATATGAGTGATGTCTTCTAAAGTACCAAATGTTTCACCAGATCTTAAGCAGGTAACAGGGAAAATAGAGAAGAAAGTAAATAGGGAAGCATCGGCAACACTGAGCAGAGTGACTATTGTTGGCATAGTTGTGTCAGCGTTTGGAACAGTGGAAATAAGCTGGGCTTTTTCCACCTTGCTTATTTTGTTTTATTCATTGCAAATTCATTTTCTTCATGTTTGTCATACCAGGAGCATTTAAACAGGAATGAGAAACCTAATAGGAAACTAAAAGGAATGCTCTAGCAACTATGGGTTTACTTTTTTTCCTGTAGAAAGACTTTTAGTGATTGTCTTTTTATCCCCCAATTTTGCCCATATTTTGTCTCAAAATAAGTGGAAGGGACTGTGCCATTTTGTTAGGAATCAAAAGCAAAGTATGTACAAATGTAATATGGATGTATATCAAAGCTTGAGCAAGTGCTGCTGTACTTAGTTCAGCCTCAGCCATCCCACAAGGCCTCACCCTGTACTCAGATTGGCCTCCCTGGTCACGTTGTTCTGGCATGACCACGCTGTTGGTACACATCAAAGAGCTTGTGTAGGAACTTATGGAGGACCAGATTTTACCATAACAACTTATTGAGAGTCTTTCCACAGACAAAGGCCTCCCTATTGGCTTCTTTCCAAGGAAACCATAGGTAGAAAATAAAACCACCCCTAAAATGCACCAGGTGTTGTGACAAAGTCAGTGAACCGCAGTAGGTCTCTATGACAATGTGAGGGTAATGGCATTTAACCTTCTTCATAAGAACCTCTCCAACAGAACTCATCTGACACAGAAATGTTAAATTTCGTAACACAATGGTGCAAGAAACTTTGCCAGGAGATTTAGCTGGAAAAAAGCCTTTCCATTTTCAGGGGCTCACCACAATGGCAATGGCAAAAAGAAATTAAATTCCCAAACTGAAAAAAATTAGGGAAAAATAACATTTTATCTATGCTGGCAATTGGCTAGCATTGTTAGGCCATGTAACTGTGTGGTTTCTCTGTTCTGGTAACCCCTGCCTGGGCATGGCCTCTGCAGAAATGCTTGTTGATCTCATGTATCGTTCCCAGGAGATGCCAAACATGACTGAAAGACTGAAAGACAAGAAACACGCAACGGGACAAGAACCAGACCTGAAGGATGATTGAAAAGCTGTCAAGGGAATATCTATGCAATGACTGTGCAGGGAAAGGAATATGAAAGGAAGGTGGAAATGTGAGCATAGCAGCCTCTTGCCCATTCCTCTCTTGCTGCTGCTCCTGTGCAGTGAATCTCACACAGAGCCTTAGGGAGAGGCGAGGATCACTGGTCCTGGCTCCACAACACGGGGACAGCAGTGCCCCTGACACACACCTACCATTCTCTATCACACACATAAGCTATGCAACTGTTTTCTTGGCTTAGAGTTGACATTGTCTTGCTATTTACAAAATCAATAAAATGTTTTTGTTTGTTGGGCATATGTTCTTGGTTAAAAGGTTTACTGAAACATAGACGTCCGTCACAAAACATGTGGATGTCTTTTGGTTCGGACGGTCGAATTTTTAATGTCGTAGGAGGTCATATTCATTTAGAAATACCATAGCATATTAACAACACATGTACCACAGCTTTGGAATTGATAATGTGCCATAACAACCTACTTAACTTCATAAAAGGTTTTAGAGTTTTTTGTGAACTGATGCACGAACAAGCACCGGCACACATTAATTGCTCCCGCAGCCTGCTTTTGAAGATGAAAGTGTATCTCCATGCACTTGCCCAGCTGACGCAGACACCAAGCAGACATCTCTCCTTCTCTCCTGAACTCTGCTAGGAAGAGCTCTCTGTGATTATGCCACCCACTGAGTAAGCATTTGCCTCTAGAAACTTCTAAAACACAATATGCATTGGTAACACAAAACAGAAATCTCTCAAATGTTAGGATGCTTCAAGCAGCATCCTAACATTTCCATTTTTCTTTCCCTCTTCTAGAACTCGTGGTCATTCTTCAAACACTGATGCTGTGGCTCAGAACACGCTTTTCTCAGAGTGCCACATACAGAAAAGCCTATCATGCTGAGAGCAGATAAAATCAGATTTCTCATCAAAACAGCACTGATGACCGCATTTGATGACAACAGTGTGGGGCTGTGGAAAATGGAAGGGTGCAATATTTATGCAACCAAATTCAAGTTTTCTTGGCATCAGAAATTATGCCAGATTGTGTCGCTTCAAGCAGTTCAGAGCAATATGGAAACTATTCTTCAGGTTCAGTTCATCAACAACAAAATAGATGCAAATGAAGATTAAAAATAAAAGCAGTTAATGTAAGTCAATTAGGCATTTCAAAATAATTATTTCATTTGAAAATTGAAAAAACAGTATTATACTAAAACAGCTTTTTTTTTTTTTTCAAAAGAGAAAAAAAAACAACTCCTATTTTGCCTAGATTTCATTTTGTTGAAAGAGAAAAAGCTGCTAATCAATTATTTGCATAGCTCTATCTGAGCTCAGCTGCTGTATGACATTTTCTGATTCCCTTTCCATTCTAGCATGTTCATTCAAACATTCTATCTTCTTTCTTCTTCACCTGTCCTGTTAGATAAAATAATGGCTTTTTTTACTTATTTTGAATCTAACAATGAAAGATGACCTGAAGAATATATATAGGTATGTTTCTTTCTTTTCTTTTTTTTTTTTCCTCAGGCAGGGGAGAGAACCTTCTCAGCTTTGTTCTGAGCCAGATTCCTCTATTAAAAAGAAACAGGAAAGTAATCAATAAAGATTAATTCCATATTGCCTAAAAATGACTAAAAACCATGACAACCTATTTTATAATATGGTACTGTAGTAAACACCTTCAACCAGCTAAGACTGTTGGTTTTATGTTGTGAGCTTTTAAGAAGTCAAAAAAAAAAATACAAGGAATGTTTTTATGTTCAAAAATAAGGGTACATTATTGTTGGTTCACTAATTTCAAAATGTGGACTCACTGGCCAATGATCATTTTCTCTTTCTTGGAGCTAGATTAATCAGAATATATCATCATAAATCTAGCAGCCTCTGTGTTTTGCTTGTTTTTTTGTTAGTGAGATTTAACTTTCATTTTGTAAGGACCAAGTAGCGCACATCCAGATTTGATGTCCTTCATTTCTATTTCTGTCAGTGATACAAACAATTCTTGTGTTTTTCATCGTGGAAGAAAGGTTCTGCCATAAAGGGATGCTGCAGCAGAAAAGTTCAAATGATCATTAGAGTCACAAATCAAATGCTGAAGGACTTCCTCCTCCACACAGAGATTTCCTTTTCCTAATTGCAGTGATTTCTAAGATGCGTGTGGTAGGATGCTGAAGTAAGCTTTGGGGAAGAATTCCTATCTGGCAGATTTTAAACACAGAAAGCCTTTATGTCATTTGTTTGGTTCTGAAATTACAGTGCTCTGAGAAGAATTTTCTTCTGACTACCTGTGTGGGAGGTGGCACTGGAGCCTTCCAGCTCCCTGACTGTTGCGTGAAGCCATGACTCACAAAATTCAAGTGCTGTATGCTGGCTGCTGTGAAAACCCCTCTAACTCTCTCTTCACAAGGCCTTCAATGAGTGGGCTTGCCACAGTGCCAGTGCTGTGCAGGCCTGGGGCTACGAACGACGGTGAGGCAATGCGATGACCACAGCCTTCTGCACTGGCCAGTGGGCACCAGGAGCTTCTGGTCTGAGCACCTGAGCTGCCCTAAACTCTGCTTTGTGTGGTTTTACCCCACTTTGGTGAGGATTATGGTGATGTGGCTGCCCATGTTGTAAGGAAAAAAAGAAAAAAAAAGATTTGAGATTTGCCCCTTTTCACTCATTGCTACCGGAGATATCTGAAGCATGGCACTACTGTCCCACTGTGTGCCAGTAGGGTGAGGGTACCTAACCCCTTGAGGTGCTCTGGAAAATCCCAGACAATTATGAAATCAAGTGGTGCTTGGCTGTCAGCACACATTCCGGCAAAGGCTGTATGTCTCTCATTTGCAGGCTCCAGACTGTCTCTAACCATTTGTGCCTCTCTTTTCAGCATGGGAACAGTGCTGCTTCAGGGAGTAACGGCACATTTCTGGGCCATTATAAAATAAGACCCTTGCTGGTCTGAAGATGGCCTGGCTAGCAACATGAGGACAACAGATCCCACTGAAGATAGTTTCATAGTCTGGGTGTCAAAATACCTCTCAAGGACTGGGCTTCCTGTACAAGCTTTTGCTATATTACTTGGTTTGCATTTCACCACTCCTTTTTTTCCAATCCTTTGCAGCAAGCCATTTTTCATGAACATCGAGCCAGCAGGAACTTACCCTGCTTCAACTTTATGGGAGTTTTGACAATTGAAATGCACCCCATCATGTGTTTCAAAGCAAATCTCAACAATTCACCATCTATCCCCTTGCTGCGAACTGCCCAGACATCTGATCCAAATTATGGCTTCAGCTGGCAGCAACAGGGATTTGCTCAATGCAAATCAATTGCTCCAAACAGTTTATTTAATCTGTGCAATACTTTTAAATGGAAGTTTGAAGCTCAGATTGGTAAGAACTCTTTGTTATCACTTACTTCCAAGTAAAAACTGAATTTCTCCACTGATTTCAAAAGAAATGGGAAATTAATTTCCTTAAAACTTCTTTATTTAATGAGAATGTATCAATCCTGATGCAAAATTTTAAAAAAGTGGAATTGCTTAACCTAAAAATGGGATATTGCAGCACAAACCTCAATTTCTTTTCAGTTGTCTCTTTTAGTTTCCCTTTTATTGTTACACTGCAAAATTTATCACGCCAGATGTGCCATTAAAGGTTATTTCCATAACTTAGAATCACAGAATTGGACGGGTTGGAAGAGACCTCTGGAGATCACCTGGTCCTACCTGCTGCTTAAGCATTCCCTACAGCAGGCTGCACAGGAAAATGTTCAGGCAGGTTTTGACTAACTCCAGAGAAGGAGACTCCACAGCCTCTCTGGGCAGCCTGTTCCAGTGCTCCATCACTCTCACAGTTAAGTTTTTGCTCATGTTCAGTTGGAACTTCCTGCGTTCCATTTTGTACCCGTTGCCTCTTGTCCTGTCACTGGGCGTATCATTTGGTATCTTTTTGTCTTTTCCTCTGAATTTATATTCTAGGTTTTCTTTGTTTAAATTTTGACTTTTCATCTGAAGTTAGAATGAAAACAAGATTCAAAATGCAAAAGTTTATCTTGGGACAGGAATTTCTCTAGTTCTGAATTTGATCACAAATCTGTCTGGATGACCTCATTAGTTGATCTTGTATCACCCACGGGATTCCAAAAGATTGACTGCAGATCATTTCCACCTCCAGATGTACTGCTTTCCTCTCAGGCTCTGTGAATCTGGACTAGGACACATCTTTCAGTGAGAGTCCATGCGGCTCAAGGCAGATGGAGTGCTGTTATAGTTTGTCTCTGGTTGCAGCTCTTGGTGTGCCTTCTGCCAGCCTTTCCTTAGGATGTGAAATTCCACATGCAGGCTCTCTCAGGCAGTGAAACTGGTGACACAAGTCACAGAATGCCCTTGCCCAGCTACCCTTCTTGGGGATCCACCTGTGTATGGGCACTCACAGCTCATCACTTATTTCCTCCAGCATAACAGAGTAAAAATGTATGCAAGGCATATACGTCAAAGGGCACCTTTGCCACTTAAATATCCTCAAAAAATTATACACGGATTATCCTGAGCTGTGATGTACCCACAGCAGGTCCCATATATGTCTGTAATCCTTATTTTTCAGGCTGGCTAGAGGTTTCCTTGACCTGTTCTTTATCACAGCCCTTCTGGGGCACCTGCTTACAGCAACACGTTTTTCTGACCCTTGTATACCCATTATTTACACAGTCAAATGGAAATGTCCAGTCCTTGTTTGTGGTCAGAGAGATTCTGCAGTGGTTTCCTTTTCCATATCACTTCAGGCTGGGTTTTAAAGTCAGCTGAAGCTGATATCTCCAGACCGGGCACCTTGTGATGGTTCTTCAGTACTATCAAGACTTTTTTTTTTGATCAAGGCTTTTTCTGAAATTCCTTTCAATATCCTTTGTCTGAATAAATTGAAAACTTTGTTCAAGATGGGTGGATCCCAGAAACAAAGGCAGTACAATATGGATTTCATACTCAGATGTGATGCAAGGATGCTGCTCAGATGGAGATTTGGCTTGGAGGCTGGCCAGATGCAGACGGTACATGCTACTCTCTCAGCATGCATCCCAGCCTCCAATAGGATAATTCCTTGTTTTCTAGGATCTCCTTGTTGTGGGAAGCCAGACAAATTCTTTGAGAAAATCACCCTTTAGCCAACTAGTTATTATTACTAAACAATCTTTCTAACCTTTTCCATGACAATTTCCTTGGGCACAAGGCTGACAGAAGTGATTTAAAAGGCAAATTTTTACGTAACAACCCAATCTCAAATCTTCACCCATCTGACCTTGAGGATAGCGAAGAAATCATCACCCTTCCACTGTAAGACTTTGTGCCTCCTCCCTCAAGTCCAAACATCTGCTGTTCTTCTCATGTTAATTAAAGTTTGTTTTTGCTTTTATCTCTTCTGGAAAGCTTTGGGTACTGGTCACCTGAATTCATTTTACTGGAGTAGATGGGTCTGATAAGATTTGATGTTTGCTTTGAATCATTCACTATCACTACTGGAGAAGCAGACAGAATTTTACTTAACTCTTACTCTGCTGTTATGATGCCTTGTCTGGCCCTCATGTTCTGATCACCTTATCTTTTTAAAGATATCACGATTAAGAATATGAAATGAGCTTCTATTTTTGGAGGCAGATCCGACTTAAATATATATATATATTTAATGAGGAGAAAGAATGGGTAGACTGCTTCAAAAATAAGCAAAATGAAATAACTTTATTAAAAATTATATTCCCAATGTATGACTTCTTCTAATGGAAAATGTTTTGTCCTTTTTTAAAATAAAGAAATATGACGTGTGCATTGTACTAGCACTGCAGTGATTTACCTATTTCTCTTATGAGAGCTTATGTCTTTCTGTAAAAATTTCTTCATATCCATTCCTTGATAGTATATGTTATCTGCACACTTTTAAAACTTTTTTTCTTTCTTCTTTTTCTTTCTTTCTTTCTTTCTTTTTTTTTTTTTCCCTAAAATGAGGTTTTGGAATCATTCTGAAAGAGAAAAGCTTTTTCTTTGCGGAAGCCCTAACATTGCAAGGTCCTGTTGTAAGAGATTATTCTTTTACACAACTGTCTCAAAGCTTGCTGGGGTCACAAATGGAGAAGATCAAGCAAGACCTGGGCAAGGGTTGTGAAATCCTTTGTCTGAGGGACACAGATGGACAAGGCCAGGGGCAATGAGAGAGCGAGATAAGCCGCAGATTAATGGCCAGAAAGCAGTCTTTTGTGTGGGTTTATCTCGAGGAAGATGGCCATCTCAGGAGGTGCTGCATATGACTCTTACCCAAGCGCCCAGGAATGCCACGATGGCAGAAGAAGAAGGATAAAAAGGGGACCGACAACCATGAGGTTGTGGTTTTCTGGTAACAGATTCCTCATGAAAAAGAAGCCATCAGGCTTCTGCCATGAGAAGCCTCACGACCTGCCTCTCTCCCTCCTGGACTTGCTCTGCGCTCTACCACAATGCTGAAGAAGAACAAAGGTGTCTGCCATCAGATTCCTCACTACGGAATTCCTGCATGCTGACAGACTCTCCTGGGCCTGCTACCTGAGTCCTGCTGCTTCCTCCTGGATTGGCTCTGCGATTTCTTCCTGCTACCTGCTCACTGCCCAAGCCTGGCCACTCTGCTACCGCTCTCCCCCACCTCCTGCTTTTGCCTCAGACCTTTGAAACAACGTGCAACAGGACTGCTGCTGGATCCTGGTGGTGACTATCCCCGCTTTACGCGATTCTTGCTTCTTTCCTATCTTTTCTATCACCCTCCTTCCCTTCCCTGTCTGCCTGATTAGGATTTATAATAAGCTGGTTGGACCAATATTTGAGCCGTTGTTTCTTAATCACTTAATCTGGGCAGGTTATATGAAAAGAACCTCCTTTCCCTCTTATAAATTGGAGCAAGACCTGTGCATGGATTTTTCTTAGCATTATTGTGGCTTCAAACTTTAAAAAACCTCAAAGATGAGGATTAGAGCTCAGGATCTTATGGGTTATGGATCCCCTGGTCTCACTTTGCAGTGTGGAAGCAGTGAAGTGAATGATGTATCTTCAGCTCAATCAGCTGTGGGTTGATTTCACACAAGCACTTGCCCACTTCCAGCATGCCTTGCCTTGGCACTGCTGTAGGTGACACAGTTGTTTTCTCAGATGCTCTGTGTGGTGGCAAGAGCAGGTATACCTATGTTTGACTGTGTCCTGCATCACTTTTTTTGTTGGCATCACGGTGTCTCAGTAGTTTGTCATGAGTTTCCTCGGAAAAGTTCACATTCTGCCCAAATGTGCTTTGTGGAAGGGAACAACCATAACAATACCTTGTAAAGTCTGGTGAAAGCAATACCATCAGATGCATCTCATTAGTTTTCCTCATAGACGTAGCCTGAGGAGGAGATTTGATCCAGTTGCCATAAAGCTAAAAAGAGCTGTGCAGGGGGTCTGAGAGAGCCATTTGTGTCCAGAAGGAGCAACATCAGCGCTGATGTTTCTCAGCTATTTGCCTGCTCCAACTGAGAATGTTTTATGAGGTTAGAGAAGCCAAGAAGTGCAAGGACAGGAGGCAGGCCCCTATGCATAAACGTCTACTGCCATTTTACCCAGAGGATCTGTGCCCAGTTCTCTGCTCCTCGGTTCAGAGAAGACAGGGATCTTCTAGATGGTCTTAGCAATGTCCGCTTCAGCAGGGGGTTACAGGACTTAACCCAAGGAGCAGGGGGTCAAGGCTGCTTTAGTCACAACATGCCCTGAGGAGGACAGGCTCAGATGGTTGTTTGGATGGATCTGAAAATAGAACAGAGGTGAGACTTGTTTCTGGATTTTACCTTGTTTTTGTTGTCTGGTTGATGTGTCTTGGGACATGTCTCTGTACCTAGGGCCTGACAACTGGAGGTAGTACAAACTGAAGAGACTGACAGCTGCTGTGCATGTCGAGCCGATGGTGATGCTGGGGCAGTGCCTACTGACAGTTTTGGTAGTTAGTCTGAGCCTTGCTAGTTGGCTCCTTTTTAGTTTCTGTAAAAAGTATCACTCTTGAGAGCAATTTAATGTTTGGGTCTCTGCACGTACACCTCATCAGAGAGACTCGTCTTTTTTATAGTGCATGCTCCAAGTGGAGATAGATTTATGTTTTGTGCCATAGATGCACTTGAGTAAAGAATTGAACTAATGGTTTAATGAGTAGGGAAGAGACGTTTTACTTAAGTGTGGTGTAGAACTTGCAGCTCTGGCTTGATTTGATTACTGTTCAGAAAGTGGTTCCAGGTTGTTTATTGGTGTTTTGAGTTCCTCTTTTGAACACTATAATATTTAATTAATGTTTATGTTTCTTTTATACAGATAATTTGTTCTCTTGGCAAATTCTTTAGTGGCTGATTCTTTATTCTGGAGGAGTGATTTGAAACACTCTTAACTAGAAGTTAAACAGGAGACATTTGGAACTTCATCCTTTCTGCTAAGTGATTTAGTCTTGGCTCATGGTTGGTGACATTTCCACCCGGAGGATAATATAATTCACCAAGTTTTAGTATCACTCTCTTTGTGGTCCATTGAACAAGTTTTAATGCAGGGATAGATAATTTATTTTCTATCTTTATTGACTCTAACAGAGCTGTAGATAAGAGTTGGAACTAGTACTTGATAGGTTGTATTTCTTTCAAACCTTTTCTTCCCTTAACTTTCTAAGATTCAGCATACACAATAAACATACTTTTGGTACTGTTGGGATTTCTCCTGAAGAGATTTATTTGCTTTGCAATATGGCTTTTCCTCTGTTTAAGCAGTGCTGGGAAGTATGAAAGTGAATATTCATGTTCTGTAAGCAACACAGACAGCACACAGCCCTGGATCTTTGTCACAATGTGTAGTTCTGGGATCCAGAGGGCTAAGAAGAGATGTAACCTTAAACACTACCAAGAGTACAGAATAGCAAAAAATAATCTCATAGGAGCTGTGGGATGACAAAGTTTGGGGTAAGTTTGCTTGGCTCCTGACACCCCCAAACGTCTGCACCAGGTCCTTTCTGCCTCACTCTGGGCTTGAAGAAGTCAAATGGCAGTGTCAAGGCCCTTATGGGGCTGGCTTTTCCTGCACCTACATTTTGCAGAATGTGTATCCACTTGTGGCTCATCAGATCTCATCAAGATTCTTGCAGCATCTCAGCTATGGATCTGCAAGGACTGGACAGGATTTGATTCTCTTGACATTGCCCACTGACCCAAGCAGTCGTATTCCCAGGATGTCACTCAACATTAGTGGTTTGTCGCTTGAGTTTCACAAGATCTGTTGGCCTCTTTCTCAGGCCATCTGAGAGAGACTTGGGGAAAAGTCTTGCCACTCAGTGATTACCAGGCCTCTGTCCTGAGGCTTATGGAGGGAAAGAGGAACCTCTGGGGGATGAAGCAATGAAGGGTTTTGTCCCTTCTCTGGCTATTATAGTTAGGCGAAGAGTTTGGCAAATATACTGCAAAGTACATGTGGTTTGGCTATGAGTCCTCATCATTCCTCCTTTGTTCTCAGTTGGGTTTTCTCTCTGAAATTTGTGGCTTTGGCCTAAAACACATGTGGTTCTTCCACTAGGTTGATTTCTGTTGATGGGAGGTACATAGTGGTTGTGAATTGAGTGATCTTTTGTCTCTTTTCTAGGTGCTTTTGGAGTAAAGGTTGCATTTGTCTCCTGTATTTTATTATTATATAATGCTTAGGAAATGAAACAGGGCTTGGCCTTGTCAATCCCAATAACTCATTATTAAAGCCTGTTTTAACTGAGTCTTGGCTAAGAATATTGTGAAATAGCTTTTCTGGCCTTTTCATTTTGCTCATTTTAGGCTGCATGTAAGAAAAAGTTTCATTTTCTAGAGAGTGATAACAAGATCATTTCTCACAAGTGTGCTGTCTCCATCATTCCTGATGACGCCATCTTCCTGAGCAGACTTTTTCAGTTCAGGCAAATCAGAAATTATTCAGATACTTAGAAGTTTTCAAATGGGCTGAAACTGATAAACTTCAGCATGAGATACTGAAGATTTGGTGGAAGTGACCTCATGACAATGCAATCACTGCAAGAACGCAGTTGGCAAAAAAAGGTAATCTGAAGATAAGAAAATGGAAAATGTAATGGGTAACTTTAAAAAGCATAGTATGAAGATGGGAAATTATCAAATGATTGAAGGAAATTGTCCTTAAAAAAAAAAAAAAAATCCTGATGGAAATAGCTGCACAAGTTGCAAGTATCTGCCAGACAAAGAAGAGTGTCAGCTTAGATTTGCCAACCGCAAATAATGTTAAACCAGTTTGCTGTCCTTCTGCAAAAGGAATAGGTCTCGTGGAAGTGGAAAAAGCTGGAGTTTCCTCACACTGTGTCTCTAACCAAACCTTACTTAGATCTGTCTCATTTGATACTCTCAATAAAAGTTAGGGAAGCATGAGTTGGATGAGCTACTTTCAGACTTTTCTAATGTAGATTCATGAGAAAGCTCAGGGTCCTCCATAGTAACTCTTAACTATAAGTTACACTTCTGAAACCCCTTTAAGGTATCCCTTGCTGAAGCCTAAAGGCAGTAATTTTACATCACAGGTCTACACAGCCTATCAAGGATCAGTACAGAACCTGCACACCAGCCCTCAAGGTAGCTACTAGTGGTCCAGTGTTGAAGTGTAAATAGAGGCAGTCATGTTGGAATCTATTCTAGGTTTGCTATGTTATTATCTAATGAATGTAAAGTACATGGCTCTCCAGAGCCACAGATCACAGCTGACAATAGAAAAGTATGAAGCTTTCCCCGGAAAAAATCTGAGAGGACTAAGACACTAACTTAAGATGAACTCTATCAACAATGCTATTCTGCTGGAAGTAGAGCAAATACTGTTCTTGTAATAGCAAGACTATAGATTGTAAGACATAAGAAATGACCATTCCGCTCTACATAGTGCTTGGTAACAGTTCAGCTGGAATATTGTCTTTGCTGCTCTGGCTTATCTCTCTGTAGCTGGCAAAAGCCCAGTGAAGAGTAACATGAATGATTAGTGATCTCGAAAATGCAATTCCTGAAGAAAGATTGAATGAACTGGGTTCTTTAGCCAAAGGAAAAGAAGATTGAAGAATTTGGGAAGTTCCTTTGTGTCCTTAAATATATGAAGTCGCTGTATGAAGGAAAGAAATAAGCTCTTTCAAAATGAGAAGGATAATAAATAATAAGATTGAGTTACTATGAAGAATATTTGAGATAAACATTAAGAGACATATTGCAATACTGGGGGTTATAAAGTGGAGCCTGTGAGCTACCCAGCACTGCGGGTCTTTGAAGCAAAGGTGCAAGAGCACCTTAGGGTGAGGGATTGACTGGTCTCAGATGCCCCTTTACAGTCTTTCTTTCTAGGAGCCTGTGAAGTTGTCCAAATTGAATGTTAAGAAGATAACTTCTGCCAGTGGGTTTCAGCCAGCCAATGTAGCCAGCTGTCTGCAGCTTAAGAGGCAGGATAATTTACAACAGGCAGTTCTTCATAGTACTGCTTTATGGTATTACAAGCAAGTTTGCATTTTATTTTACTTGATAATGACATAGATGGAACTATTTATAATTCTGGGTTGTATCTGCTATTTGTTTTGCACCTGGGTTATATCTCAGTTGTATTTTGAACTTTTTACGACTTTGTGCATTTTTGCTTCTAGCAATCTACTTCTACATCATCATGTGTCTTGAAATTCTTGTCTGAAATCAGATGGGCATAGTCCATCTGAACAGCTTTTATTCTAAACAGATGTTGTTGACACACAGCTCATGCACTTCTAATCCTAAATGCTCATGGGCCCATGCCAACTTCACAAAGTTCAGCAAGGTCAAGTGCAAGGTCCTACATCTAGGTCAGGGCAATCCCAAGCACAGATAAAATTTGGGAAGAGGATGGCTGGAGAACCGACTTGAGAAGAAGGATTTGGGAGTGTCAGTTGATGAAAAATTCAACATGAGCTGGCAGTATGCTCTTGCAGCCCAGAAGGCCAACCATATCCTGGTTCCCAAGAGAAGTGTGACCAGTAGTTTGAGGGAGGTGATTCTGCTCCTCTGCTCTGCTCTTGTAAGAGCTTACCTGAAGCACTGCATCTAGTTCTGGGGCTCGCAGCACAAGAAGGACATGGACCTGTTGGATCAGGTCCAGAGGAGGGACACCTAGAAGATCAGAGGACAGGATGAGAAAGGTGGAGCTCTTCAGCCTGCAGAAGAGAAGGCTCTGAGGAGACCTTATAGCAGCTTTCCACTACCTGAAGGGGGCCTACAGGAAAGCTCAGGAGGACTTTTTATGAGGGCATGTGATGACAGGATGAGTGCAAATGGCTTTAAACTGGAAGAGGGTAGATTTAGACTAGATAATAGGAAGAAATTCTTTACCATGAGGGTGATGAGATACTGTAACAGGTTGCCCAGAGAGGTTGTGGATGCCCCCTCCCTGAAGGTGTTCTCAAGGCTAGGCTGGATGGGGCTTTGAGCAACCTGCTCTAGAGAGAGGTGTCCATGCCTGTAGCAGGGGGTTTGGAACTACATGATCTCAAAGGTCCCTTCCAACCCAATTCATTCTGTGATTCTATACTGAAGAGCCTGGGTCCCAGCACTGATTTCTGAGGGATTCTACTGATCTTACAACCATAGAAATGTAGGATGATTTGGGTTGGAAGAGACACCAAAGCTCACCTAGTTCCAGCCCACTGCTGTGGGGAGGAGTTCTACCGCCAGCTCAGCTGCCCAGGGCCCGATGCAATCCAGCTTTGAACACCTCCAGGGATGGGGCACCATAGTTTCTCTGGGTGGCAGTGCCAGGGCCTCACCTCCTGCTGAATAGAGAATTCCTTTATAATGTCTGAATTAAATCTGTTCTCTTTCTTTAAGATTTAAACCATCCCCTCTTGTCCTACCACTACACTCCCTGATAAAGAGCCTCTCCCTGTTTTTATTCCCCTTTAGATACTGGAAAATCACTATAATATCTCCCTAGATGTCTGCTCTCTGTTGACAAAACTTTGTTTTCTATTATTCAACCAGTTATTAATACATAAAATGATCTTCCTTTTAGCCCCATGCACTTGAATTCTTTTACAAAAACTTCAAAGCAACAGCATGGCTTTACTCTGCACAGTGTTTGTCTGTGTGACTGCATCTATTCTGTGCCATGTCCCTAAGTGGAAGTCAGGATTGCTGATCTGTTTCCTGATTTAAAAATTAGTATTGCATCTGTCATCTTTCATTTCTGTGTCACCACAGCTGAGATATTACATATGGGTAGATTATATGTCACAGTAGTAGTTTAAAGACTTTATATTTGGGTTCCAGCTCTATTCATAGCTCCTGTGTGAATACCTGGGACTCAGTTTAATACTTTATGACCCCTTTTGTGAGCACTACTCAGATAAATAGCCCCCTCAAGAGAGGTACACACTGCTCAAGTGTGAACAGGGAATGCTGCTTTGCTGTGGGTTCCCTGACGTGAGGGCTGTGGGCTGTCCCCAGGGATGTCCCACTCCTGTGGCAGGACACAGAACCTAGTCCAGGCCTCACTGTGCTGCATGCAGCCCTGGGAACCGTAAGCCCTGGGAGCAGTGCCAAAGCAGTGCCAGTCACACATAGTCCTGGCTCAGCTGCATTTTGAGTCTGGCTGGGGCTGGAGTTTGGGCTCCCTAGTGCCGTGGGGCTGCCTCCTTTAGCCTGCCACTCTGAGCCGGGACTGGCCAGCAGCAACCAGGGCAGGCCTGTGGGAAGGGCTCAGCACCTGGCTGGGAGCAGCCTTCTGCTATTATCAGGGAAAGGTTTAGTCTCTGCAGCTGGCAATTTTATTGCAAAGGGAAGGAGATAGGAAACATCACACTTCTTACCGACTTTGCCAAAAGCACTTAAAAACAACTTCAGAGAAGGTCATGATCTCCCCCAAACGCCATGCTTAGAGTGTACAACATCCCCTTGTAAGGGAGTTAAACCAGACTGATGGCAAGGGGGAGAGAAATCTCCGACCTTCTGTTATTCAGAACTCCTCAGTAACAGTTTGGAGGCTAGTTCAGTGTAACTCGGAGCTGACCATGGCTGAGTTTATGTCCAAGCCACAGAGCTGGGTTCTGCAGCTGAAAGCTTGAGTTATCACAGCATATGACACAGTCCTTCCAATTAAACAGCACAGGCACAGCATATGGAAGGGTATGAGACCTACTTGCCTGCCCTAGGTAATCCTTGTGAAGGAATGAGCTTCACATGCTAGAAGATTGATTGTTTTCTCAGTTTTTTGAGTCATAAATGTGTAACTCCAAATCCATTTCTATCTTTAGGAAAGGAAGAAGGCACTCTGTTTTTGTAAACTTTCCTTTTTTAAATTCAACCGATCCATGATCAGACTAGCTCCATCACATCACTTTCTTTACATGAAGAAAGAAGTGGGGGGGAAGAGAAAACCATCCTTCCCACTATTTTTATGATAAGGAGCAGGAGGAATGAGTGGAGTATGTATGGAGGGCTCTGCCAGCACTGCTGTGTTCCTGTTGCTCTCTCATGTCTGTACACAGGGCCTCGTGTGTCAAGTCTTACAATGATTAAAGATAGTACAAAAGTCCTGCTGTCATGGGAAAACCACTATTTCTATGAAGTGCAATCCACACACTGCCTGAGACAGCTCCTGCCCAAGGGGAAAACATGGGGCATCATCTCCTGTACCTGTAGATGTAACTGCACATTGCTCTGTACAGTGGCTCTAAACGCTTTGGAGGGCTTCAAGTGCAGGAATGAAATGAGCTTGAAAATACTCGTGTATTGACCCTGTACTTCCAGCTTGGCAGTGCACGCTGCCCTGGGCATGCATCTCTTTCCATAGACGGGGATGACATAGGTAGCACCAGGTGCTGCAGCACAAATCTTGACAAATGTCTACCAGCATCTCCAGGGCAGGTCAGAGGCAGCCACATCCGGGACAAACAGACCTCAGGGTTGTAATTTCTAAAATGTGCCCGTGATGAAGTACACGCTCACTGAGCAAGCCAATACAGATCTTGGGCCAGACCAGTCATATTCACAGCACTGCCAATTACACAGCTAAAACTCTCAAATCAGACTCTCTCTTTGTATGAATGAACTGGGCTTACGGCAATGGGATTAAGAAAATACCAGTGACTTTTTGCCTTGCTTGAACCCTATAATCAAAACCAAGTAACTATTTCCAGCTTCTCTCTAGCATCTAACATCTAGAAGCTGAATTATTGCTTTTATTCAAGCCTGAGGTTGCCTTCCGTCCCCTGGGTTGTGGATGCCAGGGCCCTCAGAGTTCCTCCAGTGCTACAATAATTGCAGAAGAACTACTCAGCTCCACAGAGCACACCTGCAGTGGAAGGGCAATTCTGCCTTTGGATTTTGTTCTTGTTAGCTACAGGATGAACTTCCCTTCTCTGACAGCCAGTCTGGGAAACCTCATGCCACCCCATGGATGGGTTCAGCACAGCTACCTCAGTAGAGATTAAGCACCCACAGTTTTTCTATAAGGATCACAGATGCAGGCACAACAAAGGCTGTGAGCATGCAGCCAATGCCTGTAGCATACGCTCACTTATGAAGCAACAGGGCTTGGTTTCCACCAGGTTTGTACTGGGGCAGCTTTATTCGACAACAGCAGCTTGCTGCATATGCTGCAAAGCACAAAGAGGACAGGTGGGAGGATGTGTGACTCAGAAAGCTGTAAAGGGCCTGGTCTGGGTTCCTTAAATTATTTTCCCATTGAATCCAAAGGCTTCAAGAGCAACATTCAAGTAGACCTGTGCTCCATGCCCTGAGTGCACTCACTCATCCCTCGGCTGCACAGCCAGGCCTCTTCTTGCAGTGTCTGATGTGGGTTTGAATGTCCTCCAGCCAAGAAAGGCTCAAAACCCTTGTGTCTCATTTCCTGAGCATGTGTTCAAACCACTAATTCAAAATTCAGGCATTACCCACAGTGCCTGCTTTATATTTATGCTTTTAAAGGATAAAATGAATGTTGTTTTGTCCTGAAAATACAAAGTGTTACCATTGGTCCTTAAGGTAGGACACTGTGCTTGAGTGCTAAAGTTCTAGAGAAGTGTGCCAGATCTTTCCCAAACATCCACTGCCCAGAGATGCTTCACATGGAGCTCAGTGACCCCAGCTGGTACCTTACACTGGTAAGAAACAGCCATACAACATTCAAAAGGAAGTAAAATGAGTGAGTTTAAATATAAATATTGCTTCTGCTGTCAGATGTTTCTTGATTAAAATACCACCAGAAAATATGTTTAATACAATTATACATTTTAATAGAATCTTATTGCATAGGATTCTATTACCTAAGATATTTTCTTAGAGATCTAAAAGGCTAATCTAACTGGAAAGAATCCTAAAAGAAACCAGTTCTGTCTTGTCCCAGGATTTACTTTTAGTACAGTGTTTTTGTAGAAGATTTACCACTGCTGAGAAAACCTTGTGCATTGTCACTCTAAATTTAGAACTGCATGCTGCAGGAATACTGAATAGTCTGTTCTGATCTTCAGGACAAAATAATATTTTTACTTCAGCACGAAACAGTGCTCAATCTTCATCCCTTTGTGGTTTCAGATAAGGCAATCTGGCCCACAGCAGACAGAAAAAGCCTTTTCTGAACTGACATGGAACAATGTTTTCTTATTCCAGCATAAATTTAAAAACCATATTCCTTTTCTGGTTGAGTATTTTATGGTTCCAAAAGAGAAAAAGATAACAGATAAATGTTTATTTTGTCTTCGCCAAGGAGTTGCTTAGTGTTGTCCTTAACTCTCCAAGCATGACACCACATCCAAATAACATTTCAGTTGATCTGAGTGGTGAAGAAGCCCAGCACCTACCCTTAAACCCAAGGGGATCATCACACAGGTCACAACGGGAACTGGATCCCACACTGGCACCATGCTTGGCTTCCCCCTACTGCCAATGCCCTGACACACCAAGCTGCAAATGCTTCAGACCCTTGCATCAGGCTGGATGAGCACAGAACTGCTCACTTGATGTGGACTCCAGTGATAGTGGGCAACACCACCCTCCGGGAGCTGTGCTGGGAGCCCCCTGCCAAGAGTGCCAGGCACCAAGGCCAGAGGGATATCCTCCATCAGCATGAGTCCAGGTGTCCTGATCCTGGAGATACTCAAGGTCAGGCTGGATCCAGCTGTAGGTGTCCCTGTTCATTGCAGGGCAGTTGGACTGAATGACCTTTAAGTGTCCCTTCTACCTCTATTCTCTGATTCTCTGTGAATCTGCCCATAGGGGATGCTGTGCTTCATGAATGTTTTTTCTCTTTTTTTTTTTTTTTTTTGTTTCCCTAAGAAATATTTCCTGAATATGGAAGGAGAAAAATGCCTTGTGCCATCGGCTCTGTCTGCAAACTCTCTTCTGCCTCTTGGCACTGGAATTTATTGGTGGTGTTTTGGCACCATTTTGCACTCTGGCTGAGAAGATTAGTTGTTTTAGTTGTTTCTAATTAATACCGAATTTTAAATAAGTTTTCCATATAAATTAGACTCTTACACACTTCAGTACTGCCAGATGGATGGAGCCATCTGTCAGAGATTAACACTCACTAAAGGCCCACTTAGTATTAGAAAAAAAAAATAACAATTCTGTGGAGTTCCAATAAAATTTTTGCTTTGTACATGGGTTGAACAATTGCATGTGAAACTGTTCTTGTTTTCTAAGATAGCATTTATGATTGCTTGTATAATACTCTTCTGAACTCAAAAAAAGAGGTGGTTGCATGATTAACCCATTTTTAATGCACAGAGACACGTCTGAGGGCCATTAGTCTGGGATGACACTGTAAATTCTGCAAAAAACTTTGGAAAGAAAGAGATGTAGCTCACACGTGTAGGTAAGTGGTGAGCAAATCAGGTATAATTCTGGGAAAGGTTTAAGCCCCAAATCATAGAATGGCATAGATTTGAAGGGACCTCATAGCCCACCCAGCCCCACACCCCTGTGGGCAGGGCTGTCACCACCAGCTCTGCTGCCCAGGGCCCCATCCAACCCAGTCTTGTGTGCCCCTAAGGATAGGGAACTCACAGCTTCTCTTTACTCAGAGCCAGGGCCTCTGAGTAAAAAATTTCTTCCTAACATCTTTTAGTCTGAAGCCATTCCCCCTTATCCTGTCACTATCAGACTGTAAAAGCTGGTCCCTCTCCTGCTTATAACGTCCCTTCAAATACTGGAAGGCCACAACGAGGTCTTCCTGGCTAAACAAGCCCAATTCTCTCAGCTTGCCTTCATAGGGGAGATGCTCCAACCCTCTGATTTTTCTGACTCTCCTCTGAACCTGTTCCAACAGCTCCACATCTTTCTTGTGCTGGGGTTCAGGACCTGGATGTGGTACTCCAGGAGGGGCCTTACAAGGGCAGAGTACAGGGGAAAGTCTTTTCCTTTAACTTCAGAAGACAGCCATAGATAATGCAGAGCTCGCTGCACTTTTGTTTTTCCTGTTTCTGTTGCTGTCAGTGTCAGCTAGGATGGTGATTAACAGGACTCTCTTTTTACTGTTTCCACTGGAAAGGTCAGGTGTGGTCAGATAGGTGACAGAACAGCCACCATTTTCAGGCTGCTAAAAAAAAAAAAAAGTTACCTGAATTTGTCTTAAGGGACCATCTAGATAAATAAAACATTTTCAAACTGGTTGTGCTCAGTGCAATTCACCGTATGCATTTCTACCACTGAGAGAAGCTAGCTCACGCTGAGAATTTGGGAGGCATGACCAAGGTCAGCACTGACCAGATGCAGGCATAGTGCCTCGCTGCATAAAGGGGGCTCAAACAGTCAAGACAACTGGAGATCACGTGGCTTCACTTCAGTGACCAGAAAAACACTGTAAGAACAAACCAGATGACATGAAAGATGCCAAGCAGATGTGTGATGGCAAACACAGATCAATGAGGAACAAATACGAAACCCACTTCAGGTTTCTCCTATAAGAGGGTAAAAGTGGAAGTTGTTCTATGTGAGCAACAGATGTGCTTTGGCTGCAAAACAGCTCAGTTTCCTCCATGGTTTGCTTGCCAGGGGAGTTGGCTGAGTCAGGTGATCAACCCTGTCAGATATGTCCAGAGTTGGGCATGAAATCATTAGGACTCCATGGCTGAGAGCATGGAGTACAGTCATTGAGTTTGCAGATGACTGGGGCAGGAGACCTGCTGGCATGCAGGAGAAAGCTGAGGCGTTCAAAATGGTCTTGCCAAAGTAGAGAAACTGTCCAAAAACAGGAGGTAGTGCGAAAAGGACAACAGACAGTGCAAGCTTAGCATAGACTTCTGGATGAAAAAAACACTTGACAAAGCAACACCTGGCTACGTAGCCTTCCTGCGGAGCGTAGGTGTTAGTGCAAGTCACAGCACCTTATTCTTGTGGGGAGGATGAGCATCACACCAACTTGTTCTCTTAACTTTGCTGCTGTGTGGCACACAAGGTGATGCTCCTTCCCGTGGCACCAGTCTGGCCTCAACAGAAGTACCTCCTCTCACAGGTGCTGTGCTTCAAGAAGCTAAGTACCTCTGCCTCTGCTTTTAAGGATAAGGAAACTGAGGCACTGCCTGGCAAACGTCGGGTGTTCAGCCACATGCAGAGGCTGTGAGGAAGACCAGTGCACTCCTCTCCACACCGTGTACCCACTGATGCCCAGCTAGAATCCACTCTGATAAAATCAAGATTAGGCTCTGCTTTGTGTCTCTGCTATGTTGCTCAGGGAAATTGTTAGAAAAATATTTTGTTTCATTTATATAACAGTTTAGAAACATCTTAATCTCTTTCATGAAGTGTACATGTAACAGATACCTGAAGCTTTCGTTACACCTCATTTATCAATTAAATGGACACATAGCCTCCCTCTCCAAGGGAGTCTTTTCTCCCCTGTAAATTTCTTTTTAGAGTCACACTGCAGGAGGTGATGTATTTGCCTGCTATGCCAAGGGGAAGAAGGCAGTTAAAACAATAGACAATTATTCTGATCTGTAGATGAGAGAGCTGAAGAAGCTTGAACCTCCTTTGAAAAGTCCCAGGGGGCAGAGCCTGAGAGCTATTCCTAACCCACGCATAAAAAGAATTGTGAAATCCCTTGGTGAAGAATCACCCATGGCAGTGACTGCACAACCACACAGCTGCACTGCAGGGCGAGGAGTGCAGTCAGTAGATGCCAGGATGACATTATCCGACATCACACCTGGGCACAGTGTTCACAATTGGATCCCCCCCCTGTTCAAGAGGGACACTGAAAAACTGAGGCATATCAAGGTGATAAATGGGGCTGGAGACTGAAGTAACTGCATCCATTCAGCCCGGAGAAGCAAGAGCTCAGGCTGTTTCATCCAGTCTTTCAGTACTTGAAATGCATGGGTAGAGATGATGAAGGCACTGTCTTCACAAGGCATGATGGGATGGTCTAGCTGTTTGTATGGGAGCTGCTGAATCACAGCCTGAACCTTTGATTAGTTATCTGAGGCAAGCAATGTCAGCCCTGGGAGCACAGGTGAAAGCAGTTCACCTGTGCTGCAGGAAGGGGTGGAGCCAGGCTCCACCTCTCCTAGACCCATTTAAGTGCTGACTGCCAGGGAGGAAGGATCTCTTCTGAGAGATCCACTCCTTTGGAGCCCTTTGCAGTGAGCCCTCTGCGTGGGTAAGCGTTCCGCCTATTTTCTCTTTGTTACCCTTGTGCCCAACTCTTTTGTTGGTTTATTTTCACACCCTGACTATATATCTATTTTTGATTGTACTTTTGAATTATATTATTTTCCCTTGATTGTACAACTTTTCAATTATATTATTTTTCCTTGATTGTACACTGTTTCAGACCAAATTATGTCTCTCTGTGCAAGAAAAAGCTCTCTACTATGAGACCAGCTAAAGGCTTTGCTATGTTGTCCAGAGATGTGGCAAAATTTCCTAGGACAGGAGTCCGCAGGGCTTATAGCATGACAAAGATCGGGGCAGCCCAGCCACCTTGCTTTCAGCAGGCACTGGTGTAGTTTACTTACTCATCTTGGCCAAGCTAAGCTTTGCCCCAGTTTTCTCTCAGCAACCTCTGTTGCTACAGGGACACAGCTCTGGAATAGCACCACATGTGCACAAGTCTCCCTGCTGCTCAAGGCATGTGCTTGACATTCAGCAGCATGCATCTGGAAAGGGCTGGATGTAGAGTGATGTGCCATGGAGATGGGCACCCACCAGCAGAAAGGGCAATTTGGTCATAGAAAGGGAGGAACCTGGATTTCAGGATGCCTTCACCAGCCCAGTGCTGTTCCAGCTGGAGTCAGTTGAAAACAAAAATGTGAACACGGCTTTTCTTTTTGTCAGTTCCAGTCCAAATTATTGGTCTCTCACCTTCTGACTTTATTTTGAAGTTCTGCTTGTTTAAAATATGAGCTAGGTCCAGCCTGAGATTTCTTTCTCAGATAAGATGAATTTAGCAGCTAAAAGAAACCCTAGTCATGGGAAAGCTCAAAGCTCATCTGTCAAGAAAATTAAACCTAGCAGTGCATTGTTGTTGCTGTTGTTGTTTTTCCTGGCTCATGTTCCTTTTTTAACAAAATAATCTTGTAAAACCAACTGGCAGATCAGATAAATGAAAACTCATGCCTGGGGTCAGCTGGCACAAACATCTGCCCCTGGACGCAAGGGGAGCGCCTTTCCTTGATCCCAGCTCCATCCAGCTGCAGGAGCCATCAGTAGCACTGGCTCCACTTCACGCACATGCCTTCGCTTCAGTGCACAACGGCTCCATTGTGGGGTTTGACCCACCTCCTGTTGATGGCAGTAGGAGCTCAGTCAGATTCAGAGGTTCTTCTCAGAGTTTTGCAGAAGCTGGTACCCATGCAGAGATAGATGCGCTCACAGGCCCTGCCTGCACCACGTACCATCGCCAGGCTACAATAAGGATTCGCACCCAGCAAGATTCAGGACTTGGGCTCAGCCCACTGAAACCCATCAGACTGAGATTGCCACTGAATTCTGCAGAGATAAGATGGCATCCTTAACACCTCATCTTCTAACTCCACTTGCACCAGAGCTCACAGGAAGCCTTTCTTCACACTACACGTAGGATAAGAAGTGCAGCCATTAGCCAGAACTCCCTCCTAGTCCCTACCCGAAGAACAGCTTTCCTGAAGCATCAGACAAACCCAGTAATCCATGCACGAGTTGCCAGACACAAATGGGTCCACGTCCACAGACTAAGACAAAGCTGCACAATCACTACAACTCTGAACAATTGCTTATAAGAAGTTTGTAAGTAATAGATACTGTTGCCATGCTTTTATTGTAGACCGTGACAGAGATAATTCAATAGGTGAAAATCTCCAACGTAATTTCTTTCCTCAGAATTTTTTCCCCCAAATATTGTAAATTGACACTTAAAAAATGAGCCACAAAATTCAGAACAAACCAGAAAATGAAACATTCTTATGTTTTGCAAATAATAAACTTCTATGGACTAGCAAGGACCAGAAATATCACAAACCTCTATCAGAACATCCCCGTCGCTCCACTGGCAGCTTGCTGTCACTGGAGACACACAGAAGCCCAAAGAAGCCCGACACTGACATCTAGCGTTAACCAGGCCACCCATCCCTCCCTCTGAAAACTAAATTTAATATAACTTAACACCTAATTTTTAAACAGAGGTACTGAGGAGCCAAGCCTCTCTTTGTGGTCAGCATCAATTAGATCACTGATGAGCTCAATCATAGGCCAACAATTATTACTGAAGGTTTGCAGCCTTGTTTTACATGCCTGAAGAATAACTTAATCCACTCCATGTGGTTTCAAGTTTCTCAGCCTCTTTGTAGAAGTCCACAATAATAAATTCATACTTCCTCACTGCACGTTTATTTGCATTACTACTGTAAAAATCATAGGGATGTGAAAGCACAAGCCGTATGCTTGCTTAATAGTTCTATGTTTTAACAAACCGCATGGAAGAGAAATAAAGCCAGAAAATGGCCTTCAGTGGCTGCCAGTTATTGAGCTTGCAGGAGCAGCACCTCAGAGCCTTGTGTCCCTGCAGCCCTGGCCTCACTCTAATTCCCACTGCAAAAGATGATAAACTGAGCTGCTGTCTGAGCCTCAGGACGCAGCCCCATGCACAATCTGCTCTGGCTGACACAAGGCCATTGGCCCTGATGGCTCCCATTATGCACGGAGGAAGGTGGCCTGTTGGCCACAGGAGTGGAAATGGCTGAGGAGAAGTCACAGTGTAAGCAGCCACCTGTGTTCTTCCACACAAGGATCATGCGGTGAAGGAAGGGAGCTCCAGCTCCCAGCAGTTTCAACAGACCTTAGGCAAAAGTCTGCCTGCAGCAGAACAGGCTTTGTTTAAGTTGAGACTTCTGCTGAAGGTCACACTTCTCTTCTTGGAGCAATGGCAGGATTTCAAGGCTTGCAGATCAGCAGAGACTTGCCTTCAAGCAGAGCCGGTCTGATCCTGGACAGAGGAGCACCCACTTCCCTTGAGCAGCTCCAGCTGCAGGCCTACAGAGCAGCCTATGAACCAGCCTCACCCAGCATTCTGCAGGATGGCAGCAGCTAGCCACCCCTCCACCCCCCCCAGATAACTGCTTACATCCTTTGTGTTTTATATAAATACATCACAATACTAGTCCTGAAATTTCAGTTAAGTACATGTTTGTGTCTGTTGCAATACATGCTTTTCACTTAATTAGAATTATTTTCTCACACAACCCCAGCACTTTGGACAGTGGAGATGGTTCAGAAATGCACGGGACGCTTGTAGTGCATTGTTCCACTCTGCATCCCCACTCACTCTCCTGCCAGAGAAAACACTGAGCACACATCAGTGCGGTTAGCACTGGGCACTAACCTCATACACTTAATCCAGAACTACCTGAAAGCAGCACTCAGCTTTCAGCCCCATTGAGAACATTTCTCTCACTGCATCACTTGCCCATGAAAGTATCACAATACTGGTAAGCATCTTCCAGCTGTGCCCTTTACAGTTGCTGTCTTTGGCAGGACTGTCTCCTTGAGTTGTGATCATGAAAGAAAGTATGTTTTTTGTCACTAGAATCACAGGACTTCAACAGCAACTCACCTCAGCTAAGCTTTGGGGCTCACTGTCTAAGCCTTTGTAATTACCCTTGGAGACAAATGGAAAGCAATCAGGTCAGCAGTTGAACATCAGCCAACACATCCCAGGGTCTGCCTGGCCCAGCATTCCTCTCTGTGCTGCAAGAGCTCAGCAGAAAAATATGATGAGCGCTTTTAACCCAAGGAAGGGTACTGTTGTTCTCAGGTCTTGCGGAGCTCAGCAGAGCCATTTTTCATTGACTTGAAATTCACCACAGAAAAAAAAACACAACTGATTTTAGGTTGGGAGACTTCTGATTTTAACAGTGTTTTATTCTCTCTTCTCATAGGTCCTTGCTATAAACCATGCAGATACCATACAAGTGAAGTCTGTAAGGTCACTACTGGCTTTGTTCACAGCAGATTTGATGCTCCAGGTAACTCCGAATTGGGATTTGTTTGTTTGAAAGCAGGAATTACATAATTTTCCTTCCATGAGCAATGAAAAACACAGACAGAGCTGCTCATTAGGAATACATATTTACTACCAGCAGCAACAGAAATCACAGGGCTGAAACAATTATTTTTGTCTCTTAAATCCACCAAATGCAGCCACCACCGCCTCAGAGACGCGGGGGCAGTGAGGGGTTTCCACTGCCATCTTGACACAAAGGCAGAGGCACCTTTACTTACCTATAATCTGAAGGTACCAGTGTAGGACTGCCACACTTGAGTTTCACCAACATGAGCACAACTTGACAAAAATGCCCCCAGAACACTCCTGCCCTTTGAAGCAGCATTAACAGACCGCCCTCTGCTGCAGCAGGGCAGGCAGTACTTGCAGCACATCAGCTCCCAGACCCAACTGTAAACCAGCTGATGGCACTAAAAAGGAAACAGCACTCATTTTCTTTCCATGGCTGCCTATTCTCTTCTTTCTCAAAAAGATACAAGTCTCAAAAAAAAAAAAAAAAAAAAAAGCAAGTAAACTGATAGTCATCTCTCTAAATTTAGCTATATCATTACTATGGCATTTTCATTCCCAGGGTGTAACAGGAGAGGCATCATGAACCTTGCACTAGGGAGTGCTTAGACGGAACGGGTACCCAGACATGCAAGGAAGAGGCAAATGCTAAGTTTGCAACTCATGCTGGAGTAAGATAACCTCAAACAACACCTGGAAATGCCAGTTGCTTGCATAGACAAATTGTTTTCAGAATTGGGTAAAATCAAGTAAGAGAAATAATCTTCAGAAGAAAAAGCTCTACAGTTAGTTAGAATGCAATTGATTTTACATTACTGACAGACTACAGCCAGCTCATTCCTTACACAAGTTTTGCAACCACCTACTGAAGTGGCCACCTGGCTGTACTGTATGCCCAAGCAAAAAACATCCCACATATCCCGTAAACTAGACCCAGTGCTCCAACACGATGAGATCCTATCACAGGCCAGCTGAAGGCCCAACTTCAGCAAGTTTCTCATGGAAGCAGGGAAGGTCACTGTGCAAGGGACTTCAGACAAATTATCCACAAGCATTCTATGAGTAGTTTGGGCAATTTCTGGCAGCAGATCACATAGCAGGGGCAAGCTTCTCTTGATGCAGGAAATAACATCTTTCTTTTGGCAATAAATGGAAAGAACACATTATGACATGAGAAGAACCTTGCACCAACCACTGAAGACACGTACCAAAGGACCAGGAGTCTGCATGTGCCAACATCAGACAGCAGCAGGCTCTTGCTGCCCTCGCTGCCCATCCCACTTAACAGAACACACTGTACATCTACACCAAAATGTAGGCTGGGGAAGAAGTACTGCTGCATTTCGATGCCAACAATGTGGAGCTGAAGAATCAGGAATTAAGTAGACACTGTTTTAAAACACCTTCTAAAGACAACATTTTAAAAACAACTCCATAAAGCTCTACTGTGAACAGCATGAAAACAGAGAAACAAGTATTTTGATCAACGCTTTCATGAATCAAATACATTTCAAGCATGCCAAAATTCCAAATCATGAATCACTTCCCTGGACGTATTCATTGCACCAGAAGAGTGGTCAAATCCTGGTAATCCTGTACAAAGAGAGATCTCTATAGACTAGGTGGTCTGTGGACATACGCTATTGCATAAAGCAGATAATCTTTGTCTTAAAATGTTATGTTTAAATGTGGATTTGAGTGAAAACAACGTGTGCAGTAAAGCTAACAGCTGAAACCGCAGTCTTAAGGCAAGATCTTTTCAGCAGTTTGTTATTTTTAGTTGCTTTTCCTTCTGACATTTTAAACGGACACACCAGGAAACTTGAGTGGTCAAGTCAGCTCCCTCCAACCCCACCAGAAGTCAGGACCCAAAAGACTGAGTTGTTTGAAATCAGATTGATACATTTGATTTCACAAATAGATAATACTGAAAAAAAGATATAAATCTTTTTCCAGTTAGAGCATACTTCACGAAGTTTAAATGCCTCTGAGTGGGCTTCTGAACTGTTAGTGCTGGTATTAGTAGGCAAAGAAAGTCCCATTTTAATTAGAAACTTTATTTTGAAATACATTACACAGTTTACATGTGAAGTGCTTTCACTGTAAGATACTTCAAAACATTGCACTGAGCAAAATAGCTGGCCAGTTTCCTTGAAGCTCTTCCAGATGTGTTTTGTTTTTATTAACAATATCTTACAGAACTAAGATGCAACTTAGGCATTTGTATTCCGAAGCTATTACTAGGTTTACCTTAGGGAGAAAGTACACGCTTAACGGTTCCAGTTAACTATGTGCTTCAGTAACGATGTTAAGGATTTGGCATTAAGACTGAAAGAAACCTGAGTCCTAATTAAACTCGTATTCAACAAAGATAAAAACAAAAAAAACTTCTGAAATTACTTTTTTTTAAATAAGGCACAGTCAGACATGTATTTGTAAAGACTGGCTACAAACTCAGTTTTTACTTGCACAGCCTCCTTGCTGCTGTGTCAGAAGCAGTCTGAAAATTGTTTGACCTGTCTGCTGCTGAGAATTTTTAAGAACAAGGCAGAGCAATAAGGCAACTAAAAGAACAAAGCAAGAAAGTTCAGCATTTGGGATGGATTCTGAACATCTGCAAAGTAGTTCATTCTGTAAATGGAGCGTTCACCTGTTATTAAAATGGTGGTCAACTGTGATAAGGAAAATAGAAGTGGTGCAAGCAAGGCATGTTTGCAAAAGGAATACTGCAAAGGTTATTTTTTGTTGCTGGCTGTGAGGTTTTTATTCCCTCTCCCCCCATTTTCAAAAATTCAGGACATTTGCTATGCTTTCAGCTGAAGACTACATGCAGCCATTCCCACAGCTTTCCAAGACAATCTAAATTGAATTCTTAAATTCCCCTCCATTACCCAGGAAAGCTGACCATAACAGGAGTTTGCTTGACAACAGGTCAAATATCAGTGAATGAAATCTCCATTTAGATAATGAGCCAGAACTGCCATTCTATTTTGCATTTCTTAACAGAACAAAAGGCAACCCTCAGGAGTAACAACAATTCAAACAATTGTATCATTATTTCGGCAGAAAGTTCAAGATATGTTGTTGTTTAAAGAACATGAAGGAACTCAACCCTCGGTGAAAGAACCAAAAAAAAAAAAAAAAAGGAGAGGATGGTGCAGGACATAGGAAGAAACCTTACCTTCCCCTCCCAGTTAGATCCTTGAGGAATAATTGCTTGAGCATACCACTGTATGGCTTGTGTGGCCTATGAGTGCTTCACAGATACTCTAAAAAAATATTTTAAGCTGCTTGTTTTCAGTCACTTAAAATAAAAATACTGTATTCATTCCCCTACAATAATCGAACCAAGGAAAAAGTCATTAAAAGCATTTCTGATACAAATTTGTATCACATATTAAAAGATATTTTATAATTCTGTAAAACAATTAAAACACACAGGTTTTTAAAAATTCTTCCACACAGCTGAACTCAGTGCAGCTTTAAGATAAAAAAATCCGTAACTGAAATAAGCATAACAAATGTTGAATATAAAATACATTCTGAAGTATTTTACAGAATGGCTGAATTTCAAGCAAAGAACTGAGGATAAGAGATGTTAATGACAAGCAGCCACATACAGAACACAAAGCAATAAGTTTAAATCAGACTATTTTGGTTTGTGTAGCCCTTTATTAGCAACTAAAATAGAAGATATCTGTTGTACATCACGGGTAGTAACTGACTATACTGGAGTTTTATTATATTCTAATACAGGATCATTTATAAATGCGTTGTTTTCCTTTTTTCCTTTTATTAAAAAGCTTCCACTCCTTTTTTTTCCCCCATTTACAACTTGCAAAACTATTCTGAAAGCTGAGTACATGTGCACAGGTCTGCAAAGAGTGCAAATTTAGGATATGGTAAATGCTTTACATGTCACATTTGTAAGGACTGTCTGCCACCCATGCCTTCACAGCTATTATCTTTCCTAAAAATCGCAAAATGTTTTGATACCACTCTTCCTTCCATTGTCCTAAACAAGAAAGCATTTTTAAATGAGTTGAAACTAAGGAAGGACTACACCTACTAGAAAAGAAGAAAGTTCTATTAGTTTGAGGTTTCAGTATACCCAAAGACCAGGGACTGTATCTTTGTAAGGGCTAGGCTGGGACCCCGTATACAGAATGTGTGCAGGTGCCATCCCTGAGCATTCAGCAGTTCAGTGAACCATAAGTGCTCCAGCTGCGTAACTCACTGAGCTGTCTTGCCAGTTTCGACACTGGCTTGATTGAGCATAATTCAAAAATGAAAAGCTCATATTCATTCCATTCTTCTGGAGCTCATTGATAGCCTGGATAGAGGGGAAAAAAAAAAAAAGCAAAAGATCAGACCTCAGTTTTTTGCCCAGCCCCTTGAGGGCTCTTGCCCCGATGTACTACATACACCCATGCAGCTCTATAAAGCAATACCAAACAACCTTTCAAAATGGATCCTTCGCAAACCACTTACACCTCTATGAGGAATTTATACAGAAATACAGACAATAAAAAATTTGTTAACATTTTTTAGACAGCATCTTTTTCCATTGAAGAGAAAGAACACACCAGAAATACATTTTGTGACAACTGGCAAAAGCAAACTGACAGAGTTTAGCCCAGACTCATTGCAAGACTCATTGTTATTTGAGGCTGAGTTGGATATTTATGCAGTTCAGCCATAATACTGAATTTTGATACATCTCCAAGTATTGATACTGCTCATATGAACTTCTATAAACCACACTTTGAAAGACTCTTCTAGATGTTCTACAAAGACTACATTTCCAGGGAATGATGTTTTCCCTTGTAAAAAGGTTAGCATGCCTTATATTTTAGATTTAAGTTGTATTAAAAAAAAAATACAGCGAGATCGCTCAAGCATTATGATAAATCCACAGCACTCCATCAGTAAAGCAGCTGTGACCCAATTTAAACAAATAAGTTAAGGCAGGTTTATGCCTGCACTGCATCAAAGCAAAAAATAAATGTAAGTATAAAATACCAGTTAAGCTGAACTCTAATTGCCATAAATTTATGAGTTAACGGTGCACTGCACTCATTCTTACAGAAGTGCCCTTGCATCATATTTGCAAAAACAATGTTGTCACACATCACAAGGCATTCACAATAGCTAGCTAAATGCAATACTGAAAAAGAATATGCACATAAAGTGCATTTGTAAGTACTGATTCAGAGGAATAAGAACATACTTCTTCACAGAGATAGATTTTATTTTAAAGTGCCAAGAGAAAGTGAATGACTATTTCACTGAAATTCAAAAGGATCATGGCACCTCATCTCCCTCAGGCAATAGAAAACCTCAGGCTTTGCAAGAATATTTGTCCATGAGCAAGACAAAGAAATTAGAGACCAAATTGAGAACACTTGGAAAAATAAATTAATTCGGGACTTGCCATTTTAGTGCTAAGGAATACTTCAGCAATATTACATTTGAAACAAATGCAATCGTGTTGCTAAACGTTATGCTTTTTAACAGATCAGAAGCTACTTACATTTAATAATACGCCAATAGGATGTCTTCCACATATTGTATTATGGTATTTCTTCAAGTAATTGCTAAAAGATACAGGATCTAGCTGCTCTATAATGTTCATACCCTGAAAAAGAATTGATAGCAATGATTATTTCACACATTCATAAGCAGGTGTCTGTGTAATCACCTACTTATGAACATAGAGGATTTTTACTCCTCATGTGCTCTACTTTCTATTGAGGTAATCTCAGCACGTGAGGGTCTAGCTTGCAGCTTGCAGCCTTCTTGCTGCCAGCCCTTAAATTACAAAGGCAGGAACTCTTCCAAATCTGTCAGTGACCCAAAGATCTGTGATACTATCCTTACAAGTATCAATGAAGTTCACATTAAAAGTGCTCCTCTCATAGACTAGACCCCACCTCCAGGGATCCCTGCTTTCATAGGATTTTGTACTGCAATAAGCAGACACAGTTACTAAAAAAAGCAAAGCAGGAAGAAGTTTCTCCTTCATCTCTTCTCTCTGTTAACAGTCTTCCAAGACAGAGCACTTTCCTGGGACTTCTGGATGTCAAAAAGCTCTAGACAAGTTATACATATGCAAATCAAGCACACAGGAAAGACTGATCTTTCCTAGACATATCAAGCACACAAACAAGGCAGCTGATCTGAGCACAGGAGTGCCATCTGCTCAGAGCATAAAAATCAGATCCAGAGTATGTCTAAAGCACTGGCAAGTTGGGACACCACAGAACCCTAAGAGCCAGGAGACCATGCTTCCATATTCCACAGGGCCATCACATTAATAAATTCCTTTCCAACCACAGTGAGATCCATGATGACATGGGGTCTACTAGGAAAGCTAACACTTAAAAGGAAAACAAAACCTCCCATGTATGCAAATACTTGCATTCTCAAAGGCACATGGAATCTTGCAACTACACACACAGCCTACTCTTTCCTATCCCCAAACAGCAAATCATACATGATGAAAGTAGGTGAAAAGTTGAAAGGTCTAACATCACTGATGTCTGGGTTTCATCACAGTTTTGTTATTTTGGCTACACCAGAGTCCATCCTCTGCTGCTTTTCCTCCCTCTGAAGATGATTAATTCTGTTCACCAGGCAAATGAGCCCCAGACACTTACTAATCAGTAAGACACATAGCTGTGCTTCTTAATTGTAGCTGAAGAAGGAGGAAGGTTTTCCTCAGAGACCAGAAGAAATGCATACACTTTGCATGGGAACAATGGGAATTTCATATTAGAAAGCTACATTAAAAAGGGAGAACAGAGATAATTTCTCCAAAGATTTCTTCTGTTTCTGTTTCCCAACCACTTCCCCTGATTTTGTGAAGCATAAGTGATACAAGCAGAAGTCGTGATGCAGGAAGTCTCCATGTCAGCAGGGAAACCTCTTCAATACTCTGCAAAGGCACTGGCTGATCTTGCAGATATACTAATTATTCAGACTGGATCACAGCCTAGAGTGAAGAAGCTGGAGGTTCCCAGGAGCACCACGGGAGGATTAGAAAGCAGCAACCATAACCATCACCTTTGTGTAATTTTAATTAAAAACAGATATAAGATGATTTCATGAAAAGATTAACTTTACAGAAAAATAAAAACAAAAACAAACTATACTGACTAACTGCTGGCAAGAGCCCAGTTCTTCTAGTGTCACAGGGAAGGTGTTCAGACCCCTGGCTGGTAATCACAGCTGTTACTCACACTCTAGATCTACAGAACTTAAATGAGTGCCAAAAATAAAGGCAGCTCCTCTCTAAGTAGCAATGATTATAGATACCACTGCATTTCTAAGAAGTTTAAGAAGCACGTACTCAAATCATGCATTTACTGCTGAATTGTACATGTCAGTATACTAAAGACAGCAGAACCACATACTGAATGAGCTCAAAAGAACATACTTCATCCATTAATGAACCATTTCATGACTCTTTAAAAGAAAGGCTGCTCACGTAAGAGGCTCACTTTATAATCATAAATCACTAGAACATACTGTGCACGGGCATTTGAACATGTCTCAAGTGAATGAATGAGGATTTATAAGAATGCCTCATAAGCTTATTTTCATGCACAAATCAGCTCTGCAGGCATTTAGAGCTACACAGTTCATCCCAGCAAATGTTAACAGAGCTCCATACATTACAGAGTTGATACAATCCATTGGAGATTGGCAGTAACAACTATCCCATCAGCATTCAGCAGCACTGAACATTCTAAACTTTCAAATTTAAGAACTGTGGCAGAACCAAGCTTGGTTCTTCATCTAAAATGGCTTTGAGAAACAAAAGAAACTTACTTCAGAAAATTACTTCAATCAGACAGTGCTTTGTTTGTTCTAGAAAGAAGCATGAAGCTAGTCAGAAACTTTCAGCATTTGGAGTCACTGTTCTAAACCCTGCTTGGTTGAATTAAAGAAAAATGACAAAATGTAAACTAACACAAAGTTTTACAGTTTACCACATAGATATTACAGCATATATCAGTTAACCAGACAGGATAAATGGCATCTACAATAACCTAGCATGGTGTATATAATGTAATTAAACACACTTAACCATCATTATCACACTTAGGAAAGCAGAAAAACTTGGTCTCAGCGCCAGTTAGTCCAGTTCTCCTTGGAGTCACTCAGACTAGGAGATAAACAGAAAAATGAATGGCTGGGCACAGCAGAGACTGAAGAGGTGGGCAGTCAGGCAGAAAGTCATAGTCTTACATTACACCTAAGCTGAAAAGACTTCTCAGGTTGGAACTCTCTGGAAGGTACTAACACACTGGTGGTTGGCAAAAACCACCTCAAAAGCCTGCCGTGCTGTGTAACTTCTTCTCCACAAAGACAGCTGGCTGTTCCTCAACAGCTCCCCTTTCAGTATTCAGAGTAACAGAATCCTATTGACTGAAGTGAGGCACAAGGTTTCACAAATAGATACAAAGTGAGCAATCTGGCAGAGAAGGTTGGAATGCATAGCCTGAATTTTCTGGTCAGCCACAAACGGAGAATAATTACTCTTGAAGCTGGAGTCTTATGAAATTATGTGTTCACATAGGCATGATATGAACCAACAGGCAAAAAAGTATACTGCTACAAAGCATGGTTAGTTTTCCTGTTAAATTTAAGACAAAGACAGTACTTTTCAAGTCACTACACTGTGTACAGTATACATCAGTTTCACCAGAGCTACAAAAAAATGTTGTTTCTTTCTGGCTGAATAACTACAAAAAGAAACAGCCCAAAGCAGCATATTCATCAAAAGTAAATTCCAAAGTCCAGCCCTCTTCACAGAAATAAGCAAGAGGAAACCATGTTTGCTAATGCACTTTTCTCCTACAAAAATATGCAGAGCTGCAAGTTCTGGGACTCTACACAGAGAAACCTTTCAACTGACAATAGGAATTAGTAAAAATGGCATTGAGTGAAGGCAAATTTACTGCTTCTATTCCAGCAACAATTGGTGAAAACCAAAGACATCAATATGAATAAGAAAAAAAACTCCAAAGCTCTCTCCAACATATTTCTTATTTTACTCATTTCAGACAAGAGGAAAAAGATAATAAATAAATGCTCCCTAAATAACAATAGCTGCTTCTTCCAACAGATTTACAAAGTTGCAGAAATGATCCGATATTTTTAGATGAATTTTGAAGCTGTGTTTTCAGGAAAATTACATCTACTCTGTGAGTTAAAAATTGTTTTGAGGGTTAACAATTTTTTTTCCTATTTAAAAGGAAATATTTGGCTCCTATGATTACAAAGAAAATGTAACAAAATTGGCATTATAATCTCTTGTGTATTTCACACACATTCCAACCATATGCCAAACCTAGAACACAGTATAGTCTAGCATTTTTCCCCCCATCAACTATTACAGTATAGAAGAGGTCAGACTGCTCCCCCAAGAAACAGGGACTTCTGTTTACCTCAAGAGCACAATTCCCTACAGCCTTTCCTCTTCATAAGGGATGATGCTGAACCCATTAATACAATTATGAAGATCACAAAGCTGTTTCAATATGGAGGTATCATAGCTATGAAGTCTGAACTACCACAATATTTAATATTTTTTTACTGTTTTTCATAGGCATAAGAAGGTGCATGGACAGGAATTCATGGGGGGGAATTCTAAGTAGGTAAACATGCATGTATTCTCATGAAATAAGCTTAGTAGATTACACCCACAATGCACCGTGCACACTCAGTAAAACAGAAGATATTAGTAAAAAACCACAGCTAAGTTCTTTCTCTGGTAAGCAAAGGAAAAGTATACATTCAATAAAAATAGCCAACCTGTAACACTTTGTTAGAGAAGTTTCCAACGTGTTCAAAGTAATGTAAAGTACAGGAGAAACTTGTTAGTTCCACCAAATCTGAAAACTTACCATTTTATCTAGGTGCTCAATGGATCTATAAATTTCTCCTTGGGATTCATCATAGTAACTGTAACGGAACCTCTGACCTTGAAACAAAAATCATGTATAAAATAAAAAAGGGAAAATTTGTAGCTAAAACACTCCCTAGTACTTAGAAATTAATTGAAACTGTAATATCTGTAAGTAGTACTCTTCATTTGCTTTACACCTTTTAGCTCCACTGAGAAAATCTTAGGGCTACCACAGAAGCAGCCCAGAAGCCAAGCAAAAGAATTTAAGAGAAGGGCAGCTGTACTTGAAAAGAAAAACCTGTTCTGTAGAACTGACACTGCAGTATCGCTTAGTAATGGCCTGTTAATGCCTTGGACTCATTTCTGTAAGTTTACATGTAAAGTAACATTTCTTTTTGTTATTCCTCTTCAGAAAAAAGGTCAGACCTGGAGTCAAGCTACGACTGCTCACACAATAATACCCACTGTAAATAAGGTCACAAGAAAAAGTTCATGATAACTCAAACAGTTCTAGATGGCTCATTGGCCACAGCTGAACACAGGTCACTCTTCTACAGCTCCACCTATTTCACAGTTCAAAGATGAGTAAAACATGAACTTGGTTACATAAGGTGACCGAAGATGACCACGAATAAAAGGGAAGAAGGTCTGTTGTGTAACACAAAACATCTTTGTGAAGCAGTCCCCCTTTCCAGCAATTGTTACAGTAAAGGGAAAACAAAGAATTAAAGCAGAATGACAGATGTCAAGGCTTCTGGAATCTATCTAGTTCTGTCACCATAAACAGGGATAACTCTGCTGAGTTGGCATGAATACTCCATTTGCTAACTTACCCAGCAATAAAATATACAAAACTTATTTCCAAAGGGATGTTGTCATGTCCAGTGAATTGTAAACTAGTTAGTTTTGCAATATCTTTTGACATGTTTTAGAGTAAAAAAAAAAAAAGCAAGAAACTTTAGACATTTCATTGCAAGTGAAAAGACACTTATAAACCCATATTTCTTCACCACTTCTTTGCTACACAGAAAAATATATCACTTCGTTTTTGTCTATTGCTCCTTTTTTTTTTTGCTTTACAAACATACTTAAGTTTCAAATATACATTTACTGAAAGTAAAAAAATGTGTCAAAAAAATGTCAAAACGTGTTTAATGAAAGACATTTTTTTAAGAAGTAAATACAAAATATTAATCATACTGCTGTCATGGAGAGATGTGACACTTACCCCAATGGCAAAAGTCAGAAGAAACCACAAAGAGGTTACTAGGATCAGCTAGGTATTTACTGAAGAGTTTTCCAAATTCCTGCTCTTTTGCCTCACTCAGTGCTCCGACCAACACAGGAATAATAGTAAACTCATCCTTATGGCTTGTAAACGAAAGAAAAAAGGCTGTAATTTAACTGACATCTTAAGGTGTTGTAGGACTTCCTAACAATTTGCAGAATGTTTTAAAAGGATGTTTTCAAGCTGTAGTTCACTTGATAAGATCATACTCCTAAGTTGTTATAAAACCTGAAACCACTTCAATTTCAGAATACAAACCCCTCCCCCAAACAGCATTTTTGCTGCAAAATGGAAACACTAGGCAAATGAAAAGACACATGGAAACCAATAAACAAAAAGAAAATCTCTGTGTACAAGTAATACCCAAATGTCAACTGTTTTTCCAAGCAAATAATACTTGTCTCTGACCCCTCCTCCCCAGGGTTTTCATTTAGGGATGGGGAACTAAGGAAGGAAAATCCCTACAAAGAATATTACTTCTTCCTTCTGTACCTTAAATATCTCAACTGCATTTTAATGCACATAATGTACACTCTTGTACAAGAAGTAATCAGTCCTAGTACCTTTCCATGGCTTTAGCAGTATAAGGCAAATGCATTTCAATACTGTGTTCATCTTCATCTGTCTGTAAAGACATACGCTCAAACATTCCAGTCTTCCACAGTTCTCCATAAACTGAAATGAATCAGAAATATTTATATCATTCTTCCCCCCACACAAACAATAAAGCAAAATATAGTGCACCATTATCAGAAATAAGCCTAGTAAATCAAGTTACTTGTCTCCAAGAGCTGTCAACATAAACCATTTGATTTCTACATAAATTTAAGATTAAAATTACGTTCAAGTCATAAACTATTTAATTCACAGAATAAAGGTGTGTTAAATCAGTCACCTTGTTAGCATAGAGATTTTCAGTTATGCTACAAGATCTAACAATAAAACTTCATAGCATAGTAGAACATAAGAAAATATACATGCAGCTGCCTAGTCTTTTAACTCTTATTTTCCCAAACTACACCATCATATATATATATATATTTAAAGTTGACCAGCTGAGCCAATGCTGGATGTATTACTACTACTGTAGTTTACTTTTAACTGAATTATGATGTCTAGAGACAGCAAAATCCAATTAAGTAACCCACTCATATAAGTTAACTTTCATTCTCCTAAGCAAACTTGGTGGTATGCAAACAGTAATCTCCGCATTGAAAAAAAGAGCACTGCCTCATCCTCCATTACATAAATGCGTTCTGCAAAACCTGAAATATTTAGCACCTAAGGAAGTTTTTGCAGGCACCATGCAGGAAGCCTGAACTAGCTTGGTTAATCAGTGATAATGAGATAGCAACATAAAATTGGCTAATTAGCACTAGATAGCTAATTAGATACTGTATAGCGTATGCTCCAAAGTGTATCTAAACAACTCAGAATATCACAGCCATCTTCACGGCATCTTTAAACTTACTCTCAAAGACCAGTCTTTCATGGACTAACGCTAAGTCCTGTAGGTACCACACCAATGTAAAAAAAACAGTCACATGCAACACAGCATCCAAATAAAGGTCATTTTTTGTTCCTTTATTAGAAATACACTCAAACCAACTAAAGCACTGTGTTTTTTTGCAGATAGGATACTTCAGAGAATGCTGGAGCATGTGTATGGAGGGGCTATTAATTTAATGTAACACTGGTTAGTTCTGTGATTGCTTTTTAAGATTTGTTAAGAGGCACAAACTCATACTGATAAATATTATTTAAATAAAGACAGAATTGTTCACACAGAGGCGCAAAAGACAACGATCTTAATATATTATTGCCTGCAACCACCAGGATCATCAAGAAGTTAGCTTTCGTTGGAGTAAAAAGTTTCACATTTGTACGCCACAAAAAACCAAAGATGTGCCCAACACCACAAGGGTCCTCAGCACTGCACTGCCACAGCTAATTCTAAAGCCCCAGCAGTCAACAGCAAGTAAGCTTAATTGCACACTTACTCTTTTGGTCAATTCGAAGATCGTACAGAGGTGTTCTATAAATGTCCACACTGGAAAGTGCACATCGGGAAAGGGGCACGTGATGGGAAGGCCCAAGAATGAAAATTTTTCGGCTACAACAATCAACAAAAAAGGCCCAGAATTTAGACAACAGCAATTGTACAGAGACTTAGTTTAGAGTGACAAGTTTAATAAAAATGCTGACATATGAAGTGATACTTTCAGCAGTTACCTGGTGGTTAACAGCAGAGTTCTATTCTATTAAGAATCAGACCACGGATCAATCCCTGATCCGGCCTCACTCAGTTACTCAGAAACAATCATAAGACCAGTGCAGTAATGCTTCATGTAGCTTTAAACCTCTTAAACAGATTATATACCAACACTAATCAACTACCAACTGACTGTAGTCATCTGAAGGTAGAATTATACATCATAGCTCTTTGATCCAAGGAGTGAATTGAAAATCTAACTCAACCTTCAGTTACACGCGATCAACAATTACAGTATGCACTCTCAAATGAGGATCATAGATTTATCATCTGTTCAGAGCTGTTCAGTAGTTCACTTGACGAGCCTTTACTTCAAGCTATTCTCAAATGGTGTATCTGTCTGCCTGTTGCATTAAAAAAAGGGATTTGGATCTACACGTTCATAGCTTCAGCTGATATTGCCATCTTCCACTGATCATTAAGATATTTCATGAAGTCATCCGTTTCTGGCTCTTGCTTAACTGTTAGGAGCTCTCCTGCCACAGAACTTCAGAAAAATCTACAGGAAATTCAGCATTTCAGAATCAGGATTACATGATATTTCTGCACTGAACTAAAATGGTGCAGACATCAAAGATTTTCATTTCCTTCTTGCATGCGAAATAAAAGCAATATTAAAACACTATAGCTGTTTACAGAGCTCATACAAACAAAAAATCCAAACGTGCAATAGTTCAGTTGAAAGATTAATTACACTCTAGTGAATTCTAGACATCCCATGCAATAAAACAGCAAGTGATCCAGAAAGTTCAATTAACTCACTGTATCACTGAACCGGGGGAATGCAACTAGATTTAGTTTTAGAGAAACCAGTTCTCTAGCACACTAAGTTATCTTCAGTTTGCTTACAATAGTTTATAGTGTATGCTAACATTGTCTTTGGGAGTATGACATTTATCTCATAAGCAACTGATAGAGCCAGTTTTTAAATGGGCATTGCAAGATGCGTATGGTGAATAAGTATTGGATATGTTTTAAAATTCTCATTGAACAAATGTTGCTATCAAAATAGGCAAGAACTATATTTCTTTCTAGAATAAAATCTCCTCATATTTTTAGATGCAGACAGACGACAGTGGGGATTGTTTGTTGGTGGTGTTTTTTATTTTATTTTATTTTTAATTTGGGGGTTTTATTTTTGAGCCTGCGCCATTAGTAACACAAGTCCATTTAAAACTATGTCAACAAGTAACTTTCAGTGACTTTAAATATTATATATGTGCAATGGTTATTTCTCCACAGCAGAAGAGAATTCTGGCAGCATTCAGCCCATAATCCTGCACTGAGAAATTAATGCAGAATTATGATCAAATACTTCAGAAATATCAAATATCAAATATCTCCCACAGAAAGATAAACAAAGATTCCCCGTGACCAGTAGGATACAAAATAGCTCAGGCTCTTAGAAAAGCAATGGAACATTGAGTAGTAAAGCAAATTTTATATTACTATTTGTTAAAAGAACACCTTTAACATCTTCCGACTAGAAATGTAGCTGCCAATAAATCTCCAAATTTTTGTAAAGCAGTATTTTCACATTCTTCCTCAACAATTATCACACTTTTTCTTCTAAGATTCAAACAATTCAAGCACCGTGAGGTTTAAAAAATAGAAAATGAATGTATAGGAAAAAAAATATATAAGGGGAACACAAAGTACTGCATAGACCTCATTGTAAGATTTCTAAGAAAGGGTTTAATACTTACGTAATATTAGGATCTACTTGCTTGTAAGCATGGGCTGCACAAGATCCACAATAGGTATACCCTGCATGGCTGTAAATGAAGTTAAACAGTATTAGCTATGTTTAACATTTTTGTAAAACACACATAATATTTACATTGCTATTAAATATTAGCATCTTTATCCCCTAAAAACTAGAAATAGCAAGAATAATCCCCAATCCATCTCATGGAACAGCTGAAGAACACTATTCCAATACTGAATGCATGTATGACGTATTTGTAGAAGAGCTAGCAGTAAACATTAAGTAGGCATCCTTAATCAAACCACCTTTCATTATTTATAAAAGGTATAGTAAACCCACTGTACAACTGCATACTATCAGAAGCTCATTGTAATGCTGAGTGCAGCTGTTAGACATGGAAACAATATAATGTTGGAGGAAGCTTTCCTAACCAGATATACATATAACTGAACATAGAGGACAAGTTCTTCAAGTAGAAGAATCTGGCAAAAGCAGACCATGTGTTACAACAGCAAGGAGAATAAAAATATTCGGTCAATGATGAACACCACCCTCAGCAACAGAATAAATGGGCACAAGGAAGGGAGTGGTATGCAGCATGATGCATATACACAGATAGTATCTGGAGCAAGTTATCCTCAAAATTATCCCTGGATTTTACTTCAAAATCTACTGCAGACTAGGCGGATAAAAGGGAGACAGAGTGAATAAGCAAGGTTAACAGAGCCTTCAAAAGGTTCCCTCTGATGCAAGTTTTTCTGTCCTTCACAAAAATTTTATTAGCCATATTCCACTTTAGAGATGTCAAAACAAAAGCATAGGTGAATGAAGGAATTCAGCTAGGCCACGGAAGTATCTCCAGCAGTTCTGGAGAAAGAATCCAGGTTATCTAAGCTGCAGCTAGAAAGCTTTCCTCCAGATATTCCTGAAAGAGCATGGCAGACTTGGGACAATTTCTTTCATGGATTCAGTACTATTATAAAATACTCCTAACATTAAGTTAACACTTACAGGAAATACAGGAAGTGAATTAAGGTGCATTTTCTAGTATTTCCTTCCTATTCACAACAAATTGGAATAATCAACATACTGTTCTTATATATGTGCCTTCACTGTTGTCACATTAAAGTTAGTTCTACCTAAATAACTTAGATGATGCTTGTTTCTTCTGTAGACCAAAACAAAAAAACCCCACACCAAAAACACACCCAATAAAAGCAAACCATTTTTGATGGCTGGAAAATGTTCCAATACAGTTTTAGCTTTGCAAACATGTTCTCTCTTTGTTGACTTCAAAAATAAATATTTGCATGGCTGCTCGATTCTATAACTGCATTGAAAGAGTCACCAACTCAGGTTGCCACTCTACCTCTTCTCTTAGTGGATCACAAGGGAAAGAATTCCTTCAATTCATCTGCAAAAACAAAACTGATCATACACCAAGATGATCGTGGATTTATGCTACTTCCACTTTATTTTCTGAATATTATCTAGAAACCACAAAACATTCCTTTCAGCTACAGTCAAGACTTCTGCAGTTTTCAAAAATCACTCATAAGTATGTGTTTAGCAAACCAAATATTATATACACTAAAAATAGACTTCAAACTTACGGTGCAATAATGGCTCTAGCAGGTCTCTTTGTGGACTGTACTTGAGAAAGCCAGCCTTCTAGTTGTGCATTCAGCTGGGGTCCTACGAAAACAGAAGGAAATACTGAAGCCATTAAAAAAATAGATATCTAGAACACCTTCATAATCAACATTTAAAGTAATCTTAAATTTCAAGGCCTGTGTCTCAGTCCAGAAAAAGGAAGTGTAAAAACTAATGTGCCTGTAATGTTTAAGTTTACACTAGAGAAGTTTCAAACTCCCAGTCCTTGAAGTCAATTTATTCTACATCCACATGCTGTCCGGACAGGTTCACATCATTAGAAAGCATGGCTACTGATCTCAAAAGGAAGCTCAGTAGATTATTTATTCTTCTAGTAATCATATTCACAGAACTCAGAAGTAATAAGACAACATATGCCAAGAAAAACCAATATTGGAAGACGGTGTACCCTACATACTGAGATGATGATAGCCAATGGTCATATGATAGAATACAAAGCACAATGTAAAGTATGTTGTAAGCTGGAAAAAATGTCAAGACGACAGCTGAAAACAATGCTAATGCTAACTCCACAACAGCTTCCAATCATATACATGTACTACAAGTACATGTACTACTTGACATTAACTTAACTAAATATTCCACAGAGCAGATCTCATGCTGACAGCTCTCTCGAGAGCTGCATACAGCTACACAAAACACTGCCAATATGTCAGCTTTTGTAGAAGGGGACAGTAGGCAGGGAAAGAACTTTCTTTGTGGCTGTAAAGATTCCCATTTTCTTACATGTAAGAAGCTGAACACTTACTGCAACTCCTTTCCCTCAATCTACAATCACTACCAGGGCCTCAGGTGCAGCCTAAACCTTTAACGTGGCACAAGTGGCATGCTGCAATACAGTAACTTCATAAAGCAATGAATCTGTCCAAAATACCCGCACATCAATTTAGTTCTACTGCTTCTATGCACACTTAAAATTAACAAAAAAAAAATTATTTTCGCTTCTCCCAAAACATGTACAAGAACTTCCTAAGAAAAGCTCTTTAGGAAAGAACTCCTTGAAACACCTACTAACCAGAGACTTAACTAATCCATGAATCAGCTCCAGCTTCGCCCTTCTCTCCAAGAAGGACTCAGTGCAGCACTACAGCAGAAGTGCCAGGAGCTTTCAGGCAGCCTGAGATAGACTTGGACTCACCCTTAGCCATGCAACACATTTGGCCTTCTTTTGTTCCTTCTCCAGCAGATATTTTTGCTTAAGAAGGTGGTTAAGACGATTTATCTTTCATTAAGACAAATCAGGTAACTCACTGAACAGTTTAAAGACAAGGTGCAGGATTTTTGGTAATTTTCTAAAATTTTATATGATTGTTCAAAGACCAAAACCAAAATTTCTGCTCTAACAATGCAGTGGAGTGAGGTGTCCTGTCTGCTCAGTCTGCTGGTAAAGACTCCTCTTTCCACGGGCAATAAAAGTCACTAACAAGTCTGTGTAACCCAAGGGATGGAACTTTTATCAGTGTTTACTCAAGGACAGAGTAACAGATTCACTTTTAGACTTTTTTTCCTCCTGTTTAATGCAACTACATGGTGACTTTGGAGATAATTAACTCAAACTTAGTGCAAGTTTCCCTATCAACTAATACATCTTTTTAAAATTACTTGCATTAGAACATGTAAGTAATCAAATCCTTTTCCAAAGGAAGTACACAAAGGAAAATGAAAAAACAAACAAAAAAACCCCACACATACCCATCCAACCTTTTAGTAAAATAAAACCTAAATAAACCTCAGTAGCCCCAAGAGAACTTGCATTACTGACAGGATTACCTGCAGCTCCCTGTTCTTACAAATATTTTAAGGGGGATATTCTAGCACAGTAATTTCCTTGTTACCATATTACCTAGGGACAGAAAGCTACTGTTAGCATCAACTTAAAAGTGTTCAGAGAGGTTTTTCTTCCACTTTATCAAACATGACAGCGCTTAAGGCTAAAGTCAAAATATTTGAAATGAATATATACAATATAAATAAACCCACATTATCACAGTAGGTATGCTCTGCCATATGGGATGATATAATAGGAGATGAATAGCAATGTAAATTTTCTTCATATGTGAATGTGAGTTAAAATAGACAAAAAGCTTTTGCAAACAGTCCCCAGATAAGTGAAAGAGTCAGCTCCTCAGCTGACAGTGTTGCCTGTCTAACCTTGTGCTGCAGCGGTGGGAAGGAAGAGAGGTTCCTGCCTCTTCAGTGCCAGGTAGAAAGCCCAGCCTAGGAAAGCTGGCAGATAGAGCAACTGTTTTTTGTTTTTTTTTTTAAAAGGCCTCAGAAAGCCTGCTGGACTCTACTTCTTGACTCTACTTCTCTGACAGTCAGCATGCTTCAGCATTAATACTGTAAGATGAGACCTGTCCTTGACTGAAGAAAGATTAAGCAAAAACCATGAACTTCTCTGAAACAAGTACTATTATAACAGGATTTCAATCCTCTAAAGTAAGGTATAAATGTAAGTACGCAACTAAAGAACATTGACATTATCCATGCGTTTTGCTTAGCAAACTGGCAGAAACTCCACCAAACTAAGAATAATTGCAAGTACAGACCAAGTCTCCAGCAGACAGATATAAAGACAGCTACAGACACAATTGGTTCAAGCTTCCTGCCTAGAAGCTGCACTTATTTTTACAATCAACATCACCCAAAGCAGAGAGCAAGAAAGAATCATTCCATGTTAAATAGTGTTACCCCATGAATCGGACAGGCGGCACTCACACACTTTGGTTCATCACCCCTATTTAGGCTGGTCACAGTGCAGGCTTTCTAAGTTGCACCAAAGCAACACATGTTCCACATAGCCAACCTCACATTGTTGGATGAGACTGAAGTGCTCATATGCCATGGGTCAGCACAATATACTGGAAACTAGCTCTGGACACAGCTGCCACCATTACCAGTGCCAAACCTCTCTTTTCAGGCTGGTGATCTGAAGTCTCATTTACAGCGGGTGTCACGTTTATTGGCAGAGCATAAGGCTCAATCAAAATTCTGAACAGTACACAGGACACCTGTCTGATCTCTCAGTCGCATATATATAGCACCCGCAACAGTACAAGTAGTGGTGGAGCACAGTGACAGTAACACCGTTTATAACGTGTTCCATGCTTTGTTTTCAGAACATGGCTAATTACTGGATATGAGGAAATGCACACCCTGTCCCCAGTTTTTACACTTCTACTTTCAGTTTTTGTCCACCTAGCCATGTGCTGTTCTACAGGAACCAAACCTCTTCTTCACAGCACCTTAGATCTTTTCATTATCTTTACCTATAGACAGGAAAGCCTACAGATCTTAGAAGTACTTCTGATAAATTCGATAGCAGATGTACTTGTTGAGTCTCTAGTCTTGTGCCAGGTTAGAAAAACCAAGGTCAGTAACAGCAAAACCTTGGGGGCTACCACAAATCAGTTTCATGATAAACTGGAGGAACTCCTATCCCACAGCTTCGAGTGGGAGTCTAAACCAATGCAACAGTCAGGCAGACTTCAGTTTGGAACATGACAGAAGACTAACTAGTTTCTCTTCTTAGTTACAATTGCAGAAATATAGTGGTTGTTTTAAAGAATACAGGTCCCACTCGAAAAAAAAGGGTTTATTTCAAACAGCAAACACCAAATTCTTGAATAAAAAACAGGCTTCATACTGACAAAGATCGGAATTTGTCAGGAATGGGAAATTGTTTTCAAAGGCTTGTGTTGACGAGCACATTCTCTGCTGCTGTGATATAGACTTTTCCAATACTGACGAAACACTAAAATCAGTCTAAGTTTACTTAGGCAAATTACAGGACTGCAAAAGAAAACATCAAGATACAAATGAAGATTATACTTATAATCCATAAATTCCTACTTTACACACTGCAAGATGAACATTAAACAGCAAGTAATGCTTGAATGAGGAAAAATAAAACCGAAGCCACAGCACCGAAATTTGCTTTGGTGGCAGTTCCCACCAGCACGTGCCAGCTTTCCTGTATTCTACCAGTTCTAATTTGCTTCACCGAAAGCTATTGGGAAATAAGTAATCAAGCACTGTCTACATCCATTAAGAGCATCAGCCAACACGCACCTACTTAACTTTATGAAATCCTTCCCAGCTAGGCCATTCAGAGACAAAACAAACGACCTTCTGTTTTGTAGCTCCAAGAAAGTGATTTAGACTCTAATGTGAAACACTCACGTGCTAAACGTAATCAGAACTTGTGAAATTATTCACAAGGTGATACTTGCAGGACTGTTTTAGGAGCACAAACATAAAGCTCTTTTTCAATTTTATTTGCACCATAAAAGTTGAAGCTTTGCTTTCTTTACTTGGAGTATCTTGATTTCAACTGTGTTTAAGTGATTCAGCTAGAAACAATACCAGGGAAGTGTATTTAAAATTAGTTCAGTATACTATTCAATATTGTGCAGTGCAAAAGTAAAATCTGCATGTTAATGCTGTGTTCCATGATTAATCTGTAAGAGATCCAGCAACAATGCATCCACATTTCCACAAAATTTTTAAGACCAAATGAAGAGAAAGATTACATGCAATATTTAACCTTGCAAAGCAAATAATGAATGTTTGAGATAGTACAATTAGTTGTTCACAGATTTTAAGGTAAGAACAGTTGTGCTTGGCTACATCCGAAATGCTCCAGCTAATGTCACAACAGTAAGACTTCGTGGCCAGTAATTAATTATCTTGCAGACATTAGTGAAAAGAGCTGCGTACAGCAGCATCAGGTCACTATCTCCTCTCATTTCACTGTCCCTCGTGTTTTCTTTTTTTCCCCTGGATCCACCACACTTATCCAAGACCGCGTACAAACAACATGGTGATGTTTACATGCACTACTTCTGCATTATATTTAAGAACACACCTTAGTGAGTTACTCCAAATTAGGGGAGCACACCAGGCTTCCTGGCACACCAGATTATGGACTACCAAAAAACTTGGATGAAACAGCAACCAACTCCCTCAGCCCACTTCCACACCTGCATTCACAGTCTAACAGCTCACAAAGCCACTTGCATTATTCACTTCTGGCCCCTTCTACCACCACAGACACTCAGGTTCAGCAAAGCACTGAGCAGCGGCTCTGTGCTGTGTGAAGGCGGGATGCTGTGGCTCCAGAAGTCAGTGGGAGGCACCCCAGCAACCATATTTGTCTTCAAAACACATGCAGCAGGCCTGGCAAAGACACGACATTCATTCAAGAAGACAATGGCCGAGTAGAAATGACTGTAACTGATATACACACTTTTTTCTGATACCAAAAAGAAATGAATGCACGACAACCATAAGGTTCTACTCCCCACTCAAATCTATACAGAGACAGACCATTCACTTGGCTCATCACACAACGTAGCTCAGGAGCGCAATGGCCTTTCAAGTCAATGCAGTGATTACTACGCCAGCTTACATTTGCATTAATAAGCATACGGAAATCAAGGTCAAAGGATTTGGTACAGGCTACCAGAGCCACACTTCTGATCACAAGGCTTAGCCACAGAGAACAGAAATAAAGCATACCTGACACGATGACAAACCCATTTTACAGGACAAATTTCAACTCATGCAGTATTGTCATCTACACGGTCAATTTGATTTTGCTCACATGATTTGGAACAACTCACTCAAGTCCTTTGTGTTTTGATCGTATCAGCATGCCACCGACTGGAGAAAGGTTGAGACAAGAGGACTTATCACACACTCTATTAAGGAGTGCTATAATATTCGATCAGCACTTCCAGGAGCCAGGCAAGGCAGGCTGGCTGCCAGTAAATGAAGTGTGTTAAGTACCCCTTGTGACATCTCACCTGTAATGGCAGTCTACACATAAAGCAAGGAGAAAAGATAACTGGATACACAAAAAAAATATTTATTCTCATTTCAGGCATGCATGGATCAATGTCCCACAGAACTGGCCATGTTGGCTGGGGCCCTGTGCAATCTGATCTAGTACTTGATTCAGTGGTTGACAATGCTGCCTCTGCCAGGGGTGTTGGAACCTGACAATCCTTGAGATCCTTTCCAACCTAAGCCACTCTATGATTCTATCTAGGAATGCATCTGTCCTGCACTTCAATCCATGGAAAAATTATGCAATTTTTGTTTCATGTTGTCCTTAATCTTCTCCTTTTTCCTGCTGGTCAAAATCAATGTCTCAAGAGATCTGAACACTAAGCAATTGAATTAACCCAGCAGGATTTTCTTCCAAAAATAAAATCAGTGTACTATTTTTCACCAAAGAATGATAATACTTCAGAAATACAGATGTACCTGTTAGAACAGAGCAACAGGTTCAGCGTTTTGTCTACATCAGTATGCCTGCCTGTATCTCATTTTCACAAGCAGTTTTAGCAGCCACCATACATCAGGTTGCTAGGCCAAAGAAGCAACAGCATGTCACATTCCATTTTAGACTTTCAATTAAAAAAAAAAAAAGACATACAGATCAAAGTCTGGAAATGACAAAAAAAAAGTTACTTAGATTAGTAGCCTACTATTAGCAATGGTCACAACAGTACAGTTTCAAAGCTTACCTGCAGAGCTTCCCTTTTTCAGGGCTGCTGCTAAGTTGAAGGAGGGACATTGGTTCTTAACTGTCTGACCAAACACATCTCGTTAGACAAATGCTCCACAAGTCCACATCTAAAGTCCATTAATATGCTACATTGACTGATGTGGAACAAACACAAACTTCCCCACGCCAAGAATTCTAGAAGACATGTGAAATTCTATCATAATTATCATCACCCAAAACTCAACTGCAGAAGTTTATTAAGGAAGTTGCTTTATAAGTTTTCTTTTACAATAGCACAGTAGGAATGGATACCACTTTGGAAGTTAAACACTACCACTGCCATGAAGCACCTCCCAGCCTGAAGTTGCAGTGCTTTCAGGCTGTGACATCACCCTCCCTCTCTCCACAACAAAGTTGTTTACTTACAGCTAGATATGACACACTAATGTGTAGGCACGCCTAGATGCGCATAATCAGGCAGCCAGTCTCAACAGCTCTGAAAAGTTTATTAACATCACACAATTAGGTGATGTATTCTCACTAGAATGTAGCGCTTGTTTATATCTTCCAAGGCAGAGCACCCAAGCAGTACATATTCAATAGCTGGAAAAAAAAAACAAAGGGGAATGAGGGTTTATTTTCAGCTGAAGCAATTGCTGCCCTATAAAAAATGATTGGTCTCTAATGAGAATGAACAGTATTTCTTGTAAACCCTTTTAAGGGCATCCTTTCAAAGATATCCTTTAGCCACAATGCTGTTCTCCATTTAAGATCCGTTCTTCACCCTCTTCTCCCTCAGCTTTCAGGGTCCTCCACTCAGCTAACTTAATCCTCTCCTTCCCAGATCAGACATCTACGGTCAGATCTTACAAATTTTTGAACATGCCCTTCAAGAACCACGTTTCTTATTGCCCCTTTTGGACACACATAGAAAGCTATTAGTCATCTTAACTATGGAGTGGGATGAGGGCTCCCAAAGCATCTGCTTGCTCTGTACCGAGTCACCGAACATGGATGTGTTCAAGAGACGTTTGGATGTTGTGTCGAGGGATAGGATTTAGCTGGGGAGTATTGGTGATGGTTGGACTGGATGATCTTTTAGGTCTTTTCCAACCTTGATGATTCTGTGATTCTGTGATTCTGTACAAGGGAGTTCAGCTCTATTGAACGACAGAGTTGAATAAAACCCATCCAATTGCTTCCGGGCCTGGATGGTAAGCACAAAAGGTGTAGGTAGGACTTGATTCCTGCAGAATTATAGGAATGCAAAGAACTATTGCAATTCTAATTCTATGGTAAACGCATACCCTCTTGGTCCTCACGTGTTTCCTGCTCACTTTTCATAGACCCTCCTAAGTGGAATTCAGGAATGAGTTCCCAGGCAGCAAACCATATGCAGCTCCTACCCTGCTGCCTGACATACCCTATGTAAATAGCAAACAACAGCTCTACAGAAAGGAACATTAATAAAGCTCTTTCATTAAAAAAAAAAAAATATCCCCTCAAAAGGTAAAAACATCACCCCAAACTTGCAGTCTATGCAACACTCACCACCAACCCCAAAAGCACACACTAGTAGCTACAATGTAACTTGTCAGAAGTACCATCAGCACAACTAGTTAGAACACGATTCTCTTTAATATCCTTGTTTGGTTGTTTTCCTGCAGGGAGGTGCCCAGGCAGCCACCCCACCCTACCCCTCCCCAGCCATTAATAGCCACAGGCAGCCCGAGCGCTTCTGGATGTCCCACTGCAGACGAGTCCTACTGGCCAAACTGGTCACGCAGACCTACAGAGAGGCAGTCTCACAAAACTACCTGCTGAATTAGCATAGGGGGAAAAGAAACAACACAAACAGTAGTTTCGCCTCACGAATTAATTATGATGCAACAGTAGATATTGTTTTATTTGCAACCCGATACAAAGCCAGCATCAAAATCAAAGCTACAAAACGTAGCTAAGGTCCTTTAGCAATTCCACACCGCAAAGCAATTTTCTGCCATATTAATAAACGAAACGACAAGAAGCACAAACGGATGTGATGGTGTTGTCACCCAGTCTTAATATTCTGATGCCCTCACGCTTAAAAATAGCTTTGACACAGTCTTGTTTGCTTGCTAGAGAGCAACTACTTTTCTCTCTAAACAGCTGGAAAACTAAATGCAAGCCGTCTGGAGCAGACGCAGGTTTGAGGCCAGTTGTGCAATGGACACAGCCATTATGCCTCGAATATGAGGCTCAGAAGGAAGACAATCATTCTCTATTGTTGTCTGGAAGCACACAGCCACAGCCGACAGCCCTGCTCCTTATCTCACAGCCTGCATCTTCCGGTATCACCTCCCCCGTGTATTTCTTTACTTCCTTTCCAGTTTTTTGCCTCATACCTTATTCATTACTTCGTGAAGAAGAGAGGAAACCGCTTCATTACAGCCAGAAGTCCTTTATAAATGTCAGCTCAGGATTCTGAATACACAGAGGGATGAATACACAGACTGCACCCTTCCCCTATCTCTGCACCCCGGGTGTTCTCCACAACAACCTCTCGCTCAGCCACATTTCCGCAACGGTCTTTATCCCCAGGGATAAAGCGGGGACTGTCCACTGCATGTCACTCCAGTAACAGCTGTGGAAACGCAAGTGGGATTCCCACACAGCTCCAAAACCCAGCAGAAGGTACCGGCACGCACACGTGCATAGAAACGGAGCCATTCCTGAGGGGTTCCGTCTTCTGACGGGAGGGTGGGGAGCTCTCCCCCCTCCAACGCACCACCTCCCTTCTGCTCTTTTCGCACAAATGCCACTTTTGAAAAGGCACGCAGCCCGCTCCGTACAGCCGCTAGCACACGAGGAGCTCAGGACAAGCAGCCACGAGTCGGGCCGCAGGAAGAGAACGAAGCCTCCTCCTACCCCCCAGCCCAGCACCGGCCCCCGCAGCACACGCTCCGCTCCCCCTAAGCCCCAAGGAGGAACCTTAGGGCACTCGGCCCCAGGCACAGCGCCGGGAGGGGCACACGGCGATACGGTGACACGACCGGCGGAGCGGTGAGGGGGCCGCCGACACGCCGCCAGCCTCGGGCCCCGCAAGGCCGCGGCCCCCCGCCCGCCACGTGCCGGCCGCGCCGTCGGGGCGGGGCTCGCCGCGCTCCCCGGCCCCGGCGCAAAGTGCTGATTCAGCCCCCGCCCCCCGCCCCGGCCGCGGCGCCGCTACCTGAGGCAGTGT